>CM033025.1:22903425-23220925 GCA_019207045.1 Branchiostoma floridae x Branchiostoma belcheri | reverse complement strand
CCACGCTCTAAAGATACAGGACAATCATGGCGGTGGGTACGCACGCGCTTAAAAGCTCGCCAGGTAAGCGGCCCGACCCCTTTCTTTTGTTTATTTAGTAACGCCTGTACGGTGTTTACCTGCGGTGCGCGGTCACCTGATACCTGAGTGCGTGCGGGCAGGTGTTTCCCCCATTGGCTGACCATTCAGGGCGGTGAAACCCCGTTTTGGAGCTGACCTGGCCGCGTTTGGGTCAATTTTCTCGGTGCCGTACTTCGACAAACTGGGTTATTTCTACTACTATCCTGAACAAACACACACACACACACCACATGTACATAAAAAATCCACGTGTTTTGTAAAGATCGGAAAACAAAGCAGGTAGTTATTGACGTTACATGATACGCAAATATCAGGGTATAAACAGGACTGCTGTTGCTGAGCCATTGTTTTTTTTTTCTTTCTTTTTTTGCGCCTGCGTGCATGCGGATTTTAACCACGTTGTTCTGATACACTTACTTGTTTCGAAGTACCCGCGACTACCAATAATACACATCTGATGGCAGCTTACGAATGCTTTAAATAACAGTCGAAACTTGTGGTGAAATGCACAGAGCATACATAGGCGTTGTTAGTTTCACATCATAGCCAAATATGGTCAAGCGAAACTAAAAATTGATTCTTGGCAAGCCTTCTGAGAATGCCCGGACTGGTGTACATTGTGTAATAAGGTTTCGTTGTTGACTGACCATCTACGCTTAGAAACACTCTCTATACGCAAATGTCTAAATGGTCGGTTTACTAGCTAGTATAACGTGCAAATATCGCTAAGACCTAAGACGTTTATATCACTTGGAAAACTAGTATTGATAAATCATGACCACGGCGTCTCCCACCAGTCTCCCGTAGAAGGCTCTACGAGTCTGGCTTTTTTTCTAACAACATGTCAGTTTCCTATTGCACTCGTGGATGCTGACAACAATAAACCAAGTACAATAGAAACAACCAAGTACAAGAGAACTGATATGTCATCATACTCTTGAAAGAAACAGAATCGAAGAGCCTGCTATATAATAAGGGAGGCTGGTTTCTCTCATCAGCGGTCACCTTTTCACCCCTATACATTTGCGATAAGAATTTTCGTCACAATGTAATTTGTCAATTCTCTTGTAACTCTGTGATCCACCTATTGCATTGTGTCGCAGTTTATCAAGTTAGTTAAGAAGCCAATGCATCACCAGAGTCCAAATATAGCTTTGTGTACTAAAACACCGGATGGAAATATTGTCTTATGAGCTTTATAGAGTTCAAAGGCGTATTGAGGCGGGTGCCATGACTCATGCACATCGGCATGTACTTGTATGTTTGGCTACCGAAATTTGAACTTTTCAATGCGGTTTCCTCTTTGAGACCGAGCCACAGAGTCAAATAAGGCATGTCAAATATTATGCTTGACTTCGTACTGGAATTCGATGTCGCTTTTCCTGTGTTCTTTTACTGTGGTGAGAGTGCATTGCTTTTATTTCAACGAATTAGTCAGGTAGGCGTTGCCATGTAAGGCACTATGGTGTTATTCTTCACGTACACACCCATATAGCATCAGGTTTGCGTCATCAACTGAAGAAAATATTACAAACGTCAGTAAACTTATACACCTATCTACCTATAGCAGTGCAAAACTATGATTAACAGCACCACATAACGGCGGCTGAGTATCATGGGGCACATCAAACTTTGGACCTTGACACATAGGGGGTAAGAATCCAATTCTGACAGGTTTGAATTTCATCGTATCATCAAATCGGTATCGATACCCGAAGCCACATACTAGTAGTGAATTTGTGAAGCCTGTGTGGTGTATACGGTGAAGTCAGATTGTCAACAACACGGCATTTTTGTCGACCTGCTTGTATGTGAATATATGTCGAGAGGACCCTTGTAACTTTTCGCCACACTCAAGACTACAGTATGATATCCTCTCTAAGCTCTGGTTCTGGGCACTCGCCCATTGGAGGGGAGAGAAAAATCAATTCCAATTGTGAGTGACAGGTGAGCTCCTCATGCCCCATCTGGATTACATTTTGTCCGGGGTTTCCCCTTTTGCAGCGCCTGGTTTCCATCTCCACATACGCTGACTGTAGTCATTGGAAGGTCTGGAATTTGAATATGAAAAGTTGCCAAGACCTGTCCAAGTCTTAGTTAGGCCTTGGAAACAGAATGCTGTGTTTTCCGGTTACCCAACAGATCCAAGCAGAATCCTGCCCACCATAGCTTTTTGGGGGTCCGTGACAGCTGACAGGGGACAAAAATTTTCTATCTGACATCCGAATGATGAAAACGCTATATAATAGTTAACGTATCCAACATGCCCCTTATTTCTGTTGCAATTAGAGAGTATTACGAACAGTCCCCCTCCAAACTAGGGTCCCCCTTTTGTTGACACTCTGTATGATATTACATTTATATCTGTATGGTCCATTGGTTAAAATGACAGTGTCCTTATGCAGTTCAGTTTTGCGTTGTTAAACTCTATTTGTTCGATCCCTTAGGACGAAATGGAGATGAAAATCGTAACATTAACTTTCCTATGCCTTTTAAGGCCTATGACATGTCATCGGTCTTCTCGGTCGTCGACCTCACTTACATCATTTCCTCACAACCCACCGTAAACATTCTGTCAGCATATTCGTGTCACTAAATCGCCTGCAAAACTCTTGACAAATATATGACTATGACCTTGTCATGCAATTTCAAGTGTTGATATTTACTAGCAATATCCGAACCTCGGTGAAAAAGTCTCCCTGGGACAGGTAAATAACATATTACAGGTAAGAGTACCTGAGCATCTTACCTTGACCGTGTTGACAAGACTGGGGCTGTGTCCTCGGTTCTTGCTTCACCCGTAAGTCCATGGGTTTGTCGTTTAGCCTGGTATTACTGCCTTCTCCCGAGTGGGTGCTTGTAGTCGGGCTGGAAGCAGAGTCGTCATCATGCTGCACAAAGTTTGTTTTCCTCTTCTTAGGCGGGAGCTTTTCGTTCTCGCTCTGTTCGAGGCGCCGCTTAGTCATGTTTAGCGCTTCCGTGTGTCCACTGGGTGCAGGGGGGCCCACTTGTGGCACTGCCTGGGCCGAACCAGCTGGTCTGAGTGCACCATTGCTGTAGAACATTGTCATTGGAACCCTTACGTGGCTCGTCAGTGAAGGCCTGGGCGCCATAGCTTGGATAATAGGGGGAGGGCCCCCGATACCGACGGTAAAGGGAGGTCCCAAAAATCGTCGGCGGCTCCCGTCCATCATGCTATCGTTGCCATGGTTGTTGTCAGCCAGCGTGTAACTGTAACTCAGGTAAGCCTCGTCGGGCATTCCCGGCAGGTTCCCCCCAACCAGAGTGACTTCGCTGCGTAGTGGTCCCTCCTACGCAGGGACAAGAAGCACCGCGGAAGGTAGAACAAAGGTGTGTGACACACAAGACCCAGCCTCCCCGCGCTAGGTGAAACTTTGCATGTCAAACACAACAGGTAGCTCACCGGGGGTCACCTGACTCCGCTGACCAATCAGAGGGTAGACGCCTGACAAAAGCGGATTTTTCCGGGGAAGTCCCACACAGCATTACCAGGGACTCCTATCAGGCAGCTGGCGTTGCAATGGAGTGTGGGCTATTCTGGACAGCCTGGGGGAGTAATTACGACGATACAATTAATAGGCGTACCCGCCAAATAAAGTAGTGCAGACAACAGCAAGATGATAAAAATCGTTTTCTGGATAATCACTGCCCCTGGGCCCCATATCCCTAGAATAGCTGGTGGACTCTAGTTACCTCCTGGTAGACAAGGTTGAAGTCTTTGAAAGCTATAGAAACTGGACTATGCCATTGCTTGTACGACATGAAAAGTTTTATGTCAAAATCGATCCGGAAAAATAAAGGCATGTAATGTGAACATTTTTGAAACGTGATAGACAGGTTCAGCCTCAAGTTGAGCTGCAAAGTCAATAAACTATTTCTCTCTCTGTAAAGATTCTCTAAAGTGAGGTCTATTCAATGCCTGTACAAGATTTATAGAAATAAACCAATTGCAAGGGAGATTGCCTAGTCTGTGTAACACAAACTCCGCTATCCTGGGCTGCGGTAACTGGCCCCTCCCCGCGGGGGCCGGCGGATGTTTGGCGGGCTGCTATAAGCGAGATTTAATCAGGCTAGATATTGCCTTGAATAAACTAAGGAGTAGTCTTAATGGGGATAGTTAGAATGACATTTTAACAAAGCTAACGTCACATATAGTTTTCCGTGATTTCTTGTGCCAGTAAAATTAACAAGCCGGTCATTATTGACAAAATGAATTCGTTTCAGTCGGTCCCATGTTTGTCCAAGTCACAAGGAGTGTTGTTTTTTCGAATCCCGACCGCTCTGAGGAAATCCTATGCCGTACCTCGTGAGAGTGAGTCACTTCCTTCACCAGGCGAAAGTTGGGCAAAAGTTAAAGGTTAGTCCAACAGTGCCAGATGAAATGTACTAGTGTTGGTGTGTCAGGGAACGCTAGATGGCGCTATTTTTGGACCAACCTGTTAGCCACAAGCAAGAACATTGCATCATATATCGTTTACTTGCTTCAAAGTTGTGCAAATGGCTTGGAAACACTGTTTCAATGAATGCCTAAATGAATCACAGCTTTTGAGCAGACCTAAGTCACAGAGCGCCATGGGAAAATTAAATCGGCTGACAAAAATAATACACATGTACCCATTACATGTACCGTTTTGACAATGATCATGAAATTACATGTTATGTACGAAAATTGTAGGATTTGTTATGCCAGTCGAGGGGTTAACAGGTGTGCAACTTCGGACTTAAGTATGTTTGCATCACCTCCATTCCCAACCTGTTACGTGCTGTCGCCGTCAAGTTTGACACACCGGACATTTGTGAGTGTCTTACGTCTCGCGTTGTTGGACCGCAACATTCCGGAGTTCCCCTGTGTAACGGTACTGTCATCGGACTTAAGATTGTGCTAACGTACCAATTCTTGGGTCATGTCGGACATTTGAACGTGACTCATCTTCGATAATTCGCTTCGGGTCAGTGTCGGCGCCGGATCCTGTGCGTGACAACGGAGTATCCTGTTCGTCTTCTTCATGCAGCCACGTCAACTTTCAAACGGACATTTTGAACTCTTTGCCAAAGACACTGTAATTTTGTACCCATTGTGCCTTATTGACATGTATTTGCATTTTGTTTGTGTTTTATGTACTTGTATTGTTGTTGTGATTGTGGCGACCACCCCGTGCAGTATTTTTTTTTCTCAGGTGGAACAACGTTTGGGCACCTTACCGGTGGCCGAGTCGAGCCTGGTTCCGTTGGTGTTTTTGTCCGGCAGTTCTCAATCGTGACCTTTAATGTGCTTACCGTTCCCTTCCGCTCTCTCAAATTTATCTTATTTTGCAATGTTCATCTGTTTCTAGTGTCTTTTGGATGTACCATTATAGGTGGGCGACCAAAACGTGAGTAGAAGCCGGACGTATTTAATCCCGCGTCCATCCAAAATAAAGGGTCTTTGTCGAAGCTGGGCAAAGTAATTACATTGGTAGTCTGCGCGGCTACTGGCGTCACTGTTTCCGCGCCTGTCTAAATACGGAAAAGAGGGTTTCCATTTCTGCTCGGCCTTCGTGCACGTTAGAGCCCCTCCGCTATTAGTCAGTGGTCCCTTGGGTTAGCACAGGGCCATCCCGATGCGACGCCAAAGTCACTCATTCTCGGTAGCCGTCCTGCTTCAGCACACAATTCTTCGGGTGGACTCCAGCAGTACAACCTTCGTCATCATGTCACACCATACAGACTGTTCAGCTCCGTGTCTGCACCAAGCCCATGAACAGGTACGTCATCACACCCGGCTAACCACACCGTTGTCGGCGCACCAGCTTCACCATGTCGTCTTCCGTCAAACCAGACGTCAGGACGTCACCTGGACCGCGACGGCGACGCCGCCCGCACTACGTCACACCATCACGCCATACGTCACCATGTTGTCTCAACGACGACATGCCAGACACCAGGGTGCTGAATCACCGTCAGCTACGCCACACCTGTTCCACCAACGACCATTTAATTCCATCGCCGGTGCCCTCCAACGACACGTTGACATCAAGACCACCTTGCCGTCCCTACATCACGTCAACGCTGGGCGCGTCATCACCACAACTCCGCCACGCCGGCACCAGTCCTCCGTCACTCCTGACGTCATTGTGAGACTCTGCCATCTGCGTGCTGGGACTGCGCCTCCACATCCGTGCCCGACTACAACACCGTCACGTGATACCTGACGTTGACAGTCTGCCGACACACCGTCGTGACAGTCACCCCGCTGCTGCCAGTCAACACGTCCACCGACGTCAACTTCCCACCTGACGTTGTGTGTTCCTCACCGCGAACGAACACCAACTCACATGCAGACATCAGGCGTGCGTCAAGTCCTGACTTCCCTTGTGCTACCGAACAATCTGAGTAGACGGTTACAGATAATGAGTGATGGCGGCTTGACGCAGTTCGACGTGTCTCGGTACCTACTTTCCCGTTACAAGGCCTTCCACTGCGAATGTGGCGCGAAGCCGATGTGCCATTCAGTTCTCAGGGGGCTGAGTAGTCTTGGAACACCCGGGGTGAATCTCCAGGGTTTTTTCTATTCCCTTCCCCCCTGTGAGAGGTCACTTTTTATGTTTAATGTTTATGATTCTGCAATTGTCAGATTTCTTTCTTTTGATTGACTGGCTCCGTAAAGGCCAAGGTCCCAGCAATCGTTTTTATGTTTGAGAAGCAATGGCCTTGTCATTGCTTCCCGGGTCCGTTTTCCTTTATTTGACCCAATGTCTTGTCTATTTGAGGATCAATGAAATCATCATTGTTCCCCGGATCTAAATCATAGGTCCAGTGTCCTTCCATTTCAAATTTTATTTCTCTTTTCAAATTGATCTGAAAGTCGAACTGTTTCTTTTATATGCTGTAAATAAGTTTATATTCTTTTCTCTTTTGGCTTCCCAGCCTCCTATTCGACTTTGTGTAACTTTTGAGGAAGCGCTAGGACGATGGTCGTTTTATTTGCACGAGGTCAGTGAGAAACTGTTGGGTCTTTGCCTCCTCCGTCCTGGCTCGCACTTGGTGACCCCCTGGGGTCCAGTCCTGTGTTTCTACCTGCCCCAAGGTTGACCAAAACCAACGTCTCCTCTGCTCTGCACTACCTGTGGTCACCTTCACAACATTCAATGCATTCTTTTTCATGTGTTTATTTTGTTAGGTATGTTCCATGCACACTGTGATCAAACAGCCCGTTTTTTTTCATGTTTAAGCGGACACAAATTTTCTTATTTTCCGTTTGGCTATGAAGAAAAGTGGTTAACGACACTCCAAATTTTTCCTTCTTTCTTTATCTCACCGACTTTCTTATCCCGAACAAATATATATATCGTTTTCGAATTCCCTTTGGACATACTGAAATGCGTTTAAAATGCCACCAAAACTTTTTCTCCTTTTATAAAACAACACGATGTTTTCGGTAATGTTTCTTTTCTAAATCTTCGTGGGTCACAACATCTTCTCCCACATTGTAAATATTGTAGGTCAAGGTCAATTGCCTCCTGGCTTTTACCTTGGTCTCCACTATGGAGACGTTCCGTAGTCTGTTTTTCGTTCCAACGTAGATAACTAGCTACCGGTGTACTTTTTGTTCACTGCTTACTTAATGAGATCCAAAATGTTCTAGTTAAGTTGTTTTCTTTTCTTTTCTTAACCTCATTAATTGCCTTTTGTACCACATGCGGGAACCGCCCACTAAGTCATTTTTTTAACTACCTGCCACACTCTGTATTCCGCTGAACTTCAAAGATGATGTACTTGTGTGTTACCTCTACTGTTTCCGTAATGGTACGCTGATCATGGAGTGGGGACCGCCCACTATATTTGCCGTTCCCAATGTTTTACTACCTCTGTACAACGTCGACATTATCAATAGTTTTATTTTTGTACTAATTTTACTTATGGTTTTCTGGATAACGACATTCTTCTTGGTAGTCCTACGTGTTGCGACATTGTTTTTGTGGTGTTACGTTGTATGATGCAGGGACGCATCATTGGCCGTAGGGGCGGGATGATGTAGCAGACATTACTTTAAGCCCATTACCTTTAGTTAGTGAATCGCCCCTGGGTGGAGCTTCCCCCGTCTTTAACGGAACTCCCCCTGATCGTTACATAAAGTTTCTTCCTTGTATGACGTCACACATGTAAATGAGTCAGCGTGTCTCCGCCCTCAACCTAAACTCCTGTCCAATCATGACACATTCTGTTTGGCTTCCTCCTAAATTAGATGCTAGCTTGGAGCTAAAAAGTAGGGTTCCTCGCTGTCTTCTCTCTCTTCTGATTCGACTCCTTCCTGAAGAACTTCTCCAGACGGTTGGCTCCGTCGGATCGCCCGCCTGCGGGCGGGCGATCGGGCGGCACTGAGAGTTCCTCCGAGGCGGCTTGCACATTTGACTCATCCGTTAAAATGACTAGTGTACTTCGCGTTTGCTGTCTATCTCAGACAGCGTCGGTTCATCTCTTCCAAGCTACTGACCACTTCGGTAAGAGTTGCCGGTTCTATCTCTGACGAGCGCTGTTGTAACTAAATTCGCTTTGTTTTGGCTAGATCTTGACTAAATTCGCTTTGCTTTGGGAGGGTCCCCTTTGCTAGAGATTCCAGGTTTAAGATTGACAATGTGTATTGTGTTTGTTCCATACTTCGATACTCAGTTGTATTCCGTAGTGCCTTTGATGTTGAGCAATGTTACAGACCGTTCGGAGTTCCGAATAAAGAGAATGTAAACTTGGAAATCCACCTTGTTTCGAGCCTTGATGTTACGGTGAGAGTTGAGAAAGTGTTTGCGTCAAATCCTACCCTAGGTTAGACTTGTAGACCGCTCCAGTACAAGAGCGAGGAGAGTGAGACTCCTAAAAGTCCGTAAACCACCAGGACAGACATATAGTAAAGTCTATTTGCCACACAGACACTGTTTATCAAGGGTGGGTATACAAGCAGTCAGGCGTGTCACGGCTACTTGCTATCTGATTGCAAGCTTATAAATGTACAACATTAATCGATGTGATGAAACAATTTTTAGTAGTCCACTCGCACAGGATGCAAGTTCATGGTGTTTGCGTGGTCGCCTTCAGTGCAATGTTGATCTGGCTCGTATATGATAGACAGTGTGTTATCTCCATAGCTTACCTTCACGATTTTCAAAGATTGGGCCCTATTGAAAACCAGTGTACCAGCACTGAATAGGCTACCCAGGTGTATGAAAATAAACAAACAAACAATTAATTGAAAACAAGAGATTTGAAAAAAAACCTGATTCGGTCATAGTCAGAAGCGCTATTGTCCTGCGCGCCAGAATTCAGTGGTTTGGAATATTAAATGATGGAGAAGTGCCAATAATGAGATCATTGGACCGTAACTCATTTGGCAAGTGCCCGTGAAGCAGAATTTGGATGAGGTAGGAGATATCAATACATATGCAAAAAAATGCCCAAAAGGCCGGAGGTTTCCACATATATACCTAAAAACCATTGGAAAGTTTTGGTGAGCGCCGTCTGACTGCTTTCCCATTTGTGCCTGGCCATTATACGTGATGTTATACGTGCGTCGAGGCATTTGAGCCTAAACGCCATGCATTGCTACTCTTACCTTCAAAGCCGACGTTGGGTGTTTTTGGGACGGTAGCCCACGGGTACGGGGTTGGGACGGTAGTCCACCTACCGTATGATATCCCGAGTATTGAAAATGACTACACCATAGCAGGTTTCGGTCATAATAGGTACAAATTTTCAAGCTCTAGACCCTTAATGTGTCACTAGGGAGGAAATTTGTTTTGTGCAGAAGACATCTCTCATTGGCGATAGTAATGTCTGAACATGACTCGATGACATGTATCAAATCACTGCAAATGGTGTGCTAGTTTCACCAATGACGATGTGTCGCAAATGATTAGAGGAAGGCAAAGCGATAACAAACTCTTAACGTTGCATAGGGTAACCTTGCCCAATACTTCAAAACCAGGTTTACTTTCAGATTCTACAGATGAAAGCTCATTGCTTTCTATGACAGCAAGACAGTAGCGATCTTCCTCGACCACCCCCCATCCCGTCAGACCAGTGGTTTGGCCCTAAATCTCCGTTACGAATGCGGTGCTACATATTTCTAAAAAACACGGGACTTTCCAGAGCCGAAGTTTACTTCCGCGTTGATGCTTCCTGTTCTCAGTCTGAGCCTGCTGACGTTTCTCTCTTTTTTAGAGGAAATGCAACATCCAGATGACCACTCGGCCGGCAGAATGGGACAGTCTTGGAGCAGGTACTACGGACCGGAGGTCACACAGGAGTCGGACGACGAGTGTTGGGAGGAAGACCCTCGGGTGAAGCGCCTGAGAGCGAACGGCCGCCTGCCGCCAGCCCGGGCGGGGAGGGAGGGCCTTGCTAGGGCGATCCGAGACTTCGGCTGGGAACTGGTGAGTACGAGGTTATCAATACTTAATCCGTCTTGTGTCAACTACACTCTATTTAGAGATACTGAAGTTTGATTCAACGGAGTATGAGGACTCCTTGATTTAAACATGGTTATAATTTTCATAACCAACAATATTTTGAGCTGACTTATCATGTCCGCAATTAGACGTTAAAATTGAGGTTAACTTGAACTTTTGAATTTATCAAAACCATTATTTTGGGAATGAAAGCAGAAGTAATTTACCATGACGAAATGTATTCAGAATCCGCACCCCCTGTAGCTGTAGTGTCTACTAGACGTATATCCCTGTAGTCTCCAAGCAGACCCTACGGTGCCTTAGAAATAGTATCAAAGCTGGCAAAGGAGTATAGCCGGCCAAAGGGAGATAGCCGGCTAAGGGAGTCAAACGGGCACCGGAGTACCTGGTGCCTTGCCAGCTTTGATACTATTTCTAAGGCACCGTAGGTAATGGCTCCAAGCAGATCCTACGGTAGCATAAGATAGTATCAAAAACTGGCAGAGGAGTGAAGCCGGCTTAGGAGTGAGTTTTGCTACATGGCAAATGGACACCTCTTGACTGACTACACTCTTTGGCCAGTTTGCTACTATCTTATGCCATTGTAGGATCTGCTTGGAGATTAACCGTAGGGTCTGCTTGGAGACTAATATCCCTGCAGTGCCTCCTGAAGTGTCTGTATCCAATTCCTGTAGTGACCGAAAGACTGAAGTGGCCGTAGCCCTGTAGCAGCCGTGCCCTCTATAGTGTCTGTATGCCCTGTAGTGTCCGTAACCACCCCCAAAGTAACCGTACCCCCATAATGTCCATCGCCTTCTTCCTGAGGATGGTATCAAAGGTATTGTCTGTTCCTCCTGCAGTTTTAATACCCATGCAGTTTCCGTACACCCTGTAGTGTCCATACCCTGTAGTGTCAATACCTAAGTGTCCATACCCTGTAGTCCATACCCTATAGTGTCCATACCCTGTAGTGTCCATATCCTGTGGTGTCCACGACCGTAGTATCCGTACCCCCTGTGGTATCTGACAAAGTAAACCAGTGGTCTTCAATGATGAGTGAGTGAGTGAGACATCAATGATGAGACATTTCACGTCTTGAATTCAGTATTTTAATCACACAAGAAAAATTGATCGGCCTGGAAGAAAATGAAGACTGGATGGTCTCACATGTGTCAGGCTTTTAATATGAGGTGGCAAATGTGTGGGGAGAGATGGGTTGAAAAGAAGAGAATTAGCTTAACACCTGCTTCTCTTGTCCTCGAGCTTCAACTTGAGTTTAGGTGTCATATCATGCAGATAAACCTTACACCCATGTTTTCTTCTTATTCCAATAATATATTTTCATCTATGTGGTACATTGATGTTCCTGTATTTTGGACCTGTACCTATATAATTTTTGCAGTACTGTACTGGAACTGTCCTTGGTACTGTTTACACATCCCCTACTAACAACTTATAATTAGCATTTATACTCTATGGTTAAGAGGGAAACTGCAAAAGATAATTGAGCTGGAAATGTTACTAGAATGTTGACAATGCACACATTTAGCCTGCTCTGACTACAGATACTTAGCAACTGCAGTAGGGGACTAAAATCGAAAAGCTGGCATCCAGGCTATCCCACACTTTACTCCAGGATCTCGGTTTGATATCCAATGATGACATGTGTCTGTAACATTCAGACTCTTTAACTGGTTCACCTTCTTTGACCAGGTGGTTCCACAGGGAGGGCGGAAGAGACCCGTGAGACTGAGGTCATCCTGGAGTTCCAAGGACACCAGGGACTATCGCAAAGGCTACCCTGTGAGTCTTCCATGCATATTGCTAATGTTGATGTGGTTTGAATTGTGTCCAAATCAAACCAGACAAATGGCATGAAAATGATAATCTACTACAGGAAGGTACTACTTATGTCAGCTATTGAATTATGATGTGAACTTGATTCTTTTTTCATTTTTTTGCTCCAGGGGAAGAGGTCTAACCCAGGCGTCAATGAGAACTACAAGTTCTACATGAACGAACTGAAGTCAAAGCCAGATGGTAGATACTTCTGGATCAGTTGCACAATATTTGATATTGATTTGATGTATGTAATATTGATATATGAGAGTGATTCACTGTCTCATAGCACAAAGAAGTATTACACTTACAAAATGCCATAATATGTGATTGATAGGTTTAAAAATGTTAGATGCTTCAAGTTTAAGATTAGTGTAACTTTGTACAACTTGGAAATGCGTACAAGAATTTCTTGTCTGTACATGTGGTTCTATGGATTTTCCAACTTAGTCTTAGCAAGGACGTTATATGTCCGCCCTACACAATGCCGATCTCTGCGCATGACAGAAATGCTCCCCAAATAAGGAAAGTGTCGGAAAACAGCTGGGTTCGGAGCGAGTCCTCGTGACGGCTCGGGCTGTCTGACGTCATAGCAGTGCTCATTAATATGTAATTTCCAGCAAAACCCCACCAAAAGCCGCACCGGACAGTCTATACAAAGAAGTACCGTGCCGGGGAGGAGACAAAGAAACGCAGCGGGACGAAACAATGGGCGCAGCGGGGTGTTACTTACGTACTCAGTCCTTCTCATATAACGTCCTTGGTCTTAGATCCTGACAAAAATGACAATGCTGTAATATGTCCAGGACAGCACCTGCCTGGTTTAGGATTTTTGATGTTTGACTATCTGACCCGTCTCCTCCCCCTTCTGACAGGTGACTACATCGACAACATCCACAGGGACTGGTGGGGAGACTATAAGCGTCTAGAGATGCATCATGGGTACATCCAATGGTACGTCCTATGTTAATCTTGTATCCAAGCCCGTATTTAAACAAAAGAAAGTGACGCAATATATTCAGTTTCCTCAATTGTCAATCTGCATCACTTGATAGTTACTGAATCTGAAGAGTAGTTTTGTACTTTTCAGGTTGTTCCCCATCAGAGAAGAGGGCATGAACTGGCAAGCCATGGAGTTACAAGAACATGAAATCAAAGTAAGTTCTCTTTGAAACTGTTGTTACTTGATCAAGTATCCCAACAAACCTACTGGTAGTTAGCATCAATGCCATTCTGAAAGATGGTTAAGTTCTCAAAGCTTTTCACATATCAATGGTCAACATAAAAGGCTACCTTAACCAATATACATGTATTGGACAATATATCTCCGATTGCATGCAGACTAGTAAGTCAAGCCCTTCAATTACCCTAAATAGAAATGTATTCAAGCAAGGGCTTTGCTGAGCAACAATGGTCCATTTTACCCCATTCTCCAGAGAATTGAATGTGAACCAGAAAGGCCACATTTTCGACAAAAATACAGGATAAAAATGTATCAAACATTCTGAGTTTTGATTGGCTAAAGTTGGAAGAATGTGGCCAGTAGGCCAGCAAAAACAATAAGTTTTTCTTTGGAAACTTAATGAAATTATAAAAAATGGCCAAAATATAATCTTCAGGTTCAAGTGTTAAACCTGGTTGCTGAAAGTTGAGATGACCCTACATGTGTTTGTTGATGTGTAACCCAGCTGATTATGGAGAACCGAGAGGCCCATGCCAGGATCCTCAAGTCTTACGAGTTAATGCTGGACTTCTATGGTATGAAGCTGAAGAACAAAATGACTGGGGAGATCGTACGCTCTGACAACTGGGAGGAAAGGCTCAGCCACCTTAACAAGTCAGTCCCTCTCTACTACTCAGTGCCTCTCCGCTACAAATTGTATTGCTTATACAAAATGTATTTGCAGAATATGCAGAATTCAAGAAAATCATTTTTTTCATAATGATTTATTCTTTTCATCTTCAGATAGCTGGGATGAGTTAGGTTATAAAAGCTTATTTCCAGGATGGCCTGGTATATTCAGAACAAGACATTCAGTGTAGGAGAAACATTACGCAAAATTCATTGAAAAAGTCTGATTATATCAAAAATAAGATTGTTGTCCATAATTCAAAGTTGCATTGTCAGACAGTTTTTGTGGCCTAAGGGTTGTTGTCTTTCTCCCAACAGTTCATATCACAACTACTTGCGCATCACACGGATGTTGAAGTGCCTTGGAGAGTTTGGCTACGAGCACCTGAAGGCTCCCTTCATTCACTTTGTGCTGCAGGAGGCTCTGGTAAGTAGAATTTTACATGTCGTGTTGTTGTTTTAGAGGAGAAGATGCAAGGCAGTGAACTAAGGCACAAGAAGATGTGACAGAATCATCTGATGGTGTTACTGAACTTTGTAACATCTGGGGTATCATTAGGTTTCTCAGTTGGTCACTGGTTTGTAGTCTATTTCAGACACATAATCCAAGGAGTATCAGAAGACAACAATTGTGTTAAGCCTGAAACTGCATACCACCTCTTAACATGCCAGGTTTGTACTAAACTCTGTACAATGCAATATTCCACCTTAGGTCCTTTGACTGAGAAAGAAATGTTCCAATTCATTCATACTAATCCTTCCCCTTTATTATCAATCAGGTGGAGAAGACCCTGTCTAACACCATCGAGAGCTGCTTGGACTATTGGCTTCACACCATTGTCAGGAAGGAGGATAGGATAGGCCTGCTTTGTCTGGCTGACCAGCTGTGGGATGTCGACCCTGCAAAGGAAGCTGGGAAAAGTACAAAGGGTGCTGGGAAAGGTCATGCTGCAAAGAATGCTGGGAAAGAGTCAGCTGGAAAGGATATCGTGAAAGGTAGGCCTGCAAAGGCTGCCAAGAAAGATGAAGGAACAAAAACTGAAGAGAAAGATGAAGTTGCAAAAGAAGATGGTGAAGCTTCAAAGTGTACTGAAAACTCATCAAAGACTGAAGGGGACAAGAAAACAGGAACAGATGTAGGGGGTATGGGTGACTGTCCCAGAGAAGATGGAGACGGGCAAGAAGAAAATGATGTAGTCATGGAGCCTGCTGGAGAAGCAGAAGACACAGTTTGCACAGACCATCCTGCTCAGGAGACAGAGAAACACCAAAGTGCCGAATCAGTCACCAAAAGTGGGGAGGAAGTGATGGAACAAGAGATCGAAAGTGAAAAAAGTTCCCCAAAGACAGACACTCAAAACACTGATGCAGGAAACACTGAAGAGGGAAAAGATGAGGTGACAACTAAGACAGACTCCAAGGACATCCCTGAGGGAAGTGAATAAAAAGGATCTATGGGAAGTCAAGGACTGTACTTCATCTAATCAGGACAATCCTGTGGACCAAAAAATGTTGTAAACATAATTTAATTACCTGACGGAACACTGGATTGCCTTAATGAGGGCCATGTATTGAAATTACGTGCCGCACTGATTTTGCATTGAAGATCACACAGTAGAGTAGCAACAAAATACTGTCATATACCTAGCCCTTTTCTTGCTCAGTTGATTGTGTCAACAGAAATATGGCAATCAGTTGACAAATAATGTCAAATTCCTCTAAAGTTTCTCAAGCCCACCCCCTTTACAAAATGTATGTTGTCAGTTTAGTTTATTATCAACAGTTCTCAAATATGAATCTATTTGAGTATTTCTGATTTTTCTTTAGATTTATAGTCTACATGTAAATTGGGAAACATTGCTGGTAATAGTGCTGCACCACTATTGTGACAGAAAGCACTGGCAGTGTTGAGTGGTCCTTTGATGAAAACAAAATCCACACTTCAGTAGATCTATTCCTTTAGGGCAGCTGCTGCTTCTATTCATTAAAAAATAATAAAAGATTTTAATTGTAACAGTTACAGTGCTCTATGTAGTATACTTGTTCTGGTAATGATACTTATGAAGTAAAAAGTTGTGTTTTAGTATTTCTATGCAAAAGAAATAATTGACCAATTGTTGCTTATTTTAAGTCAGTGTTAAAGATTGGCCATGTACATGTATACCATTGCTTCTCACAGTAATCTATCAAACTGTAAAAACACTACTCCTGACTTGATTCTGTCAGGTGACCCAGTGCTATGTGTAGTATTTTTTTGCAGTATCAAAGAGTGTGTTAAATGTAAGTCCCAACTCTAATACTTCTCCAGAAATTACAGAAACATGGAGAAATGAAATGAATGTACCCTTATATGTAAATTGTAGCACTGGGCTGCAGAGCTTAATTGATTTGTGCAGTTGGAGAAAACGATCATAGTACACACCACTGCTTTGACAGTACAATGTGTTGGAGGGGGTTGTGACAATATGAAAAACCATATTAACAATAAATCGTATTTCTTGAACAATACTTGGTGATATTAGTTTTCTTCTCACGCATTATTTTTTAGTTTTTACACTTGATGTGCCTGTAGTAACTTAATATTCCACAGCTGAAAGGAAAATCTACTGTTTCCTCACAACTAGAAACCTCCAAAATCTTTTGGGATGTTGCTTTTAAATTTGTAACAGTTAATATGCTGATGTCACTGGCACACTAGCAAAAATAATATGTTTTCCCTTCGGTAAACAAATATACAGTCAAAGCCTAACTAAAAGAAACAAAATGACACAGTGTATTCAACAAAGTGTATTGGGTTCAACCAATCATTTTAGATGTTTACATAGATTTTGATTGAGAGACTTGACTCTGACTGGTCACAATTATTAGCTATATGTACTAAACAAGTGGCAAGTACAAGTCCATACATAAGAGTTAAGACTACCTACTCTTTGAGTAGGAGAATGTTCACAAAATAAACTGTAATCAACTACATGTACATATATAAGAGATTGGACATAAGATGATTTAGGAACTACCTAGATTGGAAGGAGCTCCTTTTATTTATTTTTTCAGCACTGATAGGTAAAATAGATATTAACCCTCTTTCCACTGGAGGATGTGACTGCTGAGTCACAAAAGGTTTGAAAAACAAAGTAACAGATTAAGAATATATATGTTCACATTTTGTTGTCTCTTACACCATACCTATGCATGGTGTATAATGTTTCAGTTACAAAATCAAGGATCACAAAAATCCAATTTTGCTCCATGACACTGATCACTGTCTAGTGGAAAAGGGACCTACCAGTAAATACAGCATGTAACCACTTAAACATCATAGTAAAAAGTGCTGAATCAGAGACAGTAACAGCAAGCAATGAAGTTTCTGCCAACAAACAATTTTACAACTGCGGATAGAGCTACTCCATTTAGAAGGTCCAGAAATGGTTTCAAAGTCGTTCAACATGGAAAAACAGCTTTTCTGCCTGGCTCTTCCTGAGATATTTATCATTCAAAACCATGTGCTGAAAAATATGTGCAAAGATAAAGAATTATAATGTCTGACATGGAGAACTACTACGTATACTACAGTGATCTGATATCCTGTCAAATAATTTTCAATGTTCTTAAAAAGACACTGTATTTACCTCAGTACCAGAAAGGTAATAATGTTATGTACATATGATGCAATTGAATGTGTTGCCCCTCTTGTACAAGTCTTTTTATTTATTCTCCAAACTTATCCTTTAATACTCAGTTATAATAATCATTCATGTTGCTGTCACGCTTGCTTAAGCAGTGAAATTTGCTGTATTTTGGGCCCACAGGACATTGTCATTTCTATATTTTTTCAAACTTGCTCCTCTGATAGTATACCACAATGCTGCCCAAGGAAGGTCACAGTCTGTTAACCTGTACGTAACTTCTGTAAATATAACATGGCATATGATGTCTCGACTACAAAACACAGCTGATACTGCTACAGTCCTGTTCATCAGGTCTGCTGTTGCTGTTCCTGTTGCTGTCCATCCTGCTGTAGCAGCGCTGTCTGCTGGGTGCCTGCTGTTCCCCCAGAGGGGCTGGACTGTGCCACGAAGATCTGCTGAGGGGTAGGGGCCCCACTGGTGGGGATGTTTACTTGCTGTAGGAGATATTGCTGGGGGTGGGAAAAGCAGGATGTGTTCTTAAGATATGTAGCATACCCCTCTTTAAGGATAATTTGCATAAAAGCATTATAGTTAGCATTACAAGTAGACAAATTTAGAAATTATGGTTCTTCTTAAAGCCCCTGTCAAACAACTGGAAAATCCCTCTCGTCTGAACTACTGAATGACATTTTGGCAGAAACACAACCAGTGTTCTCTCACTCTTTTTCATTGGTTGATGCCCACAGGTCCATGAGCCCCACCCAATGTGAAGGGGTAGATTTTCAGACCCCCAAAAAATGTTTGATTCTCTGGAGATTTTTGAATTTGAAGTTCTGGTGATCAACGAATACGGCAGAAGCTTGCTGACGTTGAAACAGCCTGTATACTATATTATAAATTTAAGTACAAAGGAATCACAATCTGCTTCATGTGAAAATCAATCCAGTAATTCAGACACCAAGGCAATGGCAGTATCATGCCAACTAAGCAATGTGTACCACTATGAATGTTCTCCCTACCTGCCCATCTGCAGTAAACTGTGTGAACTGCTGCTGCTGCTGTTGTTGTTGTTGCTGCTGCTGTTGTGGCTGCTGTCCAGCTGGTACAGCTATCTGCTGTACAAGCTGTCCCTGCTGTGGCTGCTGTTGCTGCTGCTGCTGTTGTTGCTGTTGTTGAGGAGGCTGGGCTAGCCTGATATACTGTAGCTGGCCACCTTGTACCTGGACCTGAAGAGAGGGATAAACAAGTCAATGAAGTTTCTTCTAGGTAGTTAAATTTTGTTGTTTAATTTTTTCAGCTTTATAACCTCCAGCTTCTCAACCTAATCTTGCTTCCTATTTGTAATAATTGTGCCTTGTGAGAAAAACATATTGAACTAGTCCAATGATAGGTGCTTCTGCTCTTTCTCCTTCATATTTGCTACAGTTTTTGCCATGTGTCTGCTGCTTATGATGAGAGGCACTAAAATCAGGAACAAGGTGCACTGGATCAAGCAAGAGAAAGTTAAACTTAGAATACAATTGTATCTGTACCCTGCCATGATAGCCAGCCAGGTTGACAGCCCAGCCTTTCTGTAAACCCTACAACTGCAAGAGGTACAATAGACCTACCCAGGCAGGGTCCTGCAGTCCTTCCTTAGGCCTACATCACATTTCAAACTGGAGCCCAGACAGGTAGTTTTGGGGAACGAAAGGTAAGATATAAAAGACACCAAACTACACAAGACATAAAGAGAACAGTCACGGGCATTATTTGTGTAGATTTTTACGTATACATTTCTGTCTTACGTTTCCCGGCCGGGTCCAGGTTTGGAAATGTGACATTAGCCTTACCGGTATGTGCATTCAACCTGCCCAAGTCTGGGCCAGTAGAGTGTCCTTACTGGTATGTGCTGGATCTGTCCAGTGTTAGGGTCAGTCTGCTGGACCATGATGGTGTCATTACCAGTATGTGCTGGATCTGTCCTGTGTTTGGGTCAGTAGTGTGTCCTTACCGGTATGTGCTGGATCTGTCCTGTGTTAGGGTCAGTAGTGTGTCCTTACCGGTATGTGCTGGATCTGTCCAGTGTTTGGGTCAGTCTGCTGGACCATGATGGTCTGGATGCCCTGCTGCTGCCCCGGCCCTGTCTGCACCTGGATCACCTGCGGAACGGACGTCGCCTGGGAGACATCTGTACTGGATGACATCACTGGCGCCTGGGAAAAGGGTACATTGTATCAGCTCTATCAGGACAGGTAAAACTGCTCAACATTCCAATTGTCAAATCTGTTCCTGCATGTCTTATACTAACTGCAATATATACAAAACAGAGTTGTCTGTAGGGCCATTTTGGGATGGGGAAACCATCATGTTGGTTTTGCTGGGAACTTACCCATGTAGTAAACACATCTTATACTAAGCATACACTATGTTGGGCAAACAGTGCCCTAACAATGTTTTGCCAGATTTTGACTTACAGTGTTGACGGAGACTGCAGCTGGTTGTGACTGCACCTGGGTCTGCACCTGTTGCTGCACCTGCGCCTGCACCTGTTGCTGGATGGGACTCTGCTGGACCACAATCTGGGGAAACAGAGAGCATCGCACTCCTATAGGACTTGTAAAGGAACAAGAATCACCAGTTTGACACATACAACTACTTACCATTTTCCTTTCACAGTCTGCAAAAATAGCATGGTAGGCATGTTTCTGGCTTTATGCTATACAGACTGACTAAAGAATACAGAGGATTTGCTGTTATCTGTGTCTGTGCTTACAAATATGCCGTGCTGTCATACTGAAAGAGACACCTGTTGTAAAAGGATGGACCAGAAAGGCTTGTAGGAGAGGAGTACAGGTGAATTAGTTTTTTACTTTGTATGTCCACAGTTTCCCTGTCATTCTTTCTTACAATGCATCATGATACATTTCCCAACTTCCTTTATTATATCTCATTTCACCTCTTGTACAATTTTTGTCTTTTTATTTCACATAAAACCCCACACCACAAACTTTTCTGATCCACTCCAAAGGAATGTAATGTAAGATAACATAATGATTAGTAAAAGTTGGTTAAAATTTTGACTGTTGTCAGTGCCAAGGTATTCTTTTAGCACAAAATTTGCATTTGCTATGTTGTTAGACAGCAAGTAGAATGGAATGGTTTGATAATATTAGAGGAATGAGTCAGTTATTTTGAGGTAACTTGTAACAAGGATGTTCAGTGCTACAGCTTATGACCTTGGCTTAGCTCACCACCTTCTTGCTGGAGAATCTGGTACTTCACCACCAAAAACATGGTCAAACCTGTTCAAATCACCACCTGTAATTAAGGCCCACCTGGCCAATATGACCACATTTTGATGGTCCCTTAGATAATTTTCCCATGAGCACAAGCATTAAGAATCCTGTGTATACTGACCAATTGATATCTACATCACTTTTGTGTACAATATACGTCTGATAATGTGTATGTCTGAACATTAAAACTGTAAATTTTTACTTGTTGTAAGCAATAAGTTCAACATGGGCTTGGCAATTGGCAAAAAAAAACAGCAATGATCATCCTGTGTACGTGAAGAATTTCCAGATACAGAGCTTTTGGAAAGAAGAGTGCATGCAACAAAGATTGTATTACATAACACAAAACACTGCACACAATAGTTGAAAAGCCAGGTATGTTAACTTGCTAGAAATATAAAATCATTGCAAAACAAGTTGATTCATATAAAAACTTGATGTATGGGTTATCATAATATGACCAGCTTTATAAGATATTCGACCTGAGAAAGGAGCTCTAAAATCTATAGCCAGATAAAGCTTTTAGTACTACTATCCCCAGGTACATGTGTGTAACACTAACTTGGTTGGAACGTTGTGTTAGTGAACTTGGCTGTAGCCCACCATGGCCCTGCACTCCAACTGCCCTCTGCAAGAGTTACAAAACATGGGTAACAAAAAATACCCCTCCTCTCTGTGAGTCTATCACCAACTCCAGGCTTGCCCACTAGAATTGCTGGAGTGTGTCCTTTGTGCTATACAACTTAACAAATCAACACACACACATACACACACAGGACTAACAGGAGCACCACACTCTTGATTTTCTTGCAAATAATCACCTTTGGTCTGTCATGAACATACCAAGATGTGTCATAAGATAGAGAGTTACTAAGTCACTGCTCCTCCTGATTGGGTAAATTACACAGAAATGAGAGTACTTCATCAGCTGTATGATGTCATGAGGACAGAATGATTGATGTGAATAATCATGTGGGAGGAACTGTTAGAAGACAGAAGTCTGTTAGTAGTATAGTGTGGGCAAGAGGAGCACACCTGTTGTGGCTGCGGTGAGATGATCTGCGGCTGGGCTGCGGGAGGCTGCAGGGGGGGAGGAGTATTTTGAGGAAAAGTACTCCCCACCTGCTGCTGCTGCTGGGGAATGATCTGGCTCTGGACGGGCTGCGCGGTCTGCGGCTGGATCTGTCCCTGCTGCTGCTGCGGCTGCTGCATCTGCACGTGCTGCTGGGCCAGCTGGAAGTAGTACTGCACCTGGTCTGGGGCCATGACTGCTTGTCGCACTTCCTCCTAAAATACAGGGCGTCAAATTGTATTGAAAATCACTCTATAGTCTTTTCATAATCTACAAACAGATGTAACGATTCTGCTAATTCTTGCTTCTTTACCCCTATTTCTGCAAAATTTAATACTGCTCTTTTCTAGTGATAGTATTGCACATTCTGACAATTCCCATTCTTGGGAAAGTACCCAGAGTGATTCATCTGCTTGGACTTTTGAGATTATTTTTTCTTGTTCTTAGACCATTAGAAAAAAAGATAGACTATGCAGGTTTGCCTCAAGGAAGCTTAAGTACTACGTTCAGAGTGCCCATTTTCTGTTCTCAGTAGCTTACGTATTAAGTTCTGCTAAAAACTAAGCTAATGCATTGACTTGCAAAAACAAAACAGAGTTTTTATTCATTGTCGTAGCAAGTTAACTGGTACAAATCAATGTATATGATGAGTTCAGTTATTCTGACATCAACAGCTCTTGTCTCCTCAAAGGAAAGTTTCAGAAAAGGTCACCTGTCTCTTTGGCGGTTTCAGCTCATCCCTTGGCACAATGTCGATGAGGAAGTCAAACTGGTCGAACTTGGTAATGGCCATGGCAATGTCATTTCTCTGCAACATTTTTCAAGATAAAGCATAACAACATGATTTATTGTCTCTTGAAAAGAAATGTGCTAAACAACCAATATGCCAGCACAAACATGCATTTCTTAAAAATCATTACACTATATATAATGAATATTTTCTGTAACAATACTTAGGGCAGGTACAATTCAAAGCAAATATTACTGTTTGAAATACATTATTAGTCAACAAAGGCAGCTACCTGGGTACAGATTTAGATTACTCAGTTTCCTACATGGCTTGCCACATAAGGCTGAAATGGCAAATAACGTTTCACTCTTATAAACCTTAACAATTTAGTACAGTGGATTCCAATTATTCGTATTACGCCTTTTTGGATAATTCGGGTAATTGCATAGAATTGCGAAATCCCAAACCATTTGCCATTCATTCTATTGTATAAGGCTTCGCAGAATTGGATAACCCCCGGTCTCAAACTTCGGGTTTTTGGATAGAAGTACGTCAAATTATAGCGAATAAAATGGGAAAATATACGCTAAAACTTACAAAATGAGGCCAAAATCAACCAACAACTGTATGTATGAAGGCATAAAATCATGAAAAGGACCGTAAGATAGGTAAATTCCACCGAAAATCTTGCCAATACAGCATGCGAACGTTGGTTAGGCGCCATTTTGAAAGGTTGCCGCAAGGCATGATGGGAGGACGTCATGGGAACCTCAACACGCTTTTCAGTTCATATTTCCCCTTCAGACAACGTCTAAACTTGGTTTACCCTACAAAATGTGTTTTTACATATCCACTGTCTCATTATTGAGCTGATTTTGGCTGCACTACGTAGATTTTTACAGCGCACGTAACGCAACAGGGTCAATGAACTGTGATGTTGCAATCAGCCGCATTGAATGGCGGGATATCTCAAGCCACGCTGCGACGCCATTTTTTAAATGTTTTGAAAGTGAAATTTTCCGTCTATAACCGCGAAAGACGGCGTTGAGTTTAAAATTTCAGCGTAATTTGTGGACACAAGATGTAAATAAGAAGGTGAAGAGTTTATCTCTCCAATACCTACCGTCATTTTACTCAAAATTACGAAATCAACATAATTTTTTCCGGCATACAATCGGAGTTGTGTTTGTCTTTGTTGTGGTTCAATTAGTTACGCTCTCAGCAGTGCGAGTCAAGCGTATTTTTCTACATGTTCATTTAGCCACCGACTTAAAAATCGTTATTAGATTTATCATTGCACGTAAATTGTATAATATCGGAACGTATAATTATGTAAATGTAAAGCTTGTAACTGGAATCTGTTCGATCTTTTGCTGGCTATTTAGTCATGTTGTAGATTCAAACAGTTGACGTTCCATTCGTTCAAAACAGTACTGTAGGTTATTAATACATTTTGTAACTACTGCTTAGACTACTACTGCTCTAGGTGAACAAATGTCTGATTCAAAGGTTTTGTAAATGAAGTTCCGTATCGTATGTGTGGTGTTTGCGTCTTGCGTAGTAGTAATCCTATATTCGCCCCCCTCCCGGCTCCCTTCGGGGCGTTAGTGGCCCATCTTCGGACTGTTGGATACTTCGGACTATTGGATAAAATGCGCTGACAAATGAGCTATCCAAATAAGCGAATTCCACTGTACTAGTAATTCAACTGAATAAAGAAAAAAAACATTACCTGCAGCGTTCTTCTCTTGTTGTCCTCAGTGTGGACCCAGGCACGCAGGGTCAGCTCACTAATGAAGATCTCACAAGCTTTGGCAAACAATAGTGGGGCCTCTGCACTGATCATCTGTATAGCAGACAAGGCCACAGTCTTACACTAATTATCTTTATGTAAATATGTTCCCTTTTGCTTTTTGCTTATTTCATGACATGGGAAAAAATGAGGTTTTGTGCTTTGATTTCAATTTGCAGTTGAAACAATTTTGGTGTAGTAGTAAACATAGTACTGGAACACATGATTAACAGTGTCATGAAATTGCAGTGTAAAGTTTACTATGGAAATAAAACTACCGTTATTGTTTCAAGTTTTACAGTACATCGTACTTAAAAATGATTGTGCACTACAGGTAATAGACCTACTGCTAGGGCTGCGTACCTAAATACCCGTACCTGTACCGTACCTAAAAAATTGTTTAGGTACAGGTCCAGACCTAAACATCTGTGTACCTGTACCTGTACCTAAACACACTAAATCACTTATTTTTACCAATTTTTAAGACTGCTGGACAAGTAAATCCCAAATCAACAATGACAATCGTGATAATCTTGCAGTTAAAACTCAAGAAAACTTGTTTTGAGATTCAAATATGCAATTCCCTGTATAAAGATGACATTTTATCACTAGAAAAGACAGTTAGCTACATGTTTAACTTACATATACTTGGTTAAAATTCTTTAGGTACAGGTGCAGGTCTGGACCTGTACCTAAACCCATGTACCTGTACCTGTACCTGAAATTTGTTTAGGTACACAGCCCTACCTACTGCTGGATCACTAAAAGTAGACAAAAGGCAATTGTTAAACATACTTTTTTTCTACATTTCCAGCAGAAGCCTCAAGTTCAATCAGAAGAATTGCTGCTGCAATGTTTCTAAACAAAACTTAGTGACAGGTCTAGGCTATGGCATAACAAAATGTATTATCATTCCATTCCTGCACAATGTAAATGTTTAACTATAAAGTACATATGTATGGGGCACCTATTCAATGACCCCACATCACGAACCAGCGGACTGAAGCTAAAACTTTAAAAGTGGCAATAGTAAAAGCTTTCCCTTGTTACCTTGACATCTTCATCCAGTTTCATGATTTTCTTGATCCTAGCCAAAGGTAGCTCTTGGACCTTGAAGTCTGCCTGTTATCAGAGAAACACACATTAATTAGATTTAAGATAATTCCATCCATTTGTGCAGGGAATTTTGCAGTAGGAGGGGAAAGGTTTTTTATCTGTGGTGTTTAACTTGAAACAATTCTGCAATATAGCAGACACAACATTATGTTCCATTAAAAAGCCAAGTTCGTAGTGTTGTGGCTTTCCTGAGAGATTGATCAATGTGAAAATAAAAATACTGTGAACAATACAAGTACCTCCTCAAATGGATAACAATGACAATGAAGTTTATTGCATATTCATGCCCCATTGGGGCTAAATGCAGTCATTTTGATATAAAAGGTAGTAAACGAAAAGTTATACACATACTATAGTTTACATGACTTACAGGAGGAACTCTGACTAATTACTAGTTAATCAAATGACTTTGGGATCAAGCTAAGGACCATCCATCACATAAATAATCTCCAAGCAGATCCTACGGTGCCATAAGATAGTATCAAAGCTGGCCAAGGAGTATAGCTGGCCAAAGGGAGTCAAATGGGCTACGGCGGGTTTGATACTATATTATGCCACCGTGGATCTGCTTGGAGATTACACATAACCAACGTTGTGGCATAAGACCTACTGGGTTCATGACCCGGATGCCCTGTAACTGCCTGGGCCAGAATGTCTGCAGTAGCTGCTGGGCCTCACTCTGCTGCCCCGAGGCCTGCGTCGCTCCGCCCGCGGCCACAAAGTTTGGGTCAGTCATTTCTGCCATCTGTAGGGCGAACATGATTGGTTAGCGAAAGTCTAGGATAATGTCTGCCAAGCCTGCTTCTTATTGTTTTTCCATCAGCCCTATCCCCGCTGAAGCCACACCTACGTGATCTTGGGGATAATATCGATGCAAGCATTACTTTTCGCCTGTTCTAAAAAAAATCACATCCTCTGAGGCTGCACTCAAGCTTGGAACTTGCATGCCAATCATCAATGCCGCAAACGGCAAGCATGTGCCGGCTAATTATGTACAAAACTTTAAATGCTAATTTTCTCAAACTGTCCATGTGAGTTTTCTCATCAGTCGTATATCATCCAGTCCTTGGACAAGTTGGAGCCATATTTTTATAAGTTATAATAATGCATTTCTTTGCTCCTTCTTGTCAATATATTACACTTTGACTACTTCAGCAGTCTGCAAAGATGAACAAGACAACCTACAAATAAAGACATTATCACTTGTCTTGTTGTTTCTTTTGATACACCGTGTTCTGTGGTTTCAATAGTAATACCAGCTTTGCAGAAATAGGAAACATTTTTTTTGCTGGATTTTTCTTTTTTCACCCTCCCACACACAATCTACAAGCTTGTATTACAATGTAATGGTAAACTCTGTGTGTGTGAGTGTGTGTGTGTGTGTGTGTGTGTGTGTGTGTGTGTGTGTGTGTGTGTGTGTGTGTGTGTGTGTGTGTGTAAATAAATGTTAATTTTTTATTACTACTACGATTGCAGGCAACAGGAAAAATCACCTCTTTGGTTGGTATTTTGTTATTTGGCAAAATCTTTAGTTCGCATCTGATATTTACGTACACGTAACGTTGCAAAATTTTATTTCGGATTTGCTGGACTTCCTAACGTTACTCCTATCTACATGTAGATGTTTAGCCATTGCATTTGTACCTGGTTAATTTTCTAAAACTCTAAATTTCTGGACCCATCAATCTCTTGTGTTACTATAAGATTAATTTCGAAAGGATTTAGCAATCTCTGATTCTCTCCCTCTCTATACTGAGTACAAATGTTTGTAGTATTATCAAGAGAACACAGCATACATGGTGTTGGTGAACTAGTACCGTCAGTATACTAACGCAACTTGCTCAAGCGAGACGTGGTGGTAACGTTACATGTATTTAGAATTTGCAAATTTATGGCACTAGCACATCATCATGCCATTTTTCTCTGCTTTCTCCGTCCCACATCTCGGTCCAGACCGTGACGGCTGTTATTTGTGTTCAGCACCCGCCTTTTCTCACCTGAGAGTGACCAATGCACACCTGAGCCGGGCCGGACATTTCACCAATCACACAGCCAGCTCACACACAGCCAATCGGAGCACACAACAAAATGGCGGTCACTGGCCAATCTCCACAAAAAGCCAAATTTCCGCACAAAAACAATCTCCAACACCCACAAACCCACCACAAAATCAAAATAAAGTACTCAAAGAGGAAAGTACAAATACAAACTCAGCTGTACAAACCTTTTCGACGTTAACTTTGCGCGTTGAAATGTCAAAAGATTAGCCAACAACAACGACTGGCGCTTTTCTGTAATTGGTCTCGGGAAATCTCGCGATTCGCGAGAGCTATTTAGACGTGCGAGAGTTTGACAAATTTGACTTTTGAACCCGGAAGTCGAACACAATACATTTGCTTCTTTTCCGCGACCCCCGGGTGACGCGACATATATAAGTAGTACGGATAAAATATGTTGAAAGCATTATTTGAGAGGAAGACTGATATAACCTGTGCTGTATGGTCAATTAATGTGTCAACTTTGAGACTGTATGATTTGGATTGTAAAGCCTGAAGGTTTTGCCTCCTGGCGCAACTAGTGAGCGTCGGCTGCAGTTTTATATATCAGACCTCCGCGAGATACGCCGGTCCGAACAGTGGAAAAACCTGTCCAGCCTGAAAAGAGGGTCTGCAAAGGGGTATAAGTAGACCCCGAAAGACGAATACAATCCTGGGATCGAACTCACGCCCACGGATCCAAGGAATTGGATCCAGATGGCCAAGCAGCGGGGTTGTATTTCTTCTAATCTTGTGCACAGATAGTATGACCAAGCCCAGTCTTACCAAGCCGGAGCTTTCATCAATTCCTAGTTGATGATACTCTCCAAGCAGAGGTTAGGCTCCGGCTGTTTTTTTTAACGTTTTTAGTCGTTTTTATCGGCCTTTCTATTTTGTCATTTTTCTTGAAGTACGTGTTTTGACACAGCATGATAAAATACAAAAATAGAAAGCCCGATGAAAACGACTAAAAAAACAACCGGAGCCTAACCTCTGCTTGGAGAGTAAGTTGATAAAAGCTCATTGGTGTGGCACCGTTGTTATTTCTGTGCATAAGATTTAAAAAAAAAGTAATAGCTTACCCTGTAAAACCAAGGAGTTGATGAAGTTCCTTGGAATGATTGTGTACATATGTCGTGCTGAGATCTGCTGACGCAAGAAGGTTGAATATTCAACCTCCTTGGTTGACGTTCAAAACTGATTCAGTGTGTCATTAAGCAATGGATTAGCCATAGGTTAAGGTCGTGCAACTGAATGCAAAAATAAACTCTACGGAATTCACACTGTCATTTGTTTTGTTTTGTGTTAGTCTCAATTCCAAGGACACAAAGACTTATACGTAAACACACGCACGCTAATGCGCCCCGCTATGTCCAGGGGTTTTAAATACTAGTACTAGTATTACAGAGGGCGCTGTGGGGGATGGTGCGCCGCAAATCAAGGACGTTATATATATATTATATACATCCTTGTAAACTAAAGAAATTAAAAACCCAGCTTTTCTTAGGTACCACGCTCCATGGAGCATGTGAGCATTGCCAGAAATTAATGATCATTAATGGAATGGGTGTGAAATATCATCTTGAGTGCCGTGACCAGGTCATGGTCCATTGGCTACTTTGGCATGTGTAAGAATCAACTTCGTAGGTATGGACCTCCAGTATGCTACATTGGTTGCACATTTCGGTCATTCGCTGTTGCTTTACAAGGTCTCTATAATCTCCTTGGTCTATAGTTACTAGTATGTGCATCAATTTACCATTAAGGGTTGTTGACCCTCGTCCTGAATTCACTGTTAAATGTTGCCGACCCTGATCAATTTAGCGCTAGGCGTTACTAATAACCCCCACGTAGACCCTCTTTTAAGACTGGACAGGTTTTTCCACACCTTTCTCCTTTCCGGACTGGACAGGCTTTTTTTCCTGTAGCTAATAAGAAGGCACGCAAAAACATCGTTTCTCTGCTTGACCAAAAATTCGGTCCTCTTTCCCTGACGCGGCTTGAGTTCAAAGGACGGGGATTTAGGACGACTTCTATAAAATGTACACCACAAAGAGCCCATTCTCGCAGGGATGACTTTTTTTCTATTCAATTTCGGAACAGTCCATTTTTGCATAAGGAGGTAGGTGGGGTGAATTAAGCTGGATTCGCTCATAAGCAAATACCGTTCTAGTCCTTTAATAATAATAATACTAGTTATTTATCGTATCCCTAAAGTGCACCCTTCTAATTCATTTTAACGCATTGAAGCCTGTCACTGCGTAGCCCTTAGCTATAGGGCCCCACTGGCCGAAAACTGCGCTCTGCTACCTTATAGAGAGCAGACAACTACCCCCAAATATCGCGCGTGACCTCAAACGAACGTTTGCATGTTGTCGTCTCGATGCCTGAACTTTGGACAGCAATGGATTCGTTCATCATGGCGTCAGCCAGGCGATGGTGTCGCAGGCTGCACTACTCTGGCTGGACGCGGGTTTTATTCCTTCTTACCTTGATGATAGCTGTTGGTTTCATAGCACGCAACTACTGGCAGGTCGAAGATGATTTGGAAGCAAGAAAACGAATATCAAACGGCGGGGACAAGAAATACGCACAGAGTATTCAGGAGCTTCTTGCACAGGGCATAGACGAGAAGAGGATGCGAGAGGCACTTAGGCAGAAGGCAGAGGAGGTAACTTGTTACTTAATTTTGTTGAGGTTTGTTGGTCATTTTTAGACCAAAATGTATATTTTGCCCCCTCCCTTGTACCCAGGCTACATGTTTTTCAACCAAATGGCCAGACATATTTTGTGTAGGGCTGTATTAAATATTTTTTCCAAGAATCCATGTATAGTTTTTGGCATTAACCAACTCAAAATGATTTATTTCGGAATGTTCAGCTTCCCAGGTTAACCTGGAGGTCGTTGACCCCGCCACTTTCCATTCCAACCAATGAAGTAGCCTGATATTAAATATAAAAAGATCTGAAACTTGGTACAACTACACTTTTGGCATACCCCACTTCAAAATGGTTTGTTTTGAGGTTTTGCCAATGTTTCATCTAAATTTGTTATCTGGAAGAGTCCATTCGTATTCGGGGAGATCTTTTTAGATTTAATTTTGGACTGGATAGATTATACAAAAAATTTTGAGTGGAAGTGTTTTCGGACTGATCTATTTTATATGGATGCATTGAAAGAGTCCATTCTTGCTGGGGGATTTGAAAAAAAGATTCATTTTAGACTAGGATGATTATTCAAAAGTCATTTCTTTGAGACGAAGCGTTTTTTTTTTGGACTGACTGACATCCATTCTACGTAAGGGTGCTGCTGGGAGAGTCCATTGTTTCACAGAGGAGGGGTATAGGATCCAATTTTGGATTGGGGTGGTCATGGTCTTTCAAAAATGAATCAAAATTAATTTTTTTTTACCGGAAATGATTTTGCACTTGATCATTTTACGTGTGGGTACCACTGTGGGGTGAATTTTTTGAGATTCAATTTTGGACTACATACAAAGATTTTTTAGTGGAAGGGACTTTGAACTGGCTCATTTCAACTGGAAGTGCCTCACGAAGAGTCCATTCTCGCCAAGGAGTTGACTCCTTTTAGATTCAACTTTGGAACAGTCCATTTTTGTGTAAGGTTGGAGATGGCTGAAATACGCTGTACTGCCCACAAAGTTTCCCTGTCTAGTGATAAATTTTGTTGTTCGAAGTGAGCGAATCTGGGAAGCAAGAAAATTAATCGGTGTGGCCTTGGTATGGTGTTAAAATATGTATTGTATTCGATTGTCTCAGTGATATATAAATGTGTTACCCGAAATTCATGATTGATAATCATAAAAAAATACAGTGGCACTCAGGTCAAAACTTTTAAGAATTTCTTTAAAAATATGACCTAAGTGCCATTGTATCTTTTTGCTTTTGCTTGGATCGCCAGCTGTAACGCTACTCTTTGACCCGCTATTTCCTCTTTCTTTCATGTTATCTCTCTATTTGCCGATCCCAATTTTTTTTACAGTGAACTCTGGAGCCTTGGAGATGTACGGAAATATAACCCATTATTCAATCTCATTTCTAGGTTCACCGAATCGTGAAGGAACGTGGAGAGGCTTTAGCGAAGGAAGCACAAGCAAAAGCAAAAGCAAAAGCAAACGTTGTTAGAATTAACATTCACAAGCCAGAACTGAATCCAGAAAATCAACACAGTTGGAAAGCTATAGAAAAAATGGCAGCCCATGATGAGATAGAAGATCACAAGAAGCAGCCTGAACAGTACATGACTTTCAAACGCCTCATGGATGCCAAGAAATGTCCTGCCTGTTATGGAGAATCACTTTGTGAACAGGCAGAGGTCGGTCTTATCACAATGGATGTTGCCGATAAAACGTTGGAGCACAAAGGGGTATACTTTGGACATTTTAGAAATACCGAAGTAGTTGCCAAACGACTGGTTGGCAAGGATGGCTGGACGAGATTTGACGAGTTCATATGTCAGAATGCTAGTTTGCCCAAAGATTGTGATGTCTCGCACATGATCTCTGATACAGTACTTGTAACAGATAACGTCTTGCAAGTGTCATTTCTGCAAGATGCATGGCGTATAGCTCACACTAGACGATCTATTGCGATGGAGGCTTGTATGACTGATAGATTGATTGAATTGATCAAGACTGCATATGATGAGAATGTGAACGGGAAGCTGAGTAAGACTGAACGAGCCTACATGATAACAGCCTTGCTGTTGAACCCAGAGGCTGCACTACTGAAACATTTCACTTCCAGGGCTGAAGAATACTGGCCCTTCCCCAAGTACCTTGGAGCCTGTGGACGTGTCATCCTTGTGGAAAGTGGCGGAAAGCTCCTTGGTTCAGCCATTGAGTCTCCATGGAAAGAGAGAGCAAATATAGCACTGCAACTCTTGGAAATGATTGACAAATTTCGAAACGGCGACCCAAAATGGGTGGTGATCTTCGTCGACTTTAGCTTCAACAATTTTGCAGTGAACAATTACGGACGGTTGACTCTGATCGATTTCGATGACGTCATGTTGATTGACAGGGAGGAGTTTGTCGGAGAGAACAAAACAGAACCATGTGACTTGAAATGTTTCAAAACATTCATATCTCAAATAGAAGCCATGAACAGCTATGACTCTTGTTCAGCCATGCCTCAGTACTCACAAATGATGTATGCTTTGGCCTGTGTTCGCTTACTGTCGCACCTACCTGAACACTTGTCAGAACCAAATCCGATGGATCCAAAGCCTGACAAACATCGTCCTGACAGCGAACGACCCAGACTCCTGTGGGGACCCCCAGAGCAGGAGGCAAAGGTGTTAGAAGAGCTGCTGAGAGGCTGTGTGGAGGAAAATGTGGCAGGAGGTCGGTTGGAGGCGGTGGGAGAACTCAAAACATTTCTACGGAGGAATGCAAAGGGAGAGAACTAAGAGAGCACATGTAACAACAGACATGTGCTAATGATTGCTAGCGCTACACGATCGTTTGAGGTTTAATCTCAAAGCAGTTTTAAAGTTTTCAAAACCAGACCAATTGCACAAATTCAAAACTATGCAATGGTTTCTTACCCAGCTAAGCGCAGTATTTTCTTTTTTGCCACTTTAGCATTCTTATAATCCAATGCTGCCTGGTAAGAGCTAAATAATTCTTACTATCAAGTTCTATCAAGTTGTTATTCTTTTTTTAGCATGAGTTAAAGTGACGAAAAGTAACATTCTGTTTATCAGAAGTTTTTATGTTGTCTACATGACATTATTTGACCTCAGCAGTGTTTCAATGCTAGTTAACGGTCATGATCATTTAATATTGGTTGGGTTCATCTCTCATGATACCACGATTAGGTTGTCTACTGTACGTATTTATCATGAGCAACACATAACAGTTCCCGCTTTATCGACAACTATTCTTTTCTTGCTTTGGGTGTTTTCATCATCGAGCTTGAATAAAATGACCGTTCAATCTCAAACATGTACGTCTTTCAGTCTTATTTAGTATGGGTTTCTATGAGCTGAACTCAATAGTGTACGTATAACACACCCACGATACCCATTATATGCTTTTACTCCCCGTTCTAACCCAACAAATGATCGGGTATATCAGAAACTAAGCGTTTGTCAAATCGACCTGTTTGGTCACCTGAGACTCCTTACGACGTTAGTTTGTACTGCAGCACTTACCTGCAACGGCCTCGAAATAAACCTGTTAGACCTGTTGACATAAGAGCGAAACGCCATGTTGAGACGGCCAGTAACGGCAACAAAGCGTGTACTGGTCGTTTTCTATTCGTTGTTAATGACCGCACACTAGGGATAGGAATATTGTCTATCATGACTACTGTCTGGCGTTCATGCCGCGTTCTGTCGGGCCGAAGGTCAACAAAAACGAACTTCAAGCTGTCCCTGTTAGTAGTTTTACTGTTAACATCTGTTGTCTACATACTCAAGGTCACTAGTAATCAGAGGGATCCTGTCATGGTGATTGCCGATGGCGATAATGACATCGACATCTCGTGGGCCGAGCCAGAAAAATGCCCGGCGTGCTTTGGGGACACCTGTGAACTTCTACGTCGGGGTCACTTCGTGAAAGTGGACTCAGAGTCAGACAGGTATATGAAGAAAGGAATAGTTTCCACTGGGAGGATCGGTGGTGTTAAGGTGATTGCTAAAAGCATGAACGAGGCGGGGGCGTGGCAGAGGTATGAGAGGTTTATCTGCCGGTCGTCACCACGTCCTCAGGTGTGTAACGCATCGTATTTCATCCTGGAGACCATGTTGGTCACCGACGTCGCTTTGAAAGTCCCCTGGCTGCGAGAAGCGTGGAAAATTTGCCACCTGGAAAAGTCCGCCTTGTCGCTTTGTGTGTCAGACAGGTTCCTGGAAGACGTCAGACAGCTGTATGTACAAAATGTAGAAGACGAAGGTACAGACATGACAAAAGAAGGTGACACTGGACGTGCGTTTCTCTCCACGTCACTTCTCCTGAACGAAGAGGCGGTCTTACTCCGATATTTCACTACAAAGTCTACAACGCCTTGGCCCTTTCCCAAGTTTTATGGGGCTTGTGGAAGAGTGATTGTGGTGGAACATGCGGGGAGGACGCTAGACACTTTCATGGACTCTTCATGGGAAGTGCGAGCTGACATTGCTCTACAGCTCTTACAACTGGTGGACGCCCTCCGCGAAAAGGACCCGGACTGGGTTCTGTTTTTCCTGGATGTGTCGTTCCAAAACTTCGCAGTCGACAGTCGCGGCTGGGTTCGACTGATCGACTTGGATGAAGTGATGGTGATTGACAGGCGAACAGTTGTCAATCAAGAACAGACGGAGATGTGCAATGAGCAGTGTTACATGGACTTCCAGAAGAAACTATACAGCGATGAGTATCATTGTGAAGACATTTTCAAGTACACTCAAATGATGTACGCCAGCATATGTGCACGACTTTTGTCCAACCTGCAAAAACATCCAGAGCGGCGCAAATGGGGGGAGTTAAGAGAATACCAAGAAGGGAAAAGTGTTGACTTGGATGAGCCCCCGGGCAAAGGCCTTTTGCACAACCCTCCTGATGAAATGAGAGAGGCGCTAGAGGGCGCACTTACACAATGTGTTCAGGAAACTCTACCTAGAGGTCGACTGGGTGCAGTCTTGAGGCTACAGGAAATCTTAGGAACAACTTAGTGTCAAACTACAATCAGTGTTCAGCTACAATCACACTCTATAAGTACCTAGTCTTTGCCAGCAAGTTTAGCGACCACAAAACGTTAGGTAATTAGGACTGACAGTGTCAACTTTTACACTGATTATTTTTTTTTTTACTTATCGATACGATGAACTTTTGAATTAGCATCACACATCTTTAAGGACAATTTTTGGAACCTGAAAGAATGGAATCTTTTGGAATGGTATGAAAGCTGAGGCTTTCAAAAACAGACATGAATGCCAGGATAGAGATGTGCCCTGGTATTGCTAGCTATAGGGTCACTTACTTGTCATTACAATACAGTAATAAAATCATTTTGTGACACCTTGTTTTATTGCTTCAATTCTTGTTTAATGTTTATTATCTCAAAAGTCATAAAATGCTAAAACCAATTTGAGATGAGCCAAGAAATAGATGGAGCGACTGTCACAATTATGTTTTGTTATACCCGTACTCTAACGTTAACTGCAAGCAGGGAAAACATCCCATTAAAGGCGCACTGAATTGAAAACCCAGACTGTACACGTGACTTATTAAGCATTTAGGGAGTGTACTGTGCTGCATATAGCTGGATAAAAGGCCCATGTGTATGCACAGGGCTATACAATGCAGGGACAGTTTTATCTATTTTTGCGTGTTTTCAGCACCAAGGACAGGCGTGCTCGCTTATGAGTGTATGGTGTTCAGAGTCAGGGACAAAGTTTGCTTGTGGATGGTGTTCAATGTTCAGCACCAATGACAGGTGTATTCGAATTCGCCTTACGTAGACAATGAAGAAATGCATTGCAGGAATCACTCCATACACCTAGCCGTGAAAAGCGTAAGCAAGGAAGGAAAAAGTCAGCATGCACGGCTATCTAACATAGTCCGCAAGATTTAATGTTGCCTCCCCTTCCAACTTAACTAGAGAAACACTACTATCGATCCCATTCTAGTTGAGAATTCAACAGAAGCGACCAGACAAGAAAATCAGAGCTAGAAGAGAATGATTGCCACGCTATATTCAACAACTGTGCCACTTAAATAGCAAAGTCTAGAAAGGTTTAATAAACCAACAAAATATCTTCTGGAAGAAGTTCAAGGCACTGTATCAGTTGAACTGCTTACGGTCTCACAGTGACCCCTAGTGATCAGCAAACAAAATGCAGATCTTTCAACGACATAAAGAAGGGAAACATAAAGCTGATTGGCTAACGCAGAGTTTACTGTTAGTATGATTGGACAACGCTAACCAATGGCAAACCGGTAAATCTGATACACAGGGTAAAATATACTGCAAGTGGTACATTAATACGCTACCATTGGTTAACGTAGGTAGCATTGATACCAATGAGAATACTTATGACATGATCAAATTGACCAATCATAGATGAGAAATAAAGATCTTTCCGCTTGGAGTATAATGGTAATAATAATTTTGTCCGCAAGGCGACGCTTCTGTATCAGCACGCCATTGCATTGTACGGATATTGTTGTCATTTTAGTTATTGCCACAGCATGTAGTTTTGAATTATGACATCAACACGCGCTTAGATTTTTATCTCACATAAAAAAAAATACATTTTTTTACCACATACCGAATGTGGGAAAATATGTCGTAACTTTTATCTGCAAACCGTCAATTGCTGCTGTTTTTGACGACGCCTCAGGGGAGTCGTCAAGTGGTATATATTGCATTCAGTCTGCAAAAATTCTAGGAATTGCACAGGCATTTTTCCAAGAATGCTAGTACTCCACAGTATGCTGGGTATGCAAGTCACCCCCCCCCCCCAAATCTGTTCCAGATGTATCTCTGGTATGCAATGGTGGAATGTAGGTCAGACCATTGTGCTGTACAGGGGATAGTACATTTCTGCTGGCTGTAGGTTTATGTTACAGGTGGGCTAGTATATTGTGCCAGGGATAGTGCGACAGGGAAGTTCCAGTCTATTTCTGATTTGAGCTGTATTGTTGTACCCTCAATCGTCGTCATGGCAATAATACATTTTTATTGCCAGTCTTGTTGTTCCTGTCGGCAATCTGTGGACCTTTCATCAGTGCCTATCTACTGCTAGTATGTTAGTATAAAGATAGTAATTGCCTACCGGTACGCACTAGACGTCGGGAAACTGGCTTTTGTTCATCTGCGAAGCATATATCAGCAAGGACTTGATATGAGCACTTGCGTTTAGGTCATAAAACGGTTTGCAAGTTTTATCAAGGACCGCCACCGTTATTTTAAAAACTTTTACCATGATATTACTCCTACGCAGGGTTGTCCAGCGGCATACACAAATGCATCGGAGTGTTTCGCAGAATAGCCATGAGTATGAGGGGGTGACTTCTACTTTATTCTTTGATGCAGTGAATGTTTGTAATTCATTTCTCTTATATATACACACCTTACGGGACAGTTTTAAAAGCACCTATTCTTGGCATTGTCCGCTAGTAATAATACCTCATGTGTCGGGCAAGCCGTTACATGTTAGCCAGTGGAAGAGCTCGAGTACTTTTTCATGCTTAATTCCGAGTGACTATCGGATGAGCATCAGCATACAACCCTACAAGGGTATTTTAGTCTTGCAACTTGTGCCAGAACAGGCTCAGTTTTTTTATCGAATGTGTTGAAAATTGACACAGAGGTAAAGTAACATTTTCTTAAAAGTGCATTACTTTTGGAGTCATCCTCCTGTACAACTTCTATCATTAAATAAGCAGACAAAAGTGCATTTGCCTCCAGTTTATTTCCACAACTTATATTCCAAAGTCTGCATCTGGTTTGTTCCGAGATGTCGTACAGCTTGGACACACATAATACATCATCAACCACCGGCAGAAACAATGTAACAACAATCCTGTGAAGCAAGGTTGTTTGCACTTATCTGAGTAGGTATAACGTCACATGTATGTGCACCTATGTAACAGTTCTTTTATCACCGGCAAGGTAATTTACATGAATGTAGTTCCACAACGTGTGCAGCACTTTTTCAACATGGCCCAGTAAGGTTCATTTTGTTGTAAAACGTCAAAGCCAGAAAGTAGCAGTGAGGTTTGCAGTGATTCGAATTTCAACAGAAATGCCATCCACTTGGTTGGATGTAATTATTTTCCAACCGTCTTACGGGCAGTTCTGCTTACACACAGGTGTCTTGGTGTTATATGGCCATGTTAATTTGATTATATGGATGACATCCTCTGCATGGGAATCCAAAAAAATGATGCAAGCGTGGGAATAAAAAAAAAGGTTGATAAAAAAAGTTGCCTTTTGAAATCTAAGTGTTCTGGAAAGTTGAACACATGACTGAAATCACAGAATATAGTGTATCGAACAAGAGATTCTTCTTTTTTTTCTTTAACATCTTCTTTGACCTTGGAATATTCTATGACATTAGTAAACGTTTTCTGATATTTGTTTTTGTAATCCACGACATATATATGCTTGTTTTGAAGCTGCTTTGTACTATTTACAGTATGGTTGAAAGCTTTTCATGTATTTTTTTTAAATGGCCGAAAACTGATGCGCACGTAGATGTCATCTATATGACCAAATCAACATTGGCCCTATGGAAAGCAAAAAAGCATTGTGTTATCTTGTCAAATATGACCTCTAATCTATCCTTGGTGCTCAAGTTACAAATGTCGTGACAGTACGTGGCCATGTCGTAAAATCGCTTCATGAACATAGTTGGTACAGTTGTTTGTATTCTTGGCAATGTTTTTTCATCTCGAGTAACTTTGGTCCTGTTAAATTGTTATCATGACTTCTCAACAGTCAAAGATTAAATGACATCAGAATATCCTCTCCATTTTGCTCTGTATGGACAAAAAATCATATACTAGGTACAAGTTTTCTAAATTGCGATTTTCTTGTTGTCGCTTAAGAGGGTATCTCATCAGACTGCTCCAAATTGCACCAGAATTTTGCAGAGTGACGCCAATCATTGCAATTTTTTGTCCAAAATTGCGGACTTGCAAAATTGCACATATGGACACATATTCTGTAATGGGTATTCTACAATGTCTTACTAATGATAAGAGAACATCCTTTTATTACTATTACTTTTATTACTTTTATTACTATTTTTAATGTAATTTTAGTCATTGTACAGAATGTCTTTAATTCAGTAGCAACTTCCAGTTTTATCTTGGCCTTATATGCCACCATGGAAAAATTGGCAGCAATTTACAAATTTGGTGCCATTTGGTACAGTCCAGTGAGACACCCGCTTAAGTGACCGTTGAAATGACTAACAAATGAACTACAATGTTTCAAAGCTGCTCTTCCACATTTTGTATGGTACCAACTGGAGGATCTGTCTAGTACACACCCAGTACCTGATGATTCACATTGCACATGTATTACGTAGGCTCATCAAGCAATACACAACTTACATCAATCCCAATGACAGCCCCAAATGACAAAGTTTCTCCACAGTCTGGATTATAATCATAAATTACCTATGTCCTCTCTTCAAAAATAGTAAATTGCAAATTTCTTCTTAATTCAGAACATCTTGTTCAATGAGTGGTTTACACAATTTTCCCCAGAACATTGTATTTCCCATTGATCAAACAATACATCTAGAAAAAAAGCACTGACTGTTACGCTCTGTTAAGATAGCCTGGCTTCCTCTGTAGGATTTACATGCTAATTTGCAATTCAGAAGGAAGCTCCCAAGGGACCTAAATTCTATCAAGGCCATGGCCTACATACAACCCCCTCAAAAACAACATGTTAAGAAGTCATTTGTAACTTCTTGTTTAAATTCAATTTGATTGTTCATTATCTAAGCAAGTAAAATACCAGTGACAGCATTAACTTAGTAATTATAGTTAATGAGGAAAGCAGCTGCATACATGTATACAGCTGCTTCAGTTTACTGAAATTGGGTATTGTATACTAGTAGTACAACTAAATTGGTTCTGGACTCTAACTTAAGTTTGAATTCCATATCATGACAAGGGTGATGACGTACCATCATTAACAGACTTAAGTTAGTCCTCTTATTTGGTCCCATGACAAAAACATTGCCATATCTGTTCTTGACAAAGTTGCTTGCGAGATCACAATGTCTTAGTCTAGCTGTTAAGGTTTGCTTGCAGTGTTTGGTCATTCATGAACTAGTGAATCATGAGGTTTTCAACCCTAAAAGTCTCTTTTTTCTGTGGATAAATTTGCAAAGAAAATGTAAGCGGGGAAAAATCCAAACTTAGAACGTTCTGTGTCTCTAAACCGTTCTTTTCAACATAATTATATCCAATGTCGGAATGATCTCAATCTAAAATACATCTTCCTTTCTTTGACATTCTATAATGAAGATTTTAAACAGAAACGATACCAAAGTCATTGTGCAATTGTTCACAGAATTCAGACAATTTTGTTGAAAATCATGACATTAATCGACAATTGATCCACTCTAAGTTATTGACAACATTTCATGACAGGACAGGAAGCTTAAAGTGGAATAACTGTTGAGATAACTCAATAAGAAGGGAAAAATAGCACTACTGGATTAACAGTGGAAAATCTTGCCCTTCAACAATGTAATACTATCTATATCCAATTCATCAAGTTATTTGACAGCAAAGTTTTTTTTAATACCCATGTAACTTAGTCATTTTGGGGACTGCATTCTTGCTGCAACTCCACTGTGCAAGAATGAAAATTCATAAAGGAATGTTGGTGTGAAAGAAAGGAAAACAACTTCACTTCTGACAAATTTTACAATAATTAGATTTTGTCATAATTAAGGATACGCAATATCCATTACATTAACATTAACAAATATAGCTTTTCCACCTGCGTCAATCCACATATACTTCATACAGTATAAATAGACAATATATTATATCTAGAACCATTGTGCATTGAATGACCCACAATCATAGCATAATGATAGAATAAGTTAGGATAAAGGTGTTTATGACACTGACACTGTTTGCATTCAGCCTGCATTAAATCACATCAATCTCTCCATATATATATCTATATATCTTACTACACATACACACATATATGTCTATATTGTCTATATATATATTTATATATATATTACACACATTTTGATATTTCAGAAACATGTTGCCACAGAACTTGCTTAACACTGATATGTATCATAATCACTACATCTGCCACCCTCACAAAACACTGGAGGTCCAAAAAACATCGATCTTGCACAAAAATACAAAGTCATGACAAATATATTTGCCATGATTGCTCATACATTTACACTGATTCAAGAACAACATTGCACCTGGGATGTAGAGACCATCTTGATAATTTGGGTAGTTTCCATCAAAAATGTACTCTTGTAGCAAATTTGAGGAGAGGGGCTCATAGATAGTTTACAAAAATAGAAGCAGCTCTTTTTTGCAGTATCTTTTTATCACCTGTCCACAAAATGTACATCAGTGAGAAATCTGGCTACGAATGGCACAGTTCCACTCAGATTCAGACAAGGGGGATCCCATCCAGTCACTCGGACAACTTGCAAGGCAAAATTGACTGCAGGTAGGACTTGGTAGATTGAAATATTTTTGTTTTTCAGTTCGCTTGAATTCTCAAAATCTCTTCTAAGAACAGAACATCCCCCTTCCCTCAGTAAGTAGAACAGTCCAAGAACATCTACATCGCGAAGCTATATCAACTACACTCTATATATGTCATTTGGTGACCAACTACATCAACTCCACTAGAGTGTACATCTTCAAGAATGACACAAGTCAACAGCAATACAAAAGTTGGTCTGAATTGCAAGGTGACTTGAAAGATGTACAGTAGTAACCTTGTCAATACTGACCATGGCACAGTAGTTGTTGTGCTTTTCTCAAGCAACAAAAGTCTGCAGATTACCAGCTCCCAGAGAGGGGGCGCTATTGAGACGATAATGATGTGAACTTCATTGTCCTGTGCTCTTCGTGCTCCCTCACTAAATACCAGTCCCTCTGCTAAATGTTTAGAGTTAAGCCAACGCTTTGACTATTCTTGTTTTATGGATGGTATATCTGGGAAAATTCATACGTACTGCTGAGAGAACCTTATCTTCCTAAAAGTAGCAGTGATCATCTGAGTTACATATGATATTATAACGCATCACATCAAGTGATGCACATGTTTGATTGGCCCTGATCAGCATCAAACTTCTGGGGACATGTAAGTCAGTAAATTGATGCCTTAAAATCTCTTGGACAGAGTGCAGCATTTATGTCAGTTTCATCTATTTCGAGATTGTTTGTTTCTTTAGTAAATGCAGTTTCATTTCATATCCCGATCTCTCTGACACCTAATACCTATTGTTTCAACAATATTTTCCTTAGAACTAAAGTATGCAAGCTTTGGCAGCTAGATTTAGTTCTAGTTTATGCTAGCAAGACATATCCATTCCCAAACTAGATCATTGTAATTGCATGTGGTCATATATGTAGAGTCAAAGTGCTCAAACTGAAGAATAAGTGTAGTAGTTTTTTCAATATAGACAATTGTTCTAAACCCTGCGATATCTCTCTAGCTAGTAAGCTACTAGTATGTCAAATATCACGATTCTTCCATTTAGAATGAAATGTTAAGAGTACCTATGAGAAGATTGAGAAGTTGCTAAACCGTAGACACTCCCTTTGACAGCTGCTTGTCTTAAGCATGAATGACATCAATTCATGAATTGTGGAATCAAAATATAGTTGACTTCAAGCAACTGTAACTATAGCATAAACCTCAGGATCTAGAATGCTATAAAATAATCCCTGCCACATTGAGGCTAACAATCATTACACCATGTGTGTTTTGGACTATTATGTTGAATTTTAATCATTGGGAATGAAAGCTGAAATAACCATTTGGCTTGTCACTGAGGCATTACCAAAACGTTTTGGGAATGCAGAATTGGGAAGAGGTTCATATGATCAATTCCATGTCAAACTTCATCTCTTAGTGTCTAAATTTGGTGGAATGTTCTTGTATTTAGGTAGAGAGGTTTCAAAATGACTTGAGTTCGCAACATGTTCTGATATAGTAACTTCTCAAGCCTGCATTATACGCCATTGTCTTGGATAAATTCTATTTCCTGTACTGTTGTTGAAGCAATGCTCCTACACACAGCCAGCAACACCAATGCCAGAACACACTCACTTTTTACACAGCTCTGACGGTCACGATGCATCTGAACAAATTTCATCCCAACAGCTAGAGGCCTTCTATAGAATCCTTTAATATTGTCCAGGTGGCACACAGAGCAGAGTTTAAATGTAGCACATAATGCAATAGGTCCAGCCTTCGAGAGTATATAATGAATACACAACAACCTTTTTTGTCACCTTGTTTGTAGATTACGGGTCACACACCAAGGACTCCTCACGGCCGACATACGTTGTACGTGTGTTGTGTCAGCCTTCCCATGTCACACACTTCTGGAACTATGTAAAGAAGGATAGCTGAGCTGGTTTTACACAATCTGAGGTCAAGTAAACTTTTCATGTCACACACTTCATCACAATCACATTAAGCAGCAGTCTTAACGGCAAAGTTTTCATCGCGGCGCGGCTTTCTCTTTTTCTTGACCGGCTTGTCCTCGACCCAGTTGCCGTCAGGACTGATGTCGATGGCCAGGAAGTTTGCGCCTTTTCCAGTCCGCAGCTTGGTCTTCTGCTGGGCCATCACAGAAGTTTCTATTGAGGTTACATCTATGGAAAATACACCATCCATTAGACACCGATTGTGGGCTCACAGTTCAGAAAGGGTAAATATCAACTTTGACCCTCACCAATCATACAAAATAAATTATATTAGCAGCTCCAAAAAAATACATGCAAGTGTGAAAATTGTGAAAATAGTAAATTAAGAATTGCAAAATTAACTACAAGGTTTTTAAAGCCAGTCAGTCAAATCAACAGAAAGAGTTTCAGGGTGAGCCAAACATGTGGAAGCCTGTGCACATGAGATTTGGACAGAGAAGACAAACACTGTGTCTTTGATTTCTATGTTGTAAATTGTACTTATGAGGTTTGCATCCATATGAAGGAATGACATCAGAAGGAGGAGCTTGGAGACCAGGTGGTCTCTCCAATGGTTTAGAGTAAGGGTGGGTACAGGTACACGAAATTTAGGTACAGGTACGGTTCAAGTTCAGAGGATAAGGTCCCAGTCTGGACGTGAACCTGGACTTAATTGTTTATGAAATCTTGTGACTGGGTGATACTCAAAACAATGGTCCAATTTTCTACAAAATAATCTACTTGACATAGTGTCAAACCCTAACTTGCATTCTAAAATCCTGTCTTCATGTAAACTTTACCAGTAAACATGTAAACCTTTGCTGATATAATGTGGTAATTATCTATTTGGTCCAAAATCCGGTTCACTGATTTTTTTTCAGGTCTGCTTTTTTCAGACCAGTCCAACAAGAAAATAAACTGTTATGTACCAGCACCCACCCCTAGTTCAAAGGAATAAGCAAAGAAAGCTCCATGTCTGACCTGGAGTTCTCTGTGACCATGCGTTGGTGCCCCAGGGTGTGGTGGGTGGAGGGGAGGTGCTGGTGGGACTTGCAGCTGGAGACTTAGTCTGCAGGGACTCCTCCATCTCCATCTCATCTGCCCAGCTCAGCGGACCTGACCCGCCCAACGTCAGGGGCTCCAGCTTATTCTCTACCTTCTTCACAACCTGAAACACAATTGTCAAATGTATACAACTACTATAGCTGAAGGAAGTCTTTTACATATAGGACCATACCCGAATGGAACCGATTTACACGAGTTAGAAACTGTAACCACATCTAAGATGTAGCAGCTAATGAAATACATGCAAAGCTAGACAAACAGAACAAGAGGTACAAATGTATATGATATGGCACATGTGGTTTTTTGATATGTTAGGATATGACACATAGGGTTCAATGATTGTTATTATAATTATGAGCTGTTGTATGTTATACATGCTGTAAATATTTTTGGTACATTGTCACTTCTGGAAGAGTAGCTGTCAATAAACGTAATAAACTACTGTAACAATATATCTAAATTTTAAACATTTCATCCTATAGATAAGTTCAATATGTTATAGGAGTAGACATTCCTTTAGCACATGCAGGTGAACGCATTGTTAGTGTGAAGGGTAGATCAACACCATCATATGTCTTGCCAGTATTTTCTGTCTTTAGGAAATGCCCATGGTAGTATGATGTGGACAATGAAGAAAACTTCTGAGACGGTACCTACTGACAAGAAATGTTAAAAAGACTTCTTTTTCTTCTATTATCATACATTTCACTATTGCATTTCAGTTTTGTTGCAAATGAAAATGTGAAACCAAGGTCAAATACCCCAGACCTGTTCTACTTCTGATACTAAATGCATGACCATCTCAGGAGGGCGTTGACCTGTCTGACGTGATTGGCATACACAATCCAGAATAGCGTGGGTTGTGCTTCATCTGACATGGGTGTGGTCTCATGGGACTGGTACATTAACAACCTTGATATACATGTATGTAGATTGCTGTACCAACTGCATAAACAGGCACAAGCCTTTATAACATGCCAAGGCATCCATAGATTAACCGACATTGTACCTTGGATCTTTTCCTTTCAATCAAGTCCTGAAAGGTCTTAAATCTGACAGCAGGCAAACTTCAGGCAATTTTGATGAATATGTAATGAAGATGCCAAGAAAATGTATTTCTTTCCTCCCCTTATTAGATGCCAATGTCAAAATCAAATAATATCACATAGCCCCCCTCCAGCTTCTTCCTTTCCAGCTTTTGGGACAGGTTCCAAACTCTGCCTATAACTAATAAATCAAAAGTTGTGTGATCCTACATCAAATGCCAACTACAGCAGCAGCGTCAGATGTTATATTATCAACTTCATGAAGAATAATTGAAAGAAGGCACATTAAGTTTATTTTATTGTTCATTTATTTCTTCGGGGAAAAATATTGCCTGCTTGCAGTTTTTCGTGAGTTCTTGGGGGAAAATTTGTGTGGAAAGTTACACATTTGAACTTCTTGAAAAGTTAGCATGTGCACCTGTGTGAAGACTGCCTTTTCAGTTTACAGCATCACCATCCACCACCTGCAGCCTTAATAAGCTGTAGTGAGAACCTGCTTTTATCCACAAAGCTGGCACATGTTTTCTCAACAAAAAAGCTTCCTCCTCCACTCACAATGAGTGATAGATAATTGTATCCTTGGACCATCTAGTATACTAGTATCCCAACCATTTCTAATTTTACACAAGAGGAAAGAGTTTCAACTTAGCCTTTCAAGAGACTTCCCACACAACTTGAAAAGAGTCCGACTCTTATCCAGGTGCCTTGTAAAATAAAGAATTCATGACAGTAATTGGCTAATTAAGGGTAACTGCCACATAGAGATACAATTATCGTATCTAAGGGTATTTATAGAGCCAATAATGGACCGAAACAAGGTCTGCATAGACCCTTGATAAGCCCCAAGTGCTACGTTAATTTGGATTAATTGGAAACGGTCTATTCAGGATTGTTACTTTTATGGTTATGTAAGTCCAGACAACAATCCTTGTTAGTGAAGATAGTGCTACAGTCAAAAGCAGGTGACAAATTATCTAAGAGTCACACATCTTTGCATACTTTCATCAAGTCTTGACTGCTCAACAAAAACATTTGACTGATACAACCTTGTTTAATTGCAGCACAAAATATTCACCATGAGTCATGACCAGGGGTTTGCACAATGTACATGACTTGTACATGTATACAGTAGACATTTCAGTACCTTGGACAGAGGCAACAGCAAAAATGATATTGCAGTTGCATACTTCTTGCTGTCACCTAAATGAAAATATTTTGATCTTACAACACAAAATTCCACACAGCAGTTCATTCATCGTGTATTTCTTTGCTTTAAACAACTACTGTTTAATACTGTAACATGTTAACTACTGTTTACTACTTGTGGCCATGAAGGTATGAAAAAAACTTTTGATTTTCAAAACCTTCTTAACAACTTAAACACAGTTGGCATGGTCTTTCTGTATCCTAGTCAAAATTTATCAACATATTTATTTACCATTACTCTTGGTGAGAAATCCTACAAATTGTCCATATATAATGAAATAATGTCTCCAATTCCACAATCATTACTCAGAGTTACTTTACTCATCCCCAGATGAAAATACTTGCGGGTGCATGGGAACATACAGGTGGTCGATAGTATCATGCAACAATGCAGAACTAGTACCATTTGGAATGCATATATTCTGCTTCCTCCCACGCGCGTCTGGATTTCTCATTATAAAACCCTTACACCCACACCTTCAATTTCCTGAACAAGCAGATATTTATCTGCAATTCTACTTGGCCCCCCTGGCAGTTGGAACTGAGCAATTGTGATGGGGGAAGACGAGGAACATATCTGACAGATTCACCTTAGGCTATATTATCATAACAATATGAGCCTTGAATCTAGAAATTTTCAAAATTTCAGAAACAGAGAATGAAAGAAACAGAATGTGGCAAAATTTACTTGCAAATTAGAAGGTGAGTTCCTCTATATCCAATCAAAATCAGATGACTGATTGATTTGTTGATGACATTTTCCTTCAAGAGGGTAATGAGTCAAGTTTTAATAGAAAATTGATCTTGATTGAGTGAGATATGCTGGAGCCGTGACTTGTACATTAGACACTTAGACACTTCAGCACCTTGGACAGACGCAACAGTGAAAATAATAATGCAGTTGCATTCTTCTATTATGTAACAAACCTTTGGTTCACATTTCTATTGGTGGTCAACACTGCATTACGGCCATATGTCTGTTGCATATCACTGTGCGAAAGGGTGTCATTTCCTGACGTTTCTATGTTTGTATACATCCGGATCGGGACCGTTTCCGGATATATCCGGACAATATCCGGACGAAATCTGACATGACTCCCTTGCGTTTTCGGATAATTTCAGGAGTCCGGAACGGGACCATTTAATTCCTGCCTCATATCCGGATTTCCAGTAATGGAACGTTTTCGGACTCTTTGGAGACAAAACACGTTCTGAATACTTCGTATATATCCGGATAATTTCAGGAGTCCGAAACGGGACCAAATAATTACGTCTCATATCCGGATTTCCAGTAATGGAACGTTTTCGGACTCTTTGGATACAAATCACGTTCCGGATATTTCGTATAAATCCGGATAATTTCAGGAGTCAAGAATGGGACCATATAATCATGTCGCATATCCGGATTCCAAGCAATGGAACGTTCTAGGACTCTTTGGAGACAAAACACTTTCCGAATATTTAATATTTTCTGAGCGCGTTCGGGGCTATTATGCCCCGGAAAGGTTGCATAAACTTAAGATATACTGAAACATCATAGGAACAATACAGCACATTATTTCAGAATATCCAGTAACTTTACGATCATGCTAAATACCTAATATTTAACGTTTCCTGTCCGTTTTAACCCCGGAAATGCTAACTCGGTAAGGCTACATTTTGTGAAAGCTTTTCAAAGACTTTCCTGTATAAATCAGATGACACAAGTATCACAACAAATACATTATGTGGAGGAACAGATCATGTTAACGTCAAAGGGCAAATCAATATGCATTTGTCTCTTAGTCTTACCAAGGACGTTTTAGCTCACTACAACACCATTGGTCTTCACAAAAAGTGAAGCTCGAACGAAGCCAAAGTTAAACAGTTCACTGTCAGATCCAATAATATCAAGCCCAAGTCAATAACATCATAACAAAACTGATCAGTTGATCAGTTTAAATGCACAATATCAAATGTACAGTATCCGACACAAGTCTAACGTTATATACATGTACTATACTATCAATATTCGTAGGATAAAAATGTCATTACGATATCAGTACTACAGTCCATTTTCAAGTCCTCTATAACTGTATAAGTCCGTATCGTTGACTGTGGAATCATCGTCCGGGGCGCCCTCTTCTGCGTCTTTGTGGTAGTGGACGATCATTGGCGACGGAAGATGCTCTGGCAAGACCCCGCAATATCGACGGCACGTCTCGAGGACAGTCCGCTCCATTGCATAGTCCAGGCACTGTCCGTCTTCAGAGTAGAAACAGTTCTTGCGGGATACAACGGCACCTGGCACAGACTGTCGTAAGTGTTACCAGGAGGTAGGCCTCGGTCGTGGGTATGGCAGGACAGGCGATTGGGAAACAGAGGCTCAGCGGCTGGAATGGAAAAAACGGCTAGTAACCGCCCCGAACCCATGAACGGTACATGTGAAATTATTCAAACAACACGGCCATAAAAATCACAGCAGGACAAGACGGGGACAAAGGCAGGAATCTGAAGTCGGCTATCATCAAAGGGTGCCGGCCACACAGATGGCACAGATAAGGACCCCCAAACAACGAATGGAATTTGAATAAGCACACACATATCACATTGGTCCTAGCAAGGAGATTCTCCTCCTTGGTTCTATTAAAGATTTAGCCAGCCAAAACAACAAGACAGGAAAGTTTAGAAGCAACCGTTACGGCACTTACAGCACAAAATAATATGAGAATTTAACTAACTATGGAACGGGCAATTTGTAAACAAGCTGGGGATGACACGCGGGGGTTCCAGCTGAAAGAGAAGTGATCTATCATACAACAATCTTTACAAAGAGATCACACTACTAATTATTAAATACACAAAACACTAGGAAGGGATAACAGACATTGCTGACAGACATATACGGAACTAAGAACGGTAACTGCTATGTATATACAAATCTATGTACTAGAGAGCTATACTACTCACTTCTTGGTCCGGTAGCGGCTAGCGGCGGACGGCAACTGATCTAGTTTCAAACCTAACTGCTGTCACCAGCTGGTCTACTATTGGTCTAGTCAAGTCATGTGACGTCCTAATATAGCCTTAGTTATGTTACCTAAGGACTCCTCCAGATGGTTCCAAGCAAGTTAGTGTCATCCATCATGCCTGTTTCACAGAAACACATGGCATTGTGCATTATTTTTGTGAATAAATGCATCATGTACTTACCAGTTTCAAAGTTGTACACAGCAGCAAACGCTGTGGCGCGGTGTAGGCTGTTATCTGCAACGACTGCCCCAGTAGGCGCACCGTTGACATGCCAACGTACTGGTCTGCTCGGCAATTTGCACAGCTTGCATAACCGCTTTACGAGTGAAGTTGCCTCGTGATATTGTCCGGATATGGACCATTCCCACACAGCAATGCTGGTATTCAATATCATGAGTGACTTTTTGTCATGATATTGTCCGGATATGGACCTATCCCAAACTGCACCGCTGGTGTGGAGTGTTTTGACTGCACTTTGTTCAAGATATTGTCCGGATATGGACCTATCCCAAACTGCACCGCTGGGGTGGAGTGTTTTGACTGAACTTTGTTCAAGATATTGTCCGGATATGGACCTATCCCAAACTGCACCGCTGGTGTGGAGTATTTTGACTGAACTTTGTTCAAGATATTGTCCGGATATGGACCTATCCCAAACTGCACCGCTGGGGTGGAGTGTTTTGACTGAACTTTGTTCAAGATATTGTCCGGATATGTACCTATCCCAAACTGCACCGCTGGGGTGGAGTGTTTTGACTGAACTTTGTTCATGATATTGTCCGGATATGGACCTATCCCAAACTGCACCGCTGGGGTGGAGTGTTTTGAGTGAATGTTGTTCTTGATATTGTCCGGATATGCAAAGAAACAATAATACTTGACTCATAATTGTTACCATCGCAAATATTGTTTTCTGTGTCATTTGATTGTAAATGTCGATGTCAATATATTTGCACATGTGTATGGAAGCTTAAGCTTCAATTACCAGAAAATTAAAGAGTAAACATACATTGACATCGGGCATACTCGTTGTAGAATAAAAACACATATACAGAAGCAAAAACGTTAATGACGTGTATTTCACAAGACAGGAAACCTTTTTTAGGATACCCAACATAACAATCTCTGATTCATGTATGGCAAGAAAAGTAATTTGTTAACCACAAAGTTGTCCGAAAACTCACCTCTGGAATGTTTCTGTTTTGGACATCTGTCGTAAATGGAACGTAATATGAATTCGGAAGGAGCGAAAATTTCGGCAAAAAATTGCAGTCTTATTTGTTCAGATGCGCAATAAAACAATTACCGATTCACAATTCACGTATATAATACCTTTATCGGTAACGGCCAGAATATGCTAACTTCGAATCTGTCCTAAAACTAATCCATGGAATATCTGTCGCGGATATGTCTCGTAAATGGAAAGAAAAGAAAATAGTATGAATTCGAAAACATGAAACGTCCTTGACACGTATTCGGAAGAACGGGAAATTCTATCCGTCCGGGCATGTGCTGAAACATTTCATGACTCATGATATTCTGAGACATAATGAATTGAAAGTATCAAATATCATCTGACAATGGCCCAGAAATAATGCACATCATGCTTCGTGCAAACTCCTAATTTGTCCGGGTATTCCTTATCGAAATATATGGACCTTGGATATGTAAAGAATGTAGAACATATCACGTATTCGGAGGCAAGAAACGTCAATGGCGCGTTTCATGAAAAACAGGAAAGTCTTATTTGTCCGGATACATAACAAGACAATTCCTGACTCATGATATTTCCAGATATGGGAAATATTGAACATCGTGCCCGGACACAGTCCGAATATTTAGCATGTCCAAAAATATGTCATCTCCGACTTTGTCCGGAAATCACACCCTTTCGCACAGTGTATGATATCTTAACAAACTGACCTACTGACAAATGATGTATATCCTTATCCATGCAAGCACTTTCTTACTTACCAAAAACCTCCTTTCATAAGGATCTGGAACAGTCCAGGAATGGCATAAATTCGTTCTATTTTGTTTGTTTGCATTTTTGAAAGTTTCCACGCATTGACATTTTTCAACAGACACAAAGACGGAAAATTTTTCAATCAGCTTCAGCAAGCTGTTGCCAATAGACCAGTGATTTCATAGCGGATGCTTAATATACAGTAATAATTCAGCTGTTATTGTCGAGGTACACTAGGGTTCTGAAATGGTCATAAATTTTCCTTGGTTGTCAACGCCTTGGTAAGCGATTGGAGTACCTTTCAGTTTTACTGAATCTGGAGGCAGATTTCAGAAGAAAGTGTTATATATCGGAGGGTTTTAGCAGGTCAACCTGTGGAGGCTGGGAAGAAAGCCTGGTGCAAAAATCAATAATGTGTGGGCTGGCTACTTGATCTGGGTGTGTGGGCAGTGGAATCACTCCCAACCATGGACATCGTTTCTTTCACTGGCTTTCAGCCAAGTATTGGAGATTGATCCTATATCTAGCTGACTGCATCGTCCATTTCACTTAGCCTTCTCTTATCATCTTGAATTCTGAGAATGCAAGTGGAGAAAATTGTTTTTCTGCATAGGTAGATGATGTTGTGAAATTTGGATACATCTTACTTGATTTGTTGACGAAGGCTAGAATATCTCACAAAGTAATAAATCTAGCTGTAAAAATGCATCTCAAAAGCCTTTTTGAGGCCATACGGGCAGTGGGTTGTCCAGGGTTAGCCCGATTGTCCATGGCAAGTGAATGAAAGATTTTTCCATTAGTGAGACTTTTAATTTACTTATTACTTTGCACTGTCATGCCATCAAGCATTGGTCAATGCAGAAAAACAGAGACCATTATAAAAAATTCCATTGCTAGAAGTGAAAATACATGGAAACATGTTATCTTAATTTTGGGCAAGTGGATTTTTAATGTCCTTGCCCAATAGGACAAGTGAATTTTAGATAACTTGTCCAACCCTGTGTGTCTACGCTATGGTACCGGAAGGCAAAGTACCACTCCTTTTGTCTTTTACCTTCCCAACTGTAGGCCTTTATGTTTACACCTGGGTGGAGTAAGAAAAGTCCTGCACAGTGCCTTTCCAAAGGACATAATGTCTAACCTGGAATCCAACCCATGGCCTCTCAATCTAAAGTCCACAAGGCTCGACCATTGGCCATTCAATACCACACAATCTGGATGTTACGTTGCCGCAATCGCTTGCCTGTGCCTGTTACTCTTGAAAGGATGCTTCAGCCTAATGTTAGATCTCACGTGTCCAACTCCTACCAAGTAACATGCCCACTCTCCCACCTGTGAATGTTAAAGGCAATAGGTCACTCCAGTATGTCATAGTCAATAATACAACGTAAGGCTATGTATAGCAACGGTAATTTACAAAGCCTAGGACCTAGTAAACAGAGATAGCTTGTCAGCACCCAGGACAGTGACAGGAGTTAGAATTGATATTGAGCATACTGATGTATCTATATCTGGTTCATCAGAAAGTGTCAACTTAAGTGTTACAAGCAATTCATCACCAAGGACAGAGAAGGTAGTACAACTACATGTACATGTAGTTGTGCACATCACATGTGCATGCAAACCATCAATGTTTCCATATATCAATATATTTAGGATCAGCAAAATATGATATACCCTTTTCAGATTGTGAACTTTATCCCAACTTGAGAAAAGTTGGGATTAAGGTGTTGTTCTGCATTACCATACATGACAACTAGACATGATAAGTTTTAGTTTATTATGAGCAATGACAATGTTCTGTGCCAACAACTGTGCCAGCAAGGTGTCATTGATCATCAACATCAGCTGTCTGTAATGATTAGCAGGAATAGAAGGGCTGCTTTGGAATTGAAAAAAAAAAAACAGTCTAACACCATGGTTGCATATCATGGACATGCAACACTGGTTGGCAGCTCTTTGACATCTGAGAGCAAAGGCAGCGATCACAATCATTGTAACTATTTTGTATGTTCCCCGGGTCAATAACTCCAGCTCTAGTATCTACGCAAGTTACTAAAACATGGTGTTATAACTCAGAGATTGAGTCTGCGGCATGTGTTGAATACTCAATGCAAAATTACCCTTTAAGCCACGGAGAGCCCTACTACATGTACATGGCCAAAGCCCAATCAGGCATTCCACAAGTGTTTCCACACCAGGTACCATGCAATATTCACTAAGTCTTGCTCAGGGTATAATCTGCTAGTACCGCAGCAGCTTCCCAGGAGATTGTAAGAGAGCCCCTATCTTGACACATCTACTTCTGCAGAGCATAATTCAAGCTTGCTACAGGTTTACATTAAGAATTTCAATGGGAACGCCTGAACCGTTTTTCATGGTTGTACTAACAGAATAAAAGCACTAATTTCACTGCACCATGCATCTTGTTTAGACATTAGAGACGGACAAGACCTGTTTGAGAATTATTGTGATGTACCTTTTTGTAATTCGTTTAGATTGGCATATTTCATGAGACTATTGACAGGATGCTCTAGAGCATAAGTTGTTTCTTCACTATTGACAAAATGTCCTTGTCAATAAAAATTCTTCCCGCAATTAAAGGGTGTTCCTGTAAATACGACATTTTTGGACTATTTGACTTTTGTTTGCACTAATGACATGATTGAACATGCTGCCCTCTGCTCTTGATGCAAACTCGCTACTGCTTGACCATGAACAATTCATCAAATAGGAGAGACTGATTCAAATTATTTGCCATACATCTCACTCACTCACTCACTCGCATCCTGTCAATAAGGTGTTCCTGTCAATAGCCATGTCATACTTAAGATATACCTGGCTAATCAAATACTTGTGGACCATCGCAAGGGCTGGTCATCGACCTGGATATGTGAGCATATATAGGCCCAGTGGGTATTTTCGTATGGTCCATCTTTCGTCAAGTCTCTTCTAGGTCAGCAGAGGGAAAGGTCTTTACGTCATTGGCAGCCTCCACACCCAACTTACCATCAGAAATCGAGTTTGTAACACCACCAGGGCTTAACAAATGACAGTCTAGAATCATCAAACCCTAGGTTGGTCCGTGTCCCCAGAGTAATACACACATGCCCGTACAGATGGAAGCGTCTGCCACACTTTGTGAATGGCTCCTCTCCATTCATGCCTATTTTGAATGTACGTCATTGGGCACGCTGTGGCTTCTGTAGTTGTCTGAATGGGAGGGTCCCATGGGACCCTAATCACTGCGGCAGAACCAAACTACACAAATTAGCCGGGCTGTCATAGATCTGCTGTCAGGAACTACTCAATGTCACATGGCGGGTTGTTTGCCAGTAAACCTGAACAGAATTTTGACGTCTAATGATGTGCCTATTTGAAGAAGTTTTATTTATATGATCCTCATTGACGTATTCTGCCAAAATATACAGTCACATGGTATTATTTTGTCTCACAAAATCTAAAAACGTGTACAGAACTGCATGAACACACATTAACACAGTACATATCAGCTTACACTACTTTATAGGGATGTGCAGCATAATGTTTAACTAAAGTCCTCTACTTCCAAAGGTAATCTTCAAGTCTGTTGTTACTTGTCCTGACCATTCTTTTAGGTTAACCATGAAACGTTTGGAAATGCCTTTATATGTGAGAAACTGACAACCCTTTCTCCACCACTGCTCCTGCCATCTTTGATCATTGCCTGATACCTATAGAAGTTCTACTACCTGCTGACAATAAAGAAAACCTGGCAGGTGGTCAGCTGAGAATATATATCACCTGAGTCTATATCATTAGGGACTTGAAGCAAGATAGATTGATTCTTAATAACCTGTGTGCCACCTGTGATGCTAAAAACACCTCCGTTAAGAGTGACCCAAATCCAATTGCCCATCCACGCTTGGCCTGTTTGACATCAGAGGTACTTTTAATTGGCAGTTTTATTCCTGTGCCCGAGTCAACACTAATAATGCCTCCAGATGTCATTTTCCCCCTCCCACGCCCAAATGTAGCTGTGTGATAAAAGATTGAATGGGCTTTCTTTTTAACAAAAGTCTAAGCTAGTCCACTAGCCTTTTAGAGGCTGTAGATGCAGTGGGTTGTTATCCACTGTGAGCCCATTCCTCTCCTTCCACTCCCCAACCAAAGTCAGGTTAAGCCAACTAAACAAACACTTGGGTGGAATGATGAAAGTCATGTAGACTCTTTCCCCCAAACACATTACATTAAGCCAGGAATAACTGGAATTCAACCTGTGACCTCTCCATCTCCCATCCACTCTACCATTTGATACTATTGGTCAAAGAAACAGACATGGAAGGCCTGACGTATGACAATCAAAGTACTGTTCAGGGGGTACTCAAGATGCTTACAAACTCCTCAGTCAGTATTGTAAGTGCCATATCTATTGAAACCAGAGTGGTGCATAACAACCACCTTTGGAACCAATTTTGGTACCAGAATATCCCCTTATTGGTTCAAGGCAAATTCCCTTATGTCATTAAATTGCAGATCAGCAAGTTTCAGTGTCCCCTTCTGACGAGTGAAAAGAGATAGTTTATTGAAGACATAAGCCAAGACTACGATGATGTGCATGATTGCATCCAAAGAGAGTATGATGAGGAGTTTTACGTCAAGGAACAATAAGCTTTTTATAGAAGCCTAGTTATTTATCTTGCTGTAGGTAGCTGGACTTGATAGAGCATGGAATGGAATGCTTAATTCAGGCACGTCAGTTTGGGGTCCGCAAAAGAAACTTCACTTGCATTACTGCAGTTACAACACTATGATGATCGTAAAGTGGATGGTCATTTATATTGATGAAGGCTATAAAGAAAGCCCATGAATTTAGCAGTATGCAGTTACTGTACTAATTTTAATTCAAAATCAGTTGATCTGTAAGTCAGTAGTCTGATCTGAACATAGTCTGAACTTCAAAGTTGTTAGATAGAAAGATTCAGCCATTTTAATCCTGGATAGATAAGTGGTATAATTTTTTTCTATAAAAAACAAAACAAAAAAGGTGACCTACCTTTTCAGTCGTTGTCTCAGGTTTCTTGCTTGGTGTTTCCATGGGTGGTGGCTGTGGGGCAGGGGCAGGGGCAGGGGCAGGGACAGGGGCAGGGGGAGGGTCTGCATTCCTCTCTGTGCAGATGCCAGCAGCAACCATGGCAAACGTCTTCACTTTTGGAACCTGCTTGTCAGCTATTGTACCCTGGCTGGACAACTCACTTTGAGGTTCCGGTAGCCTCACAGCCTGGACCTAATAGTGATGCAGATAGCAACAATATTGTACATTAGTTTTAGTTAAACATTTCACAATTTTTAACAGCGAGCAGATTATTATTGGAGTAGAGCACTTTGGACATTTACTGCTTAAAGGTACATAATGATATTTTAGAGAAAAACTGTTACATAGCGGACCATAGTGACCCCCAGTAGGGGTCTTTAAACCTCATTGAAACAGAAAAAATCTCGAGATTTTGTGGTAAATCTCAAGATTCTTTTTAGACGATCTTGAGATTTTTTGACAATCTTGAGATTTTTCAAGACAATTTTGACAATTTTCAGAACAATGTCAAGATTTTCCATAACAATCTTAAGATCTTTCAGAAGGTCTCAAGATTCTTTGAAATGATCTCAAATTATTTTCTATACTTCTCAAGACATGGGGCTTTTTCAAAGCAATTCAACTTTCAAAACATCTTGAGATTTTTGCAAAGCAAGATTTCTCTAAAACATCTCAAGAATGACTCAAAACATCTCATGATTTAACACAATATCTTGAGATTTTGGTAGAAATGTAATTTTTTAAAATTTTCAACAAAGGGTAAAGATCTCTTCTGCTGGGTTGCATTATGACTCTTTGAGTTGCAGTGAAGTTTTATTCACACACATGCTATATTTTGCACCACACAATGTATGTGACGTGCAGTGAATGCAGAATTTACTAAAACCACTCTTGATATTTAAAATCTCCTAAGCCCCAAGGACATCATGGTGATATGACATAACAAGCAAAGCCCCCTACAACCTTGAAGCAACCCATTCTGTTATGTAAAGAGACCATCTGGGCATATATCAACTACACTGGGGTGTGTTTCTGTAATCACTGCTTGCAGGAGGCACGATAGCTGATCCCTTGAGCCATGAGCCATATCAGGGTAATAGTCTTGTTGGCAATGGGACCTCTCAGGCCATGGGAATTTTTCATTCATGTTTTGAACACGGGAATGTCTACAAACAAAAAAGCTGATATCAAGTAGAATGTGTTCTTGGAGTACAGTGTGAATACATGAGTCGGCCTCGTAGAGAAACTAGATTTCTGTTGCCGACTCCCCTCAGATTGTATTCAAGCTGTAAAGTCGAATAAATAAATAAATATGTACTGCAATGAAACCCTCCTTTTCTTTGTGTCCCACTATCGTATGGTAAAAATGCATAAAAGTGAATCATAATCATTGGACTACCAGTGCAATGATTTATGGTTCACTTCAGGCATTTTTAGTATTGATGACAGCCCTGTAAAATTTCTTGCTGGACTTCTTTAGGCTGAGACAAATGGTCTAGAATCCAAAAATATAACAGCCTGGTACTTAGGGACTGAACCAATGCTATTGTGACCAAGACCTCCTTGAGAAACAATTTCAGCATGTAGTACATGTAGATTGGACCTTTTCAGAGGAGTCCTAATCTTTACTTCTCTTAAAAAACAACATATCAAGTACTCTTAAGACATCTTAAGATTTAAACAAATAGCAGGCTGTAGTAGAATTCTAGACAATCCAGTTTAATTCAAGAAAACCTTTTAATGATAATTTAAAAATAGATTAAACAAATGAATTAATATTACTTTTATTAGAAAGAAATGAATATGATGGATGCAATTTGATGTCTTTAGGGACAAATCAGATTCTCCAGAAGCCCTGAGACATCTAATTACAACCTAGTATTATAATTATTCATAATCCTTTATATATCATACTTGCAAATACTAATTCATTTGTAAATCTATTTCAAAATAATAATAGTTTTCAGGAATTATACTGGATGTCTAGAATCAAACTGGAGTCTGTTAAATACAAAAGTCATGTACATGTTACATGACCCTTACAGGGTGGTGATTCAGGATTCATTTTTTGCATTTTGCCGCCTTAGCGGCAAAATGCTCTGAGGCCAGAATAGTCGCCGTTGTGATGGAGTGATGTTGAGATGAACGGACCTGTTCAAAATCTGCAATGCATTTGTATACAACTTAAAAGCTCTGTCGTGAGTCATTGGCTGTGGTCCGTAATGGGGCCTGATATTTGATTGGATTAAATGAATGAAGTATGATATTCCTAAGATTGATGCAGCATATAATCAAATTATTGCTCTTACATTTTAACGTTGTATTACCAATTCATAAAGATGAAATGTTTTCCAAATAAATCGTGTATATATATATAACAGTTACATATAGCCTATCCCAGATTCCTTTGCGACTTAGTTAATATTCATTAGTAGGGTTTCCAGTCGCAACGCACTTGCGTGCGGCGGTGGTGTTTTCCGTGCGTGTAGCGATTTTCGATTGATCGCCGTGTAAAATTGAGAAAGGCCTAGAACTTCAAACTTACCAGAATTGTAGTATGTAGTATGGAGGCCCTGGCAATGTAAAAATTTTAAGCAGGGGATAAAAGATTGTTGAGATATGGCCTTCGGGAAAATGCCTCGCGAGACGGGAAAGTCACTTCCGCGTTTACGTGTTCGAGCGCTCTGCGGGCATGGCGTTGCGTCAGCCTGATTTGCATCTCAGCCTTATTTGGAAGCAACCCATATATGGTAGGATTGGATAGACAAGAAAACAAGCTACAATTTGGTACGTGAAACTTTCTTGTACCGCAATTTTAAGGTGGTTTACCTCCAGTTTGCAAATTTAGATGGCATTTTTCACCATTGATGTCTTATTTTTTCAAAAAGTTGCATCCATGTGTGTAACAAGCGGTTTCTAAGCTTTAAAATGATGTATAACATGTGTAGGTTTGTTGTGAATTAGCGATGTGAATGTTCAACATGTGCGACTCGCTCCGTGTGGTGTGCCAAGTCCGGGCCGTGAGTTACGGCCGTAGGACCCTGCATATAAATTTAGTTAGGCGGGTCCATAATTATCAAAATATTCTCGTTTCCATGTAAATAATTAGCGTATTGATATTCATTAAATTGTATACAGATAGCCTTTATTAAGTGTAGATACATTGTATGTTCGGACACGTTTGTTTCAGGTTTGAGACGCAAAACTTTTGTTTTCTTTGTCACCAACTTCATGAAAGGAAACATCATTTGTAAATGTGTCCAACGTGAGCATATTTACGTTGAGATGATCACTGAAGTTCAATTTTTACCTTGTAAGATCCAAAAAATCAATAACATAGCAAGTTGTGTTTGTTGTTGAATGTGATATCAAGGGCATAGAGGTTTTTGCTGATATTTCCAATGGTAAAAGTTTTCAGATTTGCAAGATGCTGCATTGGGAATAGCACCTGAAACATCATAGAAGAAATTGAGATGGCACAGAGGGAGAATTACAATGTATCAACCATTCAAAGCTGTGCAGCTTAGAAGAGGAGCTACCAAGTCTTTTCAAACATATGTTGTAATGTCAAAGAATTATCAATTGTTCAATAAACTTGAATAAACCAGTTACAAAGTCAGGTGGTCATGGTTCATAGGTAATATTTTTATATACTTTTGGTCATCAGATGTCGTAAAAGTAGTATTTCCTGGTGAAATGTGATAGTTTTGATGGCAAATTTAGAATTAGCATGTGCCAAACAATTTAGTAGTAAGGTATGCTGATATTCAATGCTTATGGTCAGACTGTGAAAGGGAATAACTCAAGAAGGGGTTGACGGATCATCATGATTATTGGTATGTAGATAGATTAAGTGATGCTTCATGTAATTAAATATTAATTATGCAAATCAGAAGCTAATTTGCATAATTGATGTGGAAATTATCTAAACTGTTTCTATTCTGTTATATTAAACATGTGATATTTGTCACTGAGATAGAGAAGAATGTTGATAGGTAATTTTTTATGTGGACTTATATAAGTGACAGGTGCCGATGACCTTTGACCTTTTGAGATATGTTACAAATTAGTATTTTTGATTACACATAATCTCGTAACCATGTCTCTAGAATGTCTGCAATAAACTGTGTTAAGAGTCTACTACATATTTCCAATATCTGAAATATCTTAGTTATAGGATGAACAGTTTATTGATTATCGCTCTTCAAAAAGGGGTCATCTGGATATAATAGGCCACTTTTCCAGCTGTGCCATGCTGAAAAAACTTAATTTTCAGCAGGTTGACCTCACCTGTAGTGAAAGAAAAAGGCAAATAAACACCTTATCTTTACTTGATTGCTACAAAATACTACTTGGACTGTGCAGAAAAGAACTTTTGAGTGGCACAATGTTTTTACTTTCTTAATTATTGCTAATTAGAAATGCGATTTTCACACCTGGCGCCACACCTGCGGACACCGCCCAGCAACTTTAAAGGGCCATATCTCTGGAACGGAAGGTCCGATTTTTGTTCTGTAACTTTTATTTTTCATAAAATCAACACCCTCTATTAGGGAACACAAATGTTCTGATTCCCCTGGGTACAAAACAATTTCGACTGGAAACCCTATCATTAGTAGGATTTCCAGTGCGAAAATGGAAATTGCCACGATTTTTCATTGATCGCCCTGTATTATCGAAAAAGAACTGGACCTTCTAACTTACCAGATTTGTAGTATGTACTATGGAGACCATGACAATGTAAAAATGTTAAAGCAGGGGTAAACGATTGCTGAGATATCATTTTCTGAAAAGTGCGCTATGATGCAGAGACGTGACTTCCGGGTTCAGGGGTCACTACACAAATACCTCTGACGTCAGCCTGATTTGCAGAGCTACGGTCCGGGATCGAGTCCAGGGGAGGGTGATTTTAAATTGTTCTTGTTTCCTTTTTACATCCATTTAATATAAACAATAGTTTCAGCACATTCCAATAACTAGAAAAAAACCGTGTACACACGCAAACCTTGGCAAAATGCCAGCTTTTTTAAAGCACTTGTTTTACCAGAAGTGTTTTGGGACTTGGGTACCACACATGTGAGGGTCCATGCTTGCAGGAGTGAAACTTTTAAATTCAATTCTTGCCCAGGCCGATTAAATGCAAAGTGAAATTTTTTTAAAGTGTTTTAAAGCGGCGTCCAGAAATGGCCATGCTTGCACACGGTTTAACTTTTTCAATTGACTTTTGGAAAAGTCCATTTTTTGCATGAGCAGAAGATTTGTTTGTTTATTTTGATCTCCAATTAGACTTTACAATGATTATCGCAAAATCTATTCTTCCTGGTTGAAATGTGCTGTATTTGCTCACAAATGTTGCTTGTCTAGATAAATTACCTTTGTCTCATGGTTGCCTTTTGTTGGAGTACTGGTGCTATTTGTGCCAGTACCGTGCAGCATTTCCCCACCATCAGCTTCATTCCTTGTCTCTGCTTCAACTATTTTGTTTGTTTTTGCAGCTGATACAACATGTATGTGCTTGACTCTCTTGCCCCGGGTTTTCAGAACGACTGTCCACGTGTCATCATTGTCACTCATCTCTTCAACTTCTTCCTTTGCCTTCCCACTGTTTTCCTCATTGTCTTGGGTCTGTGTCTCTGTTTGGTCCTCAATGTGTAGGATTTCTTTATCTGGCAGCGACTCTTTCGGTGTCTCGTCCTTTTTAGACTGAATGCTAACATCTGGGGCCTCCTTTGATGCTTCACGGGGCTGAGATTTCGAAGAATTAGCCATTGTTGACTTCTTAGAATTTTTCACTTTTCTCCTGGGCTCTTTCTTCTCTGGGACAGCTTCTTTCAAATTTTCCTCAGTCTTTTCATCGGCTTGGTTGCCGCCTACCTGGCACTCTACGGAGTGAGTTTCATACTCTTTAGAACCCGTCTCGCTGGTTTGGCATTCTGTGGAGCGGGTTTTTGTTGGCCTAGACTCCGTTTGAGCTTGGAACTCATCACTGCTGGTTTGTGACTCAGTGCTACTGGTCAGCACTTTCTCTGTACTCGAGTCATGTTCACTTGACTGCTGGTCACCATTCTCTATGATGGTTTTCTCTGTCGTCTGAGATTCCGTCTCTGAAGCTTCGGACTTCCTACCGTCTTTTTGTTTCTCAAGGCGCTTACGCCAGTCTTCAAGAAGAGCATGGTCAAGTTGGATATCTTTCCACTCATTGTGATTTGGCACCTGTAGTCAACAAGAAGTCAATGGTCAGTTGGCCATATAAATTTTCCTATCTAATGCCTGCTTTAACAGAGACTACAGCCATAGCCAAACTTTTTCCAATTGTAAGTGTATTGTAAGTTACGTGTATTTGTAGACATGACACTTGTGACTCAAAGGTACATGTAGCCATGATTGTAGTTGTAAAAGTGAAACTTGTTTGATAGTAAAAGTCGCACCAATTTGGTAGCCATAACTGTAGTTGTCAACTCGGTATTTAATACTGCACTGGTGTCACTGGTGTAACTCTCAAATACAGATTAAATAAAAGACTTGTTGAATGTGATAGCATATTTTGCGGCTTTGATTGCTGTTACAACTTTTATGGTGTCTGTTTTGAAAATCAAGATATCTTGCTATTTTTTCCAATATTGTTTTTTTCCATCTCATCAAATTTGCAGCCTGCAGAGGAAATTGTCACCCATAAAATTTACTTGCTGTGGCCAAATTTATGCTGACAAATTAGCTAAATATCTAGAAAAAACACAATGCAGTCAAACACACACACACACTCTCCAAAAATAATACCGCCATTATTCAAGGAGGTACATAGCTGCAATGCATTAATGATTGTGCATATTGTGCATCACAGAAACACACACAAGCTTAGAAGGTATGGTGTTAAGAATATCCAAATTCCTTGAACAGAAGTAAAAAAAATTATGATATATACGAGGGGCATTCAATAAGTAATGCCCCTGACCCACTTCCAGTTGTCTGATCTAAATGAAATTTTGCATGTGTAATGAGTCATATCTCTATGGGTTATGTTGCAAAAAACAGCTCTGAACTAATTGTGGTTACTGATTTACTGGTGTTTGAACTGAGTCAGGTGTGAAATGGACCAGGTGTGAAATGGAGCAAGTTGGGTGTCGCGCAGTGATCCGATTTTTGTATTTGAAAGGACGCACACCAAAGGGGACTTTTGATGAAATGAAAAAAACTTATGGTGATGATGCCCCATCATATGACCTTGTAAAACGCTGGCATCCTGAATTCAAACAAGGTCGGAAGTCTGTGGAAACAGCTCCCAGACCTGGTCGTCCCTCTTCTGCCATTGATGAGGCATCTGTCGGAGGACCAACCTGGGATGTCCTACAAGAACGGTGTCCAGAGCTACATCAAATGATGGGAGAAATGCAAAACTCTGGGTGGTTCCTATGAAGAGAAAGACTAATAACTGTGCCAAGTTTCATTAGTCTCCTGCTATGGGAAATGGGTCAGGGACATTACTTATTGAATGCCCCTCGTATATTTCAAACTGATATTTTGCATAATGGCGGATTCTTAAAAATAATCATTGGCTACCTGTAATAATATGTAAAAAGCCTCTATGTACATGTAAAGCTTAAAAATTTCTAGTACTTTTAACTCAGGTAAGGATATAGGGAAGGGATTATGATAGTGTATACATAAGACTTATTCTGCAATACCTGTGTCCCCTGAGTTGCTTGAGCAGAGGCACTATGTGATCCTGTGCAGTTCCTCCCGTTCTCCACCCAGCCACCCCTCCCCTCCCTGCCCCGCTGCGGTGGTTCCAGCCAGCCGTACTCCATCCGCTGCCAGTCAGGCATGATGTTGGTGTGATCGGTCCACACCGGGGCGGGGGCAGGAACCATCCCCCAGGGGGGCTCAGCCGGGAACCAGCCACCCTCTCCCACCCACATGTCGACATTCCCGTTCCATCTGGCATGGTAGTTGTTCCGCCTCTTGCGATAGCGGCCTCTGCGGTCGCCGTTACTGCTGGCATTGCTGTGCACGCTCCGGTTGGACTTCCTGCTGCGCTGCGAACTGTCGCTCTCGGTGGAGGCGGCGTCTCCGTCGTGGTGGTAACCATTTTCCCTCGGAGGCTGGACAGCAAGGTACCTGCGGCTTCTGTTTCGCCAAGCTTGGACCTTCTCGTGGTTAGTTCGAAATGGCCTTCGGTTCTTCCTCCAACAGCTCCCTGATACAGGATCTGAATAGGCACTTAGTTTTCCGGTGCTCTCTACTTCTATTTCTTCTCCTTGACTACACTCCCCACTTTTCACACACTCAGCTTCCTTTTTCTCACTACCTTCTACATCCTGTTTTTCTATCACTGGGCTATGGCTATTTGCACTCTCACTATCGCTAATATCACTACTAAAACCGTGTATCGACAGATTCATCCGGGCTGGTTTCTGTAGATTTCTATCATCTGCATCATTTACCCGTGTGTCCTTTTTGGTAGGGCTGTTGAGGGTTATTTGACAACGTGTGTTTTTGCTTTGGAGATCTGCTTGGGTTGAGGAATTTTCTTTCTTTTTCTTCTGGTCGGTTGGAGCCTTTACTTGAACCTCTGTACCACTGAGGTCTTCGTCTCGAAAGGTCATGACAGAGAAGTCGATGCCACTGTCAAGGTCATCAGTGCCTGTTGCTAGAGGGAAGACAGTTGAAGAAAATAGTCAATTAAAAGCATAAATGCTACAATGTTACAGTTTACTGTAATGACATTTGATTTGATTTGATTTTATTTATTTTGCACAATCTTTAAAAAAGATAACATAAAACAAATTAAAGGATGAAAGTACATGCAGGGGGGAAGAAATTTAACGTCCCACTTGTCATATATAACAACAGGTGAAAGAATGCCCTCAATACTAGTACTCTTACACGGTGGTCAAAAAGGCTATCAAAAATCCTCACTCGCAAATCATGCATATGGATGAGGAAATCAATGTCAATCATCCATTTCACTACTGGCAACAATAGCTGATTGGTTTACGCCGTTATAGGCGGGGATTACGTTTGTTTTGGTCGCTCTAAGTGGAGCTATTTTTTGACGCGAACTTGCTCCTTTGATATGCGCGTCTTTTCTCCGCCCCCATTGTTCTCCGCTTACCAAGTTAACAATACCTGAGCTTTTCTGTCGGTCTTTCTCACGCTGGAGCTCGGCATTGAAACCACCGTTTTAATTCTTTCTGAACTATATATTTGTCTATATATCATATTCACCCAACATGCTAAAACTAAACCTTAGGTGAGCAAAGATCGAAGGAGTTACCGTCACTCCCGGGTCACGCTTGGAACGGAGCAGTGGCCATCGTTTACAGACACAACCCGGACAATTATCCTTGCCTTTTTTTACACACACACACACGCAATTGCAACCTACGTGTTTTGATAAACGTGTTCTCTCAAATAACAAACTCCTTATATTCTCGTCATTCTGTAAATGAACTAGGTCCATACCAGCGCTTGACGTGGCGAATGTATCGATATCGGTAGTACGCTGGGCATTACATGGTAAACTTTAAACTGGCGTCCTTTGCCCCGCAATTTTCTTTGTTTAGATTATACCTTATACTATAGAATGGATTTGAAGTAGTAATAAAACGCATGGTAACACGGACGAAAGCATAGCAACCGCAATACCATGAAAATTCACCCAACTTACCGTGACCGCCATTGCCGGGCGCAGCTGCAAGATTCAGCGGGGGCGGCGTAGAGCCCGCCCGCCCGACCGTAATATAAACACAACCCGGCCTTTCCTACGGAAGTCTAATATTCTCTCTCTCTCTCTCACTCCACACGCGCACACACACACACACACACACACACACACACACACACACACACACAATTGAACGACAGAACACCAGTTTAGTTTCTTGGTGAAGTGAAATCTATATTTTGAACATTTGCACGGAAGCTTACCGCACACGGGAGAACGTAATGCACACTGACCTCTCGACAAAGTGCGTCTTCAAATAAAGATTCAAGAACCGGCGTGTCTAGTCCTGTCCTACAAAATAACTAAAAAAATGAAGAAGAAAAACTTCGTTCTCCGCTATTTGTAGAAACAATTTCATATTGCCGTGAATTTTGTAACAGAATCTGCAGTTCGCAATTCAGTAGGCTTCGTAACATTACACACCCAAGCGTTTGATGTGCTATCGGCTTGCATACGCTAGACGAAAAAACTCAACTTTTGACGCCCTTGGTAGAAAAATGAAAACGGTTCAATACTACAAAGAAACTATCAAAGAAGCACAGTAGTAGATCAAACTTTTGTGAAGTAGGGGGTCAGATCAAGTCCTTGGTCAGATATGTAGTGTTGTTACCTGACAGCGGAAACGGATGAAACCGGTTTTCTCTTTTGTTTACAAAAGACGCCATTTTACTATTTGGGACCTCGTTCAAAATTTCTAAAATAATCTTAACTAAGGGAGAAAGTGCAGCTGCGAAAGTGCACTGAAGATCTTGTAGAATTATTGGTAGCTTAAATCTTGCAGACACAACAAACTGTACAAATAATTTGCTACAGCCGATTCTCTCTCAAATTTCGCGCCCGGGACGACAACAATGGGGCCACGCCAGCTCATTTCCATATCACTGCCTTCCCAGGTAAGTTGTTGTTGTAAGAACGTACGGAGGCGAGAAAAAAACGCTCTGATGTTCGCCGACAACCTAATTATAAGTTCTAGAGCATAGACATTCTTCCACGTGAAAATCTGAACAAAACGTACAATTCGTATTTTGAGCCATATCTACCGATAGTTTACACTTAAGCTGACCAAAAAAACTTCATCGTGAAGAAAAAACTATCGCCGCCATCTTGGAGAAAAATCAATCGATTCTCTTCCATCGCTGTGGAACTATGGGACAAAACGTAGTGAAAATGTGACAAAATTAGCTAAAATGTCGTAGACACTTAAAACTGCATAAGGTGGAATATTCTTAGAGGTCCTAAAGTCTAAAGCATAGGTCAAAGCTTTGCTTGGTGCGTAAAATAGAGCATTAAATTCAAAGTTCAAAGTTCAGTGACCTAAAACGACCTCCAATACGCACATGGAACAGCTGGCGATTTGAAGCGTTTTGCACATGGTCATCCCAAATAATTGAGATATTTTTAAGGCGAACTAATGTAATTTTCGTGAGCATATATTTTTTTCCTGATGTGATAATCATATCGTGCGTTATGTTGGCTCGCGCGGGCCGGCTTGTGGGCGGAGCACTCTGGCCTGGCAACGCGGATAATACCCTAGCAACGTGACCACCGTGTTAAGAGATATCTAACAGAAAAATGAAAATCACCCTCTAAATTTTCCAGTCAAAACCAAGGAGGTTCAACCGCTTTGTTAAAACTTACCTTTATTTTCATATGTTTTCCTATCCTTTCCACATGGTTTTGCAGCATTTGTTGGTGCACTTTGTGCTGAGGCATGTTGCCTGTGAGGTGGGGATGCCCAGACCCCTAACTGTGTACTTGTGGTCATGGTGGTGCTTCCTGTCACAGAGACTGGTGGTGTCTTCTGTGCCCAGGGTGCTATGCTTATGTGGTTGATGGTTGTAGCCCTTGGTTTGTCCTCTCTTGTCGGAGTGCGGATGGCATCTCGTGGTTTCGCTGGAGATGCGAAGACAGCTGGAGCACTCGCATTAGACTTGACTTCCCAGCCCCAGTCATCTCTGTCCTGACCCTCCCGTTTTCCTGTAGGATAAAGAACAAATGATTAAAATTAATGGAAAACCTTGTCTGCTTGAAGACATGATATCACACTTAGACTTAATGCCATGAAACAAGTATGCATTTGTATTAGAAAGATGCATTAAGTCAACTCTCATGGTCATCATACCTATACATTAGATGATTATAAGCAAAAACAAGATAACTTTCCCAAGGTCTGTAGACAGGCCAAGTAACTCTCTTTCATCCAAAATTATGCTGCCTAAAATCAATTGTCCAACATCATGCTACATACCAGCATGTAAAAATGACCAAAATACATGTAATAAACAGAAAAAATATTCCATGCCCCAGAACCTCCATTTTTATTTAGGTGAAATGTTGCTAATAGAAAGGCAAATCCCAGCAACTTGATGTAATTTATCCAGAAATGGTCGTCTGTCATGAGTACAAGAGACGAGCAAAATGTAATTTAAAACCTGACATGGCATTGATGGCTGTTATATGGCATGTTGCTGATCACTTTGAAGGCAAAAATATCATCAAGTAATATTTTATTATCAACATCATAAACTAACGATAACTTTCTCCTTACCTCCCAAAATACAGAAAACCTTAATAAGGTAACTACTGTAACAGTAATACTATGTTTCATACACAGCTTGGCATCTTCAACCAAGCTGCCCAGGAAGTCTGTACAACAAATATTAGACATGCTTTTGCTGTGCTATGAATGATTAAGATACCAAAAGAAAGGAATTTTACTCTTAAACAGTTAGGCAGTCCCTTTAAAGGTAGCTGAGTTCCGAGACAGCTTGACAGCTACAGAGCAGGGAACGATCCAGCATCCAATCATAGAGGGTGATGATGCCTTGGGTCATTAAGATTTGACAGTGACAGCTGATTGCCTTCTTGAAGTCCCGTGTGCAAATCTTGCCTGTCAGGTCAAGTTGTACGCTAGATTACTTGTCATGTTCTATTCATCACTGCACGGAGATGGAAATTTCATATCCCAAAGTGCCCTTGTGGCAGTGGAAAGCCCTCCTCCACTTACCCAAAATCACGCTTCTCAACTGCAATAATTAGTCTGCACAATGGAGGCCCACATTTGAGCATTTGGCTGGGAACACAAACTGCTGGGCTTTTAGCCCCAATTGATAACGTAAATAGGACACCAGCAAATGGAAGCCTTGTTACAAAGTGCTTTCAATTGGTAACTAGGACATGTTGGAGCAATTTGGACACTCATACAAACATGAATAGCATGCAGCAGTTTTAGTAGTGTGACTGTTGGAGATAGCCTACTAACATTGACAGACTTGAGCTGAAACTGCTTGGTTCTTGTTGATTTCCATGTGCATGCTGCTTGATGGATTATATTATCTAATTAGCACATTCTTCCCTAATCCATAATGTCCCTGCATGGGTCCAAACTAAAATCCATTTTCTCAGAAATTTGGCAAATAAATTTCCAAGCAGTATCAAAGGAATTTGTATGTCTCATATGGGTTAGTTTGCATAATATATATATATGATAATAATCCAGTGGTTTTATTTGATTGCTATAGCAAATGACCCAGCCTTATACATGTAACACCATATTCACCTTAGGGCGGGTCAATAACCGTTTATCTTAAGCCGAATCTTAACATGATATTTTCTATTTCATCATATCACTTTGTTTCCTTTCATTCTCTTTTCAAAACCATCTTGTTTGATTTTTGAGTTGACAAAAAAAGAATATCTTCTATTGTTCCCACTTGTAAACTGTGATTATGCAATTACCTAAATGAGGACACTTAATGAACATCGAGTGGATGTTGATGATGCTACATGTATATCTAAGTAAAATCTGCTGTTCATGCAAAGAAGAGAAACTAAATGATCAATATGCACCGGAACACTAGGCATTGCATCTTAACCGAAGACTCACTGAGCAACAAGTTAAAATCTGCAACTGCTGAGAGTCATGGGTACTAATTCGTCATCCTTAACCACTGCCATGCCCCGGCTGATCATTCAAGAACAAGGGGAGTGCAGCCTAGGAAGTGCACGGTGCATTAAGAAGTGGTTGTTAGTGCCAAATCACCACAGCCCTCGAGCATCTGGCGGTGCAATTAGAGGCATTAGCGGTGTGGCAGGCTTGCCAAGCAGAGCTTGGAGGTGTTTGCATGGATGTAAAATTCGAACCCTCTCACGTGCCCTTGTCCTTGGTTGCCACCCTTCCATACACAAATGGACGAAAATGACTGCGGCAGAGAAAAAACATGCGAGCATCTACGTTTTGTGGATGGATGGGAAATTCCCAGAAGTGATTTTGATAAGACCCATTAAAGATGTACATGTTCAACCTACGGAATATGGACCTTGAGGATTGTGCAGCAAGGGGCATGTGCCTTATACATTGTGTATGAGATGCTGCATGTCAGGCAGGGTAAGAGCTTTGTGCAACATTAGTGCAAAGTGGCTTTATCTGTTATCACCTGACTTCTTCTCAGTCATAGGGTACATGTACACAATGTACATGTACATGTGTAAGTGTACTGCATACATACATTGCAGGAGCTTGTTTTGATGCACTTCAATGCACATTTGAACAGTTTCTATACGGCAAAGTATACAATCTGCATAATCTAAATAAATATTAAATGTACTTTATGGTTAGGCTAAGACTGTATGTACAAAGCTGCATGCTTACTGTGTACTTAATAATTTTGCCACCTCATTAATTACATAGAGGAAAAGCTCTAAAACTACTCTTATATTGCCAGTTTGGACTGAAAAAACAGGGTAAACTGAGATTCTTACTCTCTATATTACACAATAAGATTTACACCGTCTAGTCTGATCTCATTATTGAGCAACATCCATATACATCAGATTCCCTAGGTCAGTCTTGTAATTTGATGAGTGTCAGCCTACTTAACATGAACCTATATCACCTCTAAGTGATTCACAACAAAGTCAATAAGGGAGGAGCAGCTGATATTGTATGTCAAGAAATGGTGAGGGTCAAGCTCCTAACTAATGTATTTGTAAAAGATCAGGACTACATTGTATTTGAAGTGGGCCTATATTGGTAACAGAAAACATATTAAGTGGGTCTACATTGGTAACAGAAAATGTTTTGTCTCAGATGTGGTAGCCTTCTTGTGATTATGCAGGTCATTTGTATTCTGTTCCCGTTTCTGAAATGTAGAGTAAAGATGAGGCATGTCTTTGCACTCTTACAAAAGTAAGCACTGGGGGCTGGCAAGCTAACTTGGTGAAAGAAGATGAGAGCACATGGAGTAGGCTCGGGAGAGTATGTGTAGCCTCCACCCATCACAGCCCATTGCAGTTGAAAGGGTTGTAAATGTCACCATATCACAAATAAAATGCCTTGACAAGTGGGACCTGCCCTGGATTTCTGCTGGTTTGCCATCTGAGCCAGTGTGTGGGTGTCGTATGATCTGTGTGTGTCGGAATGCTCCCTGATAGTCCATTACGGCCAAATCAATGCCGACCAAATGGACTATCAAGTCACTACCTTTATTCCCACATGCAAATCACTACAAAGAGCGTGGCTGAATAAGAAACCGGTTTATACCAGTTTAACGATACACACAGGCCATTTTGTGTTGCAGTGACGTTTTACTGCTACAATATGAGTGGTGGCTTGAACTTTCTTTTGGTATGATTCAAATTGCATCAAAACAAAAAGAAAAGTCTTACAAGTAATACTCGATGGTTGAATCACAAAGTTAATGTTGACTTCAGGGGTACACTTGGATCTTTTTTTGTAGTTTTCAAGTCTATAGAGTTGCTATGTGCTACTGCTGCTAATTCTCGGTACAGATGGACTAAAGCCAGGTTTTTTATTGACTCATTTTGGTTTCCTGGTTGTAAGAATACACTGCCAACATCAATCAAGGCCTAACAATGGCAGTGCAACACATCCTTCATGAGAGCAACCTACACACAGGAAGAAAGCCTTTAGCTAAAATAAATCAATTGGCCAGCATGCATTAACTCTGGGGCTACCAACTATTCCCCTGGGCTTAGAAAAACCTGCTGTTCTGGTCTGATACTACGTTTGAATGGAAACACTACAATTAACACCACTTTTTCACCGGAAGGCTACCGTATTGCAATGGAAGGCTGGTGACAAATCTGACTACGTGTGTAAATATTTTGGAGTCAGCACAGGTGGACCTGTTCTCATATTACACAAAATTGTTAACCAGCACTCTGGTCTAAATGTGTTGACACACTTTCTAAAAATAGCTATAAATCCCATGCAGTGTTTCTAAAAAAAAGGCAATCTAGCAAAAAAGGGATATAAAAATATCACAAATCCAGATAAAATCTCTACTACATACAAGCACCACATATCATCTTAGGGGTTACTTAAGGTTATGTTACTGCAACAACAGTGCTCATGATTCTTATTCAAGATCTCAACAAAACGCATCTGTTGCTTTAGTAATTTTGTGTTCAATATCTCATTTTCTGGATGTCTAATTTTCAATGAGGCTTTGAATTTTACTTTAAACAAAAGGGGACCTCAAAATTTTCAAACAATGTTTTGCTCAATAAATGATCTGGGTTTTACATTGGATTTGTCATCCAATATGGATGCACTTGTCCATTATTGGTGCAAAGGGTGAAATGATAATTGTAGGGCATTGAGTATACATGTACATATAGATGGCAATGCTCTTGTCACGGATGTTGACCGAAGGAGGCCCTACTATAAGGTAGGATCAATGCCAGTTGTTTTTCATGTATGCTTTTTCCTAATATGATCATACCTTTAAGATTCAAACCTTCTTCCTACAAAGGGAGACATCAGGGGATCTCCATGCCTCATGGCAAGAATAAAAGGATCAGCACATTGTATGTCTACACCCCTGCTAGTTGTAGTCATTGGCAAGCATCCAATACTTCTCATTACCTCTGACTTTTCCGCTTGCTTCCCTATCAAAGCTGGAGTCTCTCCACCGAGTGTGCAGTTGTCTGGGGGAACCAAGGTCTCGGTTATTGGTCTGCTGTCGGCGCCTCTCCTTCTGCAGTTTTCTGTCTTCCTTAGTGGGTTGGGTGATCCATTTGCCTGAAAAGAAAAAGAGCAGAGCAATTTGCCTGACCCTCTACCACTAGTTTGATGTTCTACCCTTCACTCAAGTATTTCCATAGGCATGACGATGCTAAGACATGAACAAGACATGACAAGAAGTGACTCCACACAGAATCAGCCCCCCTTTAGTTAAAGAAAACAGAAATGAACAAGCTGCTGGCAGGGAGCCCAAGCCTACATAAATCATTCTCAAATGATAAGCTGAGACTAAAAAATCAAAGACCACAGCATGTCCACATACTCAGATCAGCCACCAGGGGGCTCAAAATTAACCTTGACACCAATTTAAAAAAAGAAAAAGACGGTTTCAAGGCTACTCTGGTCTTTCCTAGCACAGGATCAATAGTACTGAACAGCTGCCCAGGTATGGTAACATATTGCCACATTCCAATGTAGATCCTTTCTTACAAAACCATCAAATTTTTAGATTTGTTTTGTTACATCGATGAACGTTTGTTTTGTTACGTCAATGAATATTTGTTTTGTTACATCATTTTGTTGTTGTTGTTGTTGCATACAATATTATGGTTAGATTTGTATGCTATACTCATAACCTATCATGAGATGAGGTGTTTTATGCAGTACCAAAGGGCTGTCAACAAATTCCCTTTCTGTGCAGTGTAAATTGTTACTTTCATCAAAAGTGACACATTGATTGACTGCATCCCTGCATGCATATGATCCAACAACCAGCGCTGCTTCTTGCTTTTATCTCCAAAGAGTTAAGCTTCCCATACAAGTTCTCAGCCCCTTGAGCAGAGTATACTGCCGCAGCTTGTACCACTGATAAGGGGGTATGGCTGGCCCTGCAGTGATGTGCTTGCCCCCTGACTCTGTTTGATCCTGGTACCTTGTTAGGTGGAGTGAAGGATATTGTGGTGTCTGATTTGATCTTATCGTACAGAACAGGCACTGCCAGAATATGCTGGCTTTTTTTTCTGTTGTACAAAACTTACCATACTTATGTGTATGTGTGGAAGCAATTTTGCGAAATGATAAGCTGCATAAGCATTATTTTTGTCAATATCCAATGATTCTTGCTGGTCCATCCATGAGATGACTTATTTGGTAAAGCAGCCATGGTTTCAGCACCGAGGAGGAGCAAGAGAATGGAGGAGTCTGTATTGGAACAAAATTTGAGTCTGGTTCCTATGAAAGCTGTATATGGATTTACTTCAGCCCAACTTCAGGCCCAGGTGTACAAGGTAGACATACATGTACATGTAACTTATTTGTAAGTAAGGTTATTAACTCATTTTATTTCTTGCAAATTTTAGGAAAAGTCACCAAGTTTGGTTGCTCTAGCACGAGCCATTTGGGAGCTATACGACATCAAAGTTGCCCCCCCCCCGTCTTGATAGGGTAAAAGGCCATGATTACATCAATTGGTTCTCCAAACGGCTCCTTTCTGAATTTTTATGTTATCTTGTATTGTTACCTCAATTAGTATAAATGGAGGAATTGTTTTGAATCTGGTTGTTTGTAATTTTGTGTTTCCCATATCATAACTTGAGAATGTCTGGATGGACAATTATGGTATTTGATATGTAGGTAAGTGTTGGGAATATGATACTTTAATTGACTTTGTCTTCTCGGTACCAAACTTTCACTGTCTGAGAAAATTTAACTTGTTTTCGGAACAAATGTTCACGGTTGCAGCAGGTCTGTGTAAAAAAAGACTCTTGTACTATTTGTTGTCGGTAATGATAAGTTCACGTAACAGTCCTCACCGTGAAAACCGTGAACATAAAAGTACACTGAAAAAATCAGAAATTACAGTATTCAATATTGGTTTTGAGCCCCCTGGTGTGTTACACTGGTACTGCACCAGAGATTATACTCTTTTTTTTGTTTGTTCTGAGTTGTAGTGATAAAACTGTCTAGGCTTAATCAATATATTGGTCACTTCTAAATCACAAATCTCGGCCACATACCATCTTCTTCCAGCTCATTCCCTTCTTCCTTTCTTCCAGAATCGTCCTTCTGATCTGGTGTGTCCTGTACTTTTGGTTGCTGCTCCCACGAGGGGGTCTTAGAGGGTTGTGCGGGCCTGTCTTCCTCTGAGTCTGATGTTCTAACTTTGTCCGACAACAGGAAGCCATTGGTGATTCGCTGTACAATGGAAAAGTGTGTAAATAAATGTGCTGTAAATACATTGTGTTTGCTCACAGATTGTGTTTGGAGTTACTTTTGATAACTTTTTAAAATTGTTATTCATCATTCAGACACCATAAAGTGGGATATTGTTGCTTTTTTTTTACTTTTATTTGTTGTCAATTAAGTAGAATCGAATATATCATGACCTCTGGCATATTGCCATTATTGAACAGCATACATTTGTTATGATAAGATTAATGACAATACATTTATGATGTCTATCCCGGATATCAGTCATAAAATATTTTGGATAACACATTGATTAGCAGATAGACATAGAGGTGATGATAGAATGTTTCCAAATCCAATGTAATGGTGGAAGGAGAAAGAATGACAAAAAACTCGTTTGCAACAGGGGCATGACACTCAAAAATTGCTTAGCTTCTTTTATAGCTATCACAATTCGACACTGAGTTCTGAATCTGTTCTGTAAAAGCACTTCCATTGGATGATAGTCATATACATATTATTGGATCATACATGGAAACAACATGGCTGCCATATGTCAGTATCAGTGTCAAGTTTGCTGTTATCACAGATGTAACAATAACAAAAAGAAGGATGTAAAGCGACACTACTGACATCATACAGGAGATGAAGTTTTTGGTACAGCAAAATAAAAGTTATGATCCCCTAAGGCCTAACGTGTGCTTAAATACCACTTTATCTGCAATCAATCCCTGACCTTGATTTCCCCATCAATGACATACCATTCATTACAAATCCTTAGGTGTATAGAGAAACAAAGAAGTACAGCTATAAACATGTTAGAGATCTGTAATTTGATTCCAATGAGAAAAGAGGCATATTGTTTTCACTGAAAGAGAACATTCTATATGAGATTAGGTACAGATTAAAAGATCACTCCAGCATTACGGCAAAATGTATCAAGTTTAGCTCTTATGTTATCTAATTATGATCTGGCTTTGACAAGATTAACATTCCTACAACCTATGTTAAAACACTTGGCAAATAGGGTTCCATTCATGTATTATTATAAGATTGTTGTTGATAGTTGTTTAGCAAGTTCCACTCTGTTTGCAAACAGCTCCTAACTCATCATTATCTGCAATGATGCAACGATTCTATTGTAACCTGTTCAAAATAATGTTGTTTTTATAACATTTCACACTTGTGGTTTGGAAGAAGCTATGCCAAATAATAAGCTGCATATGTGCCTGCATCATATTTGTCAATATCTAATGATTCTTGCTGGTCCATCCATAGGATGACTTATTTGGTAAAGCAGCCATGGTTTCAGCACCAAGGAGGAGCTAAACTCTAGCATTGAAAAAAAATTAGTGCCTTGTATACTGTTTGATGGGCATGACAATTTAAAACATTGTGAATATAATATAACATCAAAAGGTTGCTCTTACAATGACTGTAGGAACCATTTAGCACATTCTGATTACATGTATGTTCAGCAAGATGTTCCGTAATTTCAATCTAAACCCTGTTTTTTCTAGTAATGCAACAGAACGACATTAAAATTAGATTCTTTCAAAGAGTTGTCACAGTTATTTCATGATGATGCATGTTTTGCTAAAATTAGTCTGCAGTCTTTACCGTAATTTCAATCTAAACCCTGTTTTTTTCTTGAATTGCAACAGGTCCACATCAAAATTAGATTCTTTCAAAGAGCCATTACAGCTATATTGTGAAGATGCATATTTTGCTGAAATTAGTCTGCAGTCTTCAACATTATAGGGAGGTGGGCATAGGAGCCTGATACCTAAAATATCCCTGACGTATAACTTTGATTTCCCCATCACTGATACCCTACATCATTCATACCGTAGGTTTATTGAGCAAACTGGTGACTAATGTGTGACTAGAGCACCATACTAGACCTTCCAATTCATCACAACATGCCCTTGGTATCTGTTACATGTAATTGTGTAGATTGAACTGCAAGCTGACACCGAGAAAGGCTAAGCTGCAAGATAGCTCTTTGGCCCAACCTTCACCTTCTGTGCTGCCAATGTGATGAGGCATTTGTGGCCCTTCATTGCACTGATGTTCAATGGATAGCTACTGATTTTTACATCCATGAAAAATGAAGGCATAGTTTTTTATTTGTTAGTGTATTCATGTGTATGTTGTGTATGCGTTTTTGCAGCAATAACTCACAAACCTCTGGCTGTATTGGAATGGTTTTGTACGTGGGTAGGTGACGGTCAAGGTTGGGCTTTGGCACTGTAGCAGAACTTCTTGTATTTGAACCTTTTGTCCTAGATATGCTATGGTCTTGTGATAACAGCTCTGAATCAAAAGGTTATCAATATTCCTTTTTCATCACTACTCCAGTATCAGCATCTCTAGATAAATAGATGACTGAAGGTTACAAATGTTGAAATATATATAGCTGATACAAATCATGGACAGAAAGTTGTTAAGCTATAGCCCTGTCCAAAAGTACCCAACCTTTTGTAAAAAGGACCAGATCATCCTATTCATACATGTAGTGTTTAATTAGCAGTGCTGAGACTGAGGCCTATTTTCTGTTCTGTTCTCAGCGATTGGTACAGCGTTGAGTTGAACAACGAGCAAGCAAGCTGTTGTTCTTTGCTTAGTTCTGCCAGACAGACGGCCGTCATAGCAAGCCAATCAAATGTCAGCCAGCTTGGCACCAGCATTGTGTATGGAGATAAGGGACCTTTGGGTATTGGGGCAAAGGTGCATGCATTGAGCTGCATAAAGGTTGCTTAGGCCACAGCAAGTAAATGCTTTTGATGACATCAGTGCCTGCATTGATTGTTGCCTAAATGAAAGAATTTGTTTCATTCCAGTGATGATAAATGTAACAAGAAAATACTGAAATTGGAAAAAAATATGCCGTGTGGTAGCCTTCACTCTTCTTGTAGATTGAACAGAAGTAACACTAGTGAGGCAGCCATGAGGGTACATGGGTAGTTGTAGATGTGAAACTAGTTTGGTAGTTGTAGATGAGGCACTAGTATGGTACAGGGTTGGACAAGTCCACTAGCCCTATTGTTCTGGGCAAGTGAAAGTGTCAATCGGACAAGTGCATGACCTACCCCACTTGTCCGATCGGGCAAGTAATATTTTTCCATTGAGTGAGATTTTATACTTGTTACCTTCTACAGTCACGACATTAAAAAATGGTCAACATTGAAAAATAAAGGCAATAATAAGAATTCCATTGCTGGAACTGACAATGCATATAAAAGTGACCGTCATTTGAATTTTGGGCAAGCGAAAAGTTGGTTCAGGCAAGTAAATTTTTTATGTGCTTGCCCGATAGGACAAGTGAATTTTAGAAAACTTGTCCAACCCTGATGGTAGCCTTGAGTGTGGTTGCTAATTTGTTAAGTACCACGTTAATGTTACTTTCTGCACTTCTTGAATACAGGGAAAAATCTTTTGGCTGTAATACATGTAAAATGTCTAACATTTCTTGCTATAATATTTATGATCTCCATTTTTGAAAATTTACTATCAAGGCATATTGCTTTTTTTGCCCATCTTGTTTTTTCTTCTTTCGCAGAAAATCTGAAGTCTGCAGATTAGATGTTGTCCAAAATCCATTTGCTTTGGCCTCCTAGCCTGTACACTACCTGATGCTGTTGTTGTAGATTTCAATACATCCACAGAAATGTCAGGAAGACTGAATGTTTCAACATTAGTCACAGGTGAAACTTTGCACATGATTAAGGCAGCAAGAGCAGTTGTTTGTAAAAGACCTGCTGCACATACCATAGCTGTATGAGGGATTTCTTCAAAGGGGAAGAGTTTTACTGTAAAATTTGACAAGGATTAAAGTGTAATTCTTTGTTTTTTCAAAGAAAACAATGATCATCTATGCATTCTTGGAAACTCAGAGTATGAATACCAAAAACATATGTCATCTAAGCCAAGGAAATACTGTATCAAGGTCAGGCATGCAAATGCCAAGTCATCGTCTAAATATATGTTCAATATGGTGAAATCTCAGGGATCTCACCTTGTACTTAATTATTTCTTCTTAGAAGACCATTTTCTAAGCTGTAGCTTTCCGTTACTTTACTGGCGGTAGGTTCTAAAATTGATAAATGTTTAAAAATGAAAATGGCCTACAAACACAACGTCTGGTAATGTACCAGTATGGGTAAGAAACAGGCAGGATTCTATGACTGTCACAACACTTTGTTTGCTTTACATTAGGGGTGAGTACACATACAGAAAATTCAAGTACAGGTACAGTTCAGGTTCAGAAAATCAGGTTCCAGGCTGGACTTGAACCTGGACCTAATTTTTGGTGAAAATTGTGAATGGGCAATACTCCGAAGGTCCAATTTTCAACAAAGAAATTTTTTGGCCTAGTATCCAAACACCACTGGCAGACTGGTTCAACCGGGAAAAAAACTTGTTTTGTACCAGTACATAAGCTGCATAAGAACAGTTTAGGTTATTATCCACTCATACAAGGATGGATGCCTACTCTTTTTGATGTGTGGTGTGTTCTTTAACAAGATTTAGGCATGATGACTCTCTTCTAACATATTTATTTATTTATTGGTTTTGCTGTTCAGAATACACAGCCAGGGCTGCCCAACTAGCCTATGGCTATTACAAAGGGCCAGCCCTGCTGAAAGAAACAGAGAAAATACATATGGATTTGGACAGGATACTTATAACTCTTCTAACATAAAAACTCTGGCTTTACATTTAATGCCAACTAAGACAACATCCTTAACCAAAGCTATGCACTCATTTTCACCTGGGTAGAGTGACCAATGAAATGGGTTTATTCTGCCCTTCCCAAGGACAGAAAACTGAGGCCTGCTAGGGATTACAAACCAGAACATTTAGATCATTAGTGAACAACTATAACCACAAGACCACCCTGCCACTTCTTCAGTATGTGAAGGTTTCCCACTTCAATCAGCCAAGCGAATAAATACAGAAATAACAATACATGAAAGTGTTACACAGCATCATACGATGTATGTCTCACTTTCACTTCAAAATCAGTTGATTCCCTTTATCAAAAGCATGACGACATGTTTTTTTATTGCTCCAAACTACACCTGCTACCCACCCTATTTCTCAGAATGGTTGCCAGACAAAACGACACTTTTCTGTATGCTGAGTGGATTTGTGCTCCATCCCTTGGGCTCTGCCTAGAAGAAATTTATGTATCATATTCAGGAGTAGGATTATGTTTTTTTTGTCTGCCAATTACTGCAGCCTCTTAACCATAACGTGTACAACTTGCCACATTAACGTAATTGGCATACATGTACTGTAATGAATATACGGGTAAACTCAATACAAAAACACTTATAACAAATTGATCTGGCAGCAGGTATACTTGATAACACCGTGCAAAAAGCCTTTCATATAGGATCCCACTCAAGGGTCGGAGCTAAACAAGTACTTGAGGGTGGACATAAAAGATACCACACAAGCTTCTTGGTTTGCTGTTTGCGTCAGTTTGTGCGTCAGCGGGGAAGATAAACTTTACGCATGTACGTCAGCAACTCACTTCAGCGCAGCGGTAATGTTTGCTCAGTTGAGCGATGGAATGGAAAAATAGTCAATGGTATTAATAGTTATTCCCAGTCTTCTGACAACATTTGTGCACATGGGCCATTCAAGGAGCCAAGATAATGGATAGGCTATGGGGAAAGGAAAATGCCTCTGAAGTATTTTTGACGGATTACAAGGAATGTTAGAACAAATTATTTCCCCAACAGACTGTGACTACCTCTGTGAGTTTGGGAGTAGCGGAACCAGACTCGGTACTCTACGCTTAGATATATGTATGAATAAATCAAAGCAACAACCTGATACACTGCTGTTATATTGGCATCCAGCATGGGTCATGTATGGCATTACAAATGATCACTAGAAACACAAAGAAATACATTTACAGCCCTAAGTCTATATCATTCTTTAGGATAGCTCTTTAGGTTATTTAGTGAGGACAAAAAACCCAGCTATATAGACCAAATAATATCTTCACTTTGTCAAAGGGTCACTTGCATGAAACCAAACATCAACTTGGAATGATGGACACTCGTTGGACAGGTACAGTAGACACACACTCCATTTGTCGTCATATTTCGTGCAATTATCCGGATATTGCAATAATGCAAAGTTATCCTGCTGGACTGACCAATTGGGGATTTTAGAATTCTGGGTAATAAACAGAAGTGTGCGATTATCCGTTGTGCTAACTGGCTTCTGTTGTATCAATAAGAACTGTCTATGGTTCTGAAATATGGCTGTTGTTCATGTTTTAATTGCTTTCCAAAATGCTGCAGGAGCCACCTTGTATGTTCAGCTTGATGCTCCATTCACCTGGGGGCAAGTGTTTGTGAGTCAGGCTTGATTTAGACTGTAATTAGATCATTCCTCCTGACGTGACAGGAATCTAATTTTGCCGTATGGCATGTAATAGTCACATGCTGACAGGGAAAGGGAAAACAATTTTTATTAGTTTATCAGCAAATTACAAAATTTTCACTATGTGAATCCTAATGTTGTGGACTAGACTTGCATCAACAGATATTATGCAATTAGAAAAGTCATGATGATGTTTTATTAGCTCAAAAGTGGTTTTAACTCCATTTTAAGCATTGCCATCTTCACTTTATGGTGAATGTTAATCTACATAGGCTAAGGGTAAGGGTTGTCTCTAGTAGGACATGAAATTTGGTTGTTGGGCCAAGCATTAGCACCAAATTATAAGATTTTATACTTAGCTTTTCAGAATTTTCCTTTTTCTAATTTGCTACGGTCCTACCATTAATCATGGTTAAAGCCTTCCAAGCCCCCTCCCCAACATTGAGTGGGAAGGACAAAACATTCAAGCTCAAGACAGCCCTGCTGTGATCGATATAATCATGCTATACAAAAATTCATACCTAAAATGACCTTGACAGTAATGCTCTAGAACTACACAAAGCCAATTCCCCATAACACATTCCTGACCAACTACCTGCCAATTGGCATTCCCTATAAACTGTCTGCAGTGTTGAGATTACTCTGGAGTGGGCCAAAGTTACCCATTCTGAAACATCTCAAGACTGAGAAGGATTTGGATAGCTCCACTAGTTAGACACAGCTGTTCATGAACATAACTTGTAAGAGACATAAACTCAATACACAAAATCTCCTTCTACAATCCTCCTGTCTTCATTGAGTACCAAGTTCTTAAGGCATCTCAAGACAGGACTTACTATGTTCAACTTTTGCCAAGTATGTATGTGTGTAGAGAGCTATTTCATGTACTTATGTCATGTTCCGACACTGTTTCCGTTTACGTCTACTAGGCCAATACATATATACATCTATGCAGAAAAGAAACCTCATGATATCAACTTAATTTTGTATACATTGTCATAGTAATATATATACTAGATGATAAAATCCTCGCTGTGTCTCCTCTCAATCATATTGTTTGTATAAAATACCGCCTGAATGTAGTATGTTATGTTTTCATGTTATTAGCGATAGAACATTGCATAACCTTTATCTATTGTTACTTTGTTATATTAATTCCACTACTAGCATATTGCTAGTTGTCTGTACAATACAACGTTACCTAAGTTTGCCATACATTGTACCCGTTTACAAATGTTGTGCAATAAACTTTGACCTGACTTGACTTGTAGCATTTCCAACAAGGGTGCTTAAGACAAGACGTACATACTGGCAATGTCCATTGTTGGATGCATTAGAGATGGGGGAAGGTGTTCACTACGTAGATAAGACCAACATTGGAGTGGGCAAGGGGGTCACATTTTAGGCCAGGTAGTTTGTTGGTAACATAAGGTAGGATAAAAGACACTAAAACATATATATTTATGATTTTTTTGTGCCTACAAACACCATGGCAATAACTATTATCAATAAGAATATGCAGTTACGAAAATGTAGGTATCACAGGCAGGTAGTTAGTGAAGGGCTAAATATATATGAACGCATGAATAAACTTACTATATGATAGTTATACTTATACTTATATTCTAAAATTTCTATCAGGTTGCTAGAATATAGGTAGGAAGGTAGGTAGGATATAGGACAATTCTTTGACATGACCAGTACGTACTTTGTAAACTTTGCTTACATTTTGATGTCTCTCAGAATTTTCCTATATCCTATGATACTTATAATTCTTTCCAGTCCATGCAGCCATTCAAATTTTGGAAAATGTGTTACAGCTTAACCAATCCACAACTTGCTAAACATGCCCTTGAGATGTAGTACATAATTCCTCAGTAGGTATAGGAAAGGAAAGTGCCAGGAATGCTGAGCCGATATGAGGATGGACATTAGTAAGCTAGTGATTGCAGCCAATTTGGTAATCATACACTTTTTTCACAAGGTGATCATGATACTTGAACTGTGCAAGCACTGCAATAAACCATCTATCAAAATTAGAGGTTGTACAACTTAAAGCTGACATTGCTTCATGCAAGTCAATTTTGCATTTCTATATTCTTATTTAAATGTGCTACTATTATTATCAGTATGCGAACATGAAACACTGGAGATATCACATCAATTTCACTGCATTATTTTTTACTCACATTAGGTATATTGGCTAGTGTATAAAGACAGTTAGGGTCAATAATGCTTTCCAGTCACATCTACCTCAAATTAAGATCCCTTGTACCGGCCAGCAGCAGAAGTCTTTTTCAATTTGCCCAAACAAATGGCCAATAAAGCAAGCTCAACCCCACTTTTCGGTTACATTTGTCGGGTACATTTTAGATTTGTTTAAGCTAAGGTCAATGCAAACCCAACCAAACATTTCAGATGAAAATATGATCAATGCCTGAATTGAAAATATCCAGTCCTATTTTGCAAAATGTTAATCTTACAAACACTAACAATGCCCCACGCATTTTGCACCATATTCAGGATAAATAATCCTGACGCTCCATTGTTACCCACATATCTTTTTAACAAAAACTATTAATAAATGATCTGTAAATAATATACTGTATCATAATGACAGATTGACAGTGCTTTGTTATCTCTAAAATCCAATTCTGGCTTAATATCCCAGAAAAAGAAGATCACAGGCATTAACACCGTATATCCAGGGGAGTTAGATACAGGTGATAATCACACAAGAACTGACAATCAGCAGTGGCTTGGGATTAGCGATGCAAATAACTACCGATTATGATTCTGGGCACATCCAACAAACCAACCAATCCTATTAAACATCTTCTTCATTAGTTTCTAAACATCCCAATCTCTCTGAGCCTATCCTTGCTGTGTTATCTACAAAATGTACTCCTAGTCCCTGCTGATATGCACAGATACATATGGTGAAGTATTTAGTCCTAAGCCATGAAGTCAAATGCACATGAGTTTTCTCCAACCATGTACTATGCATTTGATCAAGCTGAGCAAACATATTGCCTTCCTGGACACTTAGCTAACACTCTGTGGCAAACATAATATCCATATACTTTTCTATAGTACATGTATCATGTAGCAACAGACCTTTGACCTACATGTACATCGAGGTCAAAGGTCCGTTGCTATGCAAACCACTCACTTGGCCAGCTAGCAAAAGCTTTCACATAACCTTCCCATGATATCAATCTCACCTTTGCTGGGAGAAAATGACTTCAGAGGGTGAAAGCGTTTAGCATGACCCGATGCATATAACAACATCTTGCAAAGTGACCAGCAGAAGAGGAAGGTCAAAAGTCAAAAGTAAATTAACCCCTGGTGACCACAGTACATTTCTCGCTGTGCACCTTGGAACATGGCCAGAATGCAACTAGCACAATGATATGCAATCAGAATATTTTTCGACATATCAAAGGGATACACTTGAAAGCTAGACTGCAGACTAGGATAACTATGCATCAGTATAGCTCCAAATGCCAAGACTTCAAACAGTCATCACAATGATTTTGAATTCATAGCTTGAATCTTTTACTTCATGATCAAACAACAAGAGGGGCCAAAACTTATGATGGATGATGCTCTACAAAACTACATTGATTATTCAACCAACAGGTTTGAAGTTGAGCAATTTAGCATGTATAAATGTACTTTTTGTTAAAAACACATCTAAATACAATATTGTCTATAAAACTATGATAACAAACGTATGATTTTGGACTACTCTGTATGAAAAACTAGCACAATTCAAATTTAGACATGAGACGATTTTATTTTCCAATATTTTTATTTCATCACTTCATGGTCTGCCTTTTTATCTTTGTTCGTGCTTTCATTGCCTTTTTATCTTTGTTTGAAGTAAACTTTTTTTAAATGAGTGGTAAATTTGTGCTTGCCACAATTACCCGGTCTACCTCAATTTGTGCATCTATTTGCACGTCCTTCCTGATTGATGCAGGTGCTGGCAATAAGGCTGTCACCATACAGTTTGATCAATTTCCCCCTGAAGATGGGCAATTCACCTCGCTGTTTCATAAGACCCCACAGATTAACCTCCTTCTGTTGACACCTGGTGCTCCATCAGGACTGTCTCTACGGACTGGCAAACTGACATCTGCAGGAAGAAAACTTACTGGACTTGAAGAAATACTTACTAACAGCCATCAGACTGGCCCACTTACATGTAAGGGGCAAAGGAGTGTCTTTGTGAGATTGTCCCATAATTTTTTTACTGCTATGAATACATTCATGTAGCAACAGCAGACTGGTACAGCAAATCTCAAAATTATCTCTGAAGTTATGGTTTTGCAGTTTTCCAGTGACCGCTTACTGCAAAAACATGGCATCACAAATATGCATATTGAAATTCTACTGTGCTACTGAATTGGAAACTTTGAAACAACACCAAAAAAACGTCCTTCCCCTATAGTGTGAAATTCAGTCCCTGCATGGGAAAGTGAAATAATCTACAGTTTATTAGGTGCTCTGAAGGTACGTATAACTTGTATAACATGCCTGCAAACTGATGACTTGACAAATATAACTCCCTATGTTCTGACGGTGCTGAAGGTGGGAATATTGTACACTTCCTTTTGAACAGCATACCACAGGAGCACAAATCTATACAATGGTTGGTGTTTTGTGGCATTGGCAACATCCCAGTGATTGTAAAAAATAATTTCTCATGAGTTTACACTTGGAAGCTCTCATATTCCAACAGGACATTTGATATGCTAACTCATTGCCGGATTTGTAGATAATAATCGCACATGCTAACGGCACAAGACAAGCACAATTCAACAGCAATCTTTAATTTTTTTTTGCTTTATGACCTACAACTCATGTCAAAGAATGATCTATTGGTTTTGAGTGAGGCTTTTATTGCTCAACAGTCATGTAAATATTACTGGGTCCAATTTGAACTGGAAAACATCACAAGCTATATGATAAGTTATTATACCCTTACAGCAATTTCTTACCCTCTACATACATGTATACATTTTCTTTCAAAGAAGCACATCTAATATATGGCAAATTTTCTGTGTAAAATCAGTCTGTATGCATTTATAGTATTATACATTACAAATTTGCATTTTTCTATTGCTATTCTCAATGACCCTAATGAGGAACAGAAGCACTGTGTCAGGATTATATGACTTTTTATGGATGGCTTTGATTCCTCAAGTGTGCAATTAGAGACAGAGTGATCGACAACATAGATGTTATCTGAGCTACAAAGATATTTTTCGACAGCCGCTTCTCTGAATATTGTCCTAGCTCATGGAGTATACAGGAAGTGAGAATTGCATTCTTTGTGAAGAAAGATATTTTTAGAAACGATATATATAGAAATTAAATTAATACTTGACAAGGAAACATCATGTATAAATAGAGTTATGCAACACCTTGCAACAGTAATTAGATACCTTGGTCTAAAATTAGTATAAAGGGTTCTGAGCATCTTTTGTCAGTGTCACTGATGAAAGACGCTGGAAGGCTGTCTGAAATGTCTCGACGTTTTCAAAATCATATCCAGTTGCTGGAGTAACTGCTTTTTGGCATATCAATTTTGTGAAATTATGTGGAAATCAATATATAGTAACTGTCATATAATTCTGCTCTGTACGTTAGGTTAGATTAACGTCATTGAGGCCTTCTCAAAAATATCTTGAGCCCTAGGACATGTGAAGTGTGCATTCCTGTTCTGTCCATGGTACTGAAATCCTGGCTATTGTATAGGCAATGACATCCATCAGGGATACCGACTGTCTATCTGTCCATCTACGACTAAATCTGAACAATAGTACCATAGGGATGAATGATGGCAGCTGGTGCAATGGCTGAATGGATAGAGTGTTCTCCTTGCACTCAGTAGCTCGCGAGTTCTATCCCTGGCCGAGTCGTACCAAAGACTCTAAAAGTAATACATGCTGCTTTCTCTGCTTAGCACTCAGCACTAATAAGGAAGAGTATGGGAGTTAACCACACATCACTAACAGCAGAATAGCCCCCTGCTGTAGTGGCTTGCACAAATGTGTGGCCCAAGGGCTATAGAAATGGAGATGGTGCCACCCCTAATCATCTGTTACAGATGCACGGGCAACTTACTTTACTTTAGGCCACACCAATTTAATTTCTTGGTTCACGGATTTTTTCATAAAAAATATGGAGCGAGAGGGCGAAATAAAAATAAAAATAAAAATGTAAAATGGTTGGGGTAAAGGTAACGGCTAATCCAAAACATAAAGAAAAAAGTTTTCAGCCTGAAAAAAAGTACAAAAACACTATTATTGTACAGTAACAGCACCTGTACCCACACTTTAAGGAGCTTATGATATAAAGGCCAATTTGCTACACCAGAAAGTTGGTGAATGGTTTCATTAGTGGTGAAAATTTGCTGAGTGGTAATTTTTATTTTTATTTTTTTTTCCAAAAAATAGGAGCGAGCGAATCCGTGAACCAAGGAATTAAGGTGGTGTGGCCTTATGGGGTTGAGAATCCTGACATGTCACAGTAGAGACTCCAATCTGAATTCTTTAGAGTCATCTCTGTTTCCATCTCAGCAGTACTAAACTTAAAGCTAGGAAACTTCACCTTTTGTGACAGTTTCAACACGACAAGCCCAATGCCATCATCTTGACACATGTAATTGAAAAACCATTATCATCCCCCCAGATAGCCCTCTATCCCTGTGGTGGAAGAGAATGCTTCCTTTGTTATCTCCAAATATTCAAGTCAAGCGTTAAATTGTTATAAATGGTCCCATGACTATCTACTGCCACTATCTACCGTGTGGAATTAGGTAAGCACATAAACAGGGTTCCAGAGGGTGGCTATAGATAACACTGGCAGTACATGAATGAAAAATCAATAACTAGTTGACCAAAAGAAACAGCTCAGGAAAAAAGACTGATGAATACTGACTAGGAAAACACTTGGCATTTCAAAGAAGATAGATCATACTACATGATTGTGTATAGAACATACATGTCCTAGGCCTGTTGAGTCAGCTTTTTCCTATAGATTACAATGTATCATACGAGGGGGGTTCAATAAGTTCTTGGCCTCACCAAGAAATAACAAGCACAACTCAGATTTTCAGGCACAACTTCATAGTATGAAGTCTTTTATCAATATCCTCCAAATTACAAATCATTGGAGTCATTACTTTCCAGGCATTCGTTTTTTCTAAATTAGAAGGTAAGTGGGGAGAAAAAGAAGGGTGAAGTGTGATCAGACAATTTGACCTCACACCTCAGGTTGCAGATCAATTGTCCACCTTTTTTTTTCGTTATCCCTTACCTAACGTTACTGGGTGTCGCCTGCAACATGATGATCACAATAATTTGAATTTTGGTACACATTTATATAAGACTTTATACATGTACGTGGGGTTATCAATAAGTCCCCGACTTTACCGAGAAAAAATAAGCACAGCTCAGATTTCGAAGCATAGATGTCAAGTATAAAGTCTTATATAAATATGTACCAAAATTCAAATTAGTGTGATCATTACTTTGCAGACGACACCCAGTAACGTTAGGTGAGGGAGAAGGAAAAAAACGTGGACAATTGACCTGACCTGAGTGTGTGGGTCAATTTGCGCTGCTGGAAGTTAGAAACCCAATTCTTTTTGCTTGAAATAGGAAGAGAATCATTATCAAACATTTTGACAACGTCTTTTGTTAATTTATGGCATGGGAAACTAGACCCACACATGTCTGATCACAATTCACACAACTTTTTTCTCGCCACTTACCTTCTAATTTAGGAAAAACGAATGCCTGGAAAGTAATGACTCCAATGATTTGAAATTTGGAGGATATTGATAAAAGACTTCATACTATGAAGTTGTGTCTGAAAATCTGAGTTGTGCTTGTTATTTCTTGGTGAGGCCAAGAACTTATTGAACCCCCCTCGTAGCATCGAAATTGAATGAAGATGAAAATGAAGCAAAACAGTTGAAATGCCTCCCTCCCCTCTGGTCCCTTGACCTCCAGGTCATTGATGTAAAACTGGATTAGGCAAAAAAGATATTTAACAATAACAGATCTAAAAAGAATAAAAGAAAATTCTCATTGCAGACTAACCCTATCACAATTTTCTTGACATTTTAATCTAGTTCCTTTCCGTGTCATGTTAATTAAACACTTAATATACGTTTTACCTGTTTTTTTTTTTGTTAAAACAACGATTCAGCCTTGAGCTGACACAGTTTTTTCCTATGAATACTGTTTCTTCTTGTGCATGGTCAACATATGAATCCTGTTGACAACTTCAATGTCTAAATTCAATTTTCCATTGAACCCGTTTGTTTTGTCCTAATCTATACCATAAATCACAGATATTTATAAGCATTCATTAATGTTTGAGACTGATGCTACGTGTCACGTGTCACTTATGAAAACAGTATAAATCACTTTACTTTTCATTGATACTAACAACTTTCTAAAACATTAGACAGACCCAGAGAAAGTAAATTTCGTTCATCTTTCAAACAATGACTTACAACCACAGTTTCTACCTGTTTGTACCTGCATTTTGTAATATGGCACCAGTTTCTGCATTTATCACATTGCAAGTGGCACCAACACCACTGCTAAATCATTTATAGATTTTGCAGAGGACCTGTGGATGCCACTTGGCTTAAGAGCCATATTCAATACATGTCTTAACACTATCTCAACTGGAATTAAGTCTTGGTCCCTACTGAAATGCTAGTCTTTGTGAATGATGTAATAACTTACAGAGTTAGAGCAGAAAGGAAAGTTCCCATAGTATGTCTTACATTGTATCTTGCAGGACCTTGCCCCATAAACATATGTGATCAATGCGAACAAATCCATATGCAAACTGCAGTCGATGTACCAGATACCCTCCACCCCTTGGTGTTAAGGGCTCAGCAGTTTAAATGAAACTGTGACAAAGCATATCTGAACTCATTGATCATACTGCTCATATTAAGACAGCTGCTGATCTTTTGCTTCTTCATGTGAAAATCCTTTGTCCTTACAACACAAAAGAGTCTCATTTGTCTTGGAGAGAGGTAGAGTAATACAAAAAAAGCCATCCAAAATACAGTGGCTGTCCTTTATTCCATTTTCTACCCTTATATTATAAGTGTTGAAAATGTGTTACAGCAAATCAGACTGGCCTAATAATACATGCAGTTTGTCAAATCAATTGTAATCAATTTGTTGATAAAAATCAATATCAATTTAGAAACAATACCTGTAGAATACCTGAAGTCACAGCATTAAACCATTTTTACTAGACAGACAGGAAAGCAGCATTTGCATGGAGTGTATTTCAGAACCTAACAGCAGTTAAGAGGTACTCAACTTATCTGAGATACATCTACATGTAGTAGCAAAACTGCAATGTGCAAGCATAATTCTACCACTACTGGAAAACCATTTTTGGCAGTCTGATATTATGGCATATCCAAAAACATTAAAAATGCATGTGGGTATAGAAAGAGATTTATTATGTTCATGTATACTTTGGATAATGCCTATCAGGTTTTTGGAGATGACTGGGTTATGATGGTACATACATGTAATACTACTGCTAATCAGTACCATACCCGTTTACAAGGCGCCTACTCATCTGAGCATCACACTTTCATTACACACAGCTTGAAGTAGATAAATAATTGCCCTATTACAGATTATGATCTGAGATTGGGTCTTTAAGGCATGGAGTGTGATCAATGGACTTAAGTACCCCTTATTAGGAACAATTGTAGAAATCCATAATTCTAGTGTTCCAGTTAAGTGAAGCACCTCCTCATGGGGGAATTGATATTGGGCTGGGATGAATATTTTAGAAGGAACCTAATGGTAAGTTATGACATGAGGTAGATCAAAGGATGTCACCAGGGCATGGAGAGATGTTTTCTAAAAACCGCGCGTTTTCATTGGCTGACCGAAGGTTGTTCCAATCCACCCAGTCTCAAGGACAATGGTCCAGAATGGCTAACATACATGATATATATCTATATATAATGCAGGAAAAAAAACATTCTTTAGAAACTAGGAAGAGGGAAATATTCTTTCCAAAGATTACTTGTACTATACATGAAGACATCCATTTTAAACCTATTACAATGCTAAACTTTCTTCCAAGAGAGAGGTAAAAACACAGATTAAATTTTCAACAATCACTATTGGCCTTCTTCAGAATCAATAATGACCAATTTCTTCTGATCGTAAGAATGTAAACTTCCCCCAAAAAATGTGAAATCTCTCAGTCTGTTTTAAGGCCGTTGGTTTTTGATTTTAATTTTAGAATATCAAGTATTGTCAAGATGGCTAGGAAATTTCAATGTTATGCCGTAACCTGGCTTGAAAGCCATTAGTTGGTTTTAGTATTCTTCTGTAACTTATGCATTACAATATTCTTTGTTACCAAATCATCATGAATGATCAAATAAACCATTAATTTATTCATACATTCATTCATTCATTCATTCCTATTCTGACCACAGAAAAACAAATCTTACAGTCAGATCTATCAAGATCTTGATTGGCGAGGTTGCTGTGGAGCAAGATGTTTGCATCTGCACTGCATCATTGTCTATACTATACAGTACGGGTTTTTCTTATTGGACCGGTCTGAAAAAAATGGACCTGAAAAAATTTGGTGGATGTTGGACCTATTGGAAAATAAACATTCAAATATATGATCTTACATTCACACGTTTTGGGGCTTACCAGTCGAGCAAAATGACAAGAGCGAAGTAGAGTCTATGTTCATTTCTACCAAGTTTTACAATCAATAGTACAGAGGCAGTTTGCCTTGTAGGAGTTTAAAATGCCAGTGGGAGTCGAATACTTTGCAAAACAGATCTCTTTAGAGCGAAATGGACCATTGTTTTGAGTATCACCCATTCACAAGTTTTCACAGATAATTAGGTCCGACATGGACCTGATCCTCTGGACCTGAATCAGACCACCTGGACCTGAATTTTCTGTACCGGTACCCACCCCTACTATACAGCATAGAATAAGACATCAATGAAAAGTGTACTTCGTATGTTGTATACAGTGACCGAAAAAAGCTATGTGACACTAATGTGGAAAAATGCTTCACTGAAGGCCATCAATGAAGAATGAGTATAATCAGATGCTTTTAGCAGCTTTTGATATAATTTCTGATGATATGATTCTAATGAAATATTAATCATGGAAAGCAGCATGCTGCACTGCGTGACTTGTTGAAGACACACTGCAGTGATGTCAGCGACCTTGGGCACATGGCTTACCCATAAATCAGTGTAGATTGGTAGATAAAGTTCAAATTGCAAGAAACCGCGGCATCACATGGCTTGAACGTAATGACCTGCAAAGTTTGAGTGGGCGTTGATACTGATTACAGGCACCACACACACCGACTTCCCGCGGATTCTGGCAATCACTCCTGCAAAAATGTTACAAGCACACTTACACAGCCTACGTCAACCCAGGTGGGTACATTCAAACAACCATTCTTCACTTTCTGCAGTTTCAAAGTCCCTTTTTTACTGCTATGAAGGCTGAATAAGGAAATTTACTTCTGATGGTGGAAAAAAATCTTAGAGTAATTGTGAGTTAATGTTAAGATAGTTTTAGCTCAACAAATTGTTGAGCTACGTTCCCACTGGACACAATGTTATTCAAATTCAGCATTTTACAGGTTGGGCCACACTGACTTTATTTCATAGATGACATCCTCTGCAGCTGGAGACCCCAAAACTAATGCATGAGGGCAAATTAAACAAAAATCCAGCAAAAAAAGACTGCTAAACCTGTCAAGACTAAACATCCAGTCCATTCTTTCCCAGGCTCAAGGTTTGACTTATGTTCAACTCTATATAGTAAGACTGTAGGAGACAATCGTTGCATTTCAATGATGTTCTTATTGCCATGATTGTTTAAAGAGGGAAGAAGGGCACTGTGGCCCCATGCCCTGAACATGTGCCCCCTTAGCCTAGACAGTAGATCCTCTGGCAAGCATAAAATTCTGATTGTTCCTCTTGGAACAGAGATGCTATTGGGTGACATGTGGACAAGCATAAATCAGTCCGCACACAGGATGTCATCCAAAAAATAAAGCAGGGAAATTCCCCTAGCTGTTTTCTGTAAGTATTGAATGGTAGGAAATGGCTTAGTTAACACCATGCCCTAAGGATTAATTAGTCCCTTTAAGGCTTTTCAGTAGCATGCAACTTGGGTGAGCGGCAACAGCTGGGGTTCAAACTCACGACCCCTTAGTAGAGTAGGGGTAAGGTCAATAACAACTGCACTTCACATGAGAACAGTTGTGTCAGTCTGCAAAGCTGAACAACATTCATCACTCTTTTTTTACACATAATGAGACTGAACCAATTGCATGTACGAAATGTACACTTAAAGCAAAATGAAAAATCGCTTCATATGCATTTTAGTTCAGTCTTATTACATGTTGGCTTCTTGCGGATTTCCACAAAAAGTATGCCACACAAAAGAAAATCAATATCAGATGTCAGCTTACTAAAAATGTAGCAATGAACAAAAGAGAACAGCTTGGTGGGTGTTTGAAGTTCTTTCATGTATGCTTACAGTAGCAAATATGTGCAACAGACATGATGATCTGGGGCTCGGTTTTGTTTTATAAAACAAAACCATTCTTTCACCAAGAAAATCAGCCCTATCAAATTGGAACAATCAAAAGTATGATATGACATTATACCTTAGGCCACACCAATTTAATTTCTTGGTTCACGGATTCGCTCACTCCTATTTTTTGGAAAAAAAAATAAAAATAAAAATTACCACTCAGCAAATTTTCACCATTAATGAAACCATTCACCAACTTTCTGGTGTAGCAAATTGACCTTTATATTATAAGCTCCTTACAGTGTGGGTACAGGTGCTGTTACTGTACAAAAATAGTGTTTTTGTACCTTTTTTCAAGCTGAAAACTTTTTTTCTTTATGTTTTGGATTAGACGTTACCTTTACCCCAACCATTTTACAATTTTTATTTTTATTTCGCCCTCTTGCTCCATATTTTTTATGAAAAAATCCGTGAACCAAGAAATTAAATTGGTGTAGCCTTATGTGGAGAGCTCTTAATATTTCATCAACCATCCACCTGAAGAATCTTAATAGAAGAAAGCATGTCTGCCCCCCCCCCCCCACGCATGAATGAGAATACCAACTTGAAACTGGTTATCTGACTCGCTGACTCACACTACACTTGTTTTCAAAACAATTACTGCCATTATCTCTTCGGCATAAGGACTGAGGTTTTGCCTCATGAATGGAAATCGAAAGTAAAAACAGACCATTTTTTTTCTCAAGGCAAACTACTTGATGCTGTACTGCACTTTCTTGGTTGGTCACTACTGACTATAAGCATCCTGAGGCCAGTTACAGTTAACAGATGTAGCCTCACTGCAGCCTTCTCAAGAATTAGATTTTAAAAAGAAATCAATTCGAAAATGATTGCCCCCTTATTAGAGTCTCATCAGATGCACCAATTATAAGTGCTATTAATTATCATAAGATACTTAATGTTATTCACTATTATCATCAATATCAAAAGGCTATACGTGTACATACTCAACACTGCCTAATTCCATTTGATATCAAAGCTACATTGACTGATGAAAGCAGTCCACTTAAAAAAGTGAAATCCCCTGACGAAAGGTTTTCCAATATGTCCGTCCATTGGAAAATTGCCGTGGCAACTCCAACAACCTGTACCATCCCTCTTCCTGTGCGCAGGCATGGATTGAGATGTATCTGGTACACCAGCAGCCTAAGTGATTACCCAAGAGCCCTTTGGTCATTCTCTTGCATCGCAAATGATGCTTGTTTGATAATTTCCAATACTCCCTTGCATCTGAGGCCTATTCAGAATGAAACCTATGGGATTGAGGCTATCGGCATCCTCGTCATCAGTTGCTGAGAGATATTTGGATTCCCTTGTGGACTTCAAGAAACTTGAAAGAATATCTAGGAGTTGAAACCTTTGATGACCTAGGTATCTTCAATTCCACCAATATGTTAGGTCAACATTTACACTTAAACCCTCAAACAATTGTAAGAAAGATAAAAGTATGAACGCAGGGCTGTCTACTGAGGTTTAAATTTTCCCCACTAATTGTTTGGGAGCCACCTTTGTTACATGTAATGTAACTTTTGTTGTGTAACCTGTAGGCTGTACAGTGCATGTATACCAATGCTGTTGTCCAACAGGTTGTTTCAGCATGCAGCACACAAACCAGCCATGCCCTTGGAACCCAAGTCTGATTACCATAAAACTTCCCTGTCCTTGCACATCCATCAAGCCACCAATGATGAAAGCCCTGCATCACAAACTGGCCCCCAGCTTCACTATTGCAATCAGCTTTTTGACCTCTGTTCCTCCAGCCTTGGACCAGGCTACACACCTCAGATTAACTTTCTGCCTGCAGTGGGCAAGTCCATCAAAAATATCTTAGCCAAACCATCAGTCAGCAGGGAGATGGTTTATCACAGGTCTTAGAGGCAAAGTTAAAAGGTATGTGGTGGAAAAACACCAAGATGACTCAAGAATTGAACATCAATATTTCCAATATCAGTTATAACTTCCTAGTATATGAATGGTAACTGTATATTGTATACAGTGGGAAGATGACATGACATTACAGTATATACTCCGTGATTTGGCTTAAGATTGCATGGACAGTCCTAGCAGGAGCTTGCAAGATTATTTGAATATTGTAGTAGACAGTAGGGATAGTGCCATGATAAGAAAAGTCAGATTGTACGTATATACTGTAACGATTTTTACACATTACAATATTCAAATACTGTCACAAATTACAATATTTAAATACTGAAAATGCAAAAACACACACAGTTAACAATACCTCCATTTTTACGAAGAGGTCAGGGCTACAATCTACAGAGAATGGTTCCTAATGGTGCCTACACAATAAATATTTTATTTTCAATGAGCGAGTGTTGCATGCAAGCATCACTACAGTACATACATCATTAAGTGGCAGGCCCCAAAGTTAGACAAACATGAAAACATTATCTTTAGAGATAATCAAACATCAAGTCAATCATAAGCCATAGACAGTGTATTTTCTGAAACAAGATGAATCCCCTATAGAGTACACTGTATAGGTCTGGAACAGTTTTAACAGCTTGATTATAACAGATCTAGACTGCCTGCATGAAGGGCCCCCAAAAAAACATGAATTCACCAGTTATGATTACAGCCCCAGTCACTTTATACCCGACATCCTTCTGTATTACAGTGAGAAATTAATCAAACCGGGATATGAATTTCTGTAAGGTGTGAAGCTGTCAGGAGATGTTGCACATCATCCTTTTCAAACGTCATGCTGGAATACAGGTACGTACAAGAAGTCAGGTACCAGCACTACCCAATGTCGGCCACTTTGTGTATTATCTAAAACTCAGCTTTCATATGAAGAATGAATTATGATTCCTAGTCATGTCTGTCTTGAAATATGTCTGTGTCTAGGGATGGAAGAGAAGAAAAATTTAAAAGTCATGATATCATATAACAGTAACTAAACTACCCAGTATGTATTTATCATGCAATTCAATGCAGCTGTACATTACGTTTTCCTAAATTGCACAAACACCAACAAATTGTTACCTTGTTTTTTTACAACTGTGTTTGATTTGTAGACAACTTAACTTTTTGGCCGAGGGTATGATACTTAGTACTACTATGTTTTTGAAGAGGAGTGAGCTAGAAGGATCTGAAGAAAGACTGACAAGTGAACAACTAGCTATAGGTCTCCTTAGCACAATTTTTCAACATAGAACTCAGTTCATATATCAAATACATTTTGTATGTACATGTAGAACAGCTGATACTTCTTCCCATGGGTTGAACATTCTGCTCCGTCCCCGCATTTGTAAGGAAAATCGGGAACAAGTCAGACAATATTGGATTGCATTTCACGTAATGTAACTCACTTCGACTATTGCATGTAAAAGGGCATCAAACTTTGGCCACATTTGTTGCATTCCTCATCTGCTTAAATGCTTAATCTTCCTAGAATAAGAAAAATCACTTCAATTTTTGAAATCTTTTCTGACAACTTTACAATTGTATCTGTATCTGTATCTGTATCTGTATTTACATAGCCAGTATAACCGCCCTTAGGCGTAACTCACCCGCTTTGCAGGCACGCAGCGCGGCAGCAGCTGGTTATATTACACTGAATGACCCGTCATACCTAACTTTTGCACATTTATCTGCAAGTGTTCTTTAAAACGATCCAGAGAAGATGCCCCTACTGTGCTTGGTAATACAAAATGTAACATATTCCATTATTATATATAGTTCTGGGGAAATACAAATTTTTCAAATTGTTACATAATTGAATACATTTTTCAATGAAAGGAATTCATAACATAATTTAAAAACTAACAATTTGATGATACACTCCAGGACCTGTCTTTGAAAAAATTACAAATTTTGGTCTTTAAGTTTGTTCAATCCCCACCAGTTATGCCCATCCTCACCTACTCTTGATTAGAAGGATAACAAGAGGAATGGCTTTAAGTTACTATTACTAAAGTAGCGTGGGCAGTTCCATGTTCTCACAGTGTAAGTACTAGGTTCAAGCCTGTCTGTGAGTGGGTGGGTGGAAGTTATAATTGCTGGCCAATTCCCTCAAGAAGGTTAATATGCCTAGTGAACAGGGTAGTCTGAAACATATGCAAGAATATGGCAAATATATACAATATATAGCATGTGAGAAAGTGGTGCACACATGTTGGTGTAAGATAAACGGCACGAAAACTAATATTTAAGCAGGTCGCTCAAACCTGACGTGAAAGATACTTATGAGTGCATATAAGTGTCCTTTACGTTAGGTTTAAGCGTGCTTAAATATCAGTTTTCGTGCCGTGATAGATAACAGATGTCAATCTGAATGAAGACTTATGAATTCTGAACTTTGATGCCCAAATTCTACAGTTCATTGTTGCCATATATGATTATGGAGCAATAAGTTCATTCATTCATTATGTCAATAAAAACTTAAGAATTTAAGACATTCACACAAAGCAAGAATTAAATCATATTCCATTTTCAATAGTTACTGTTACAGAACAGAAAAATGTGAGGAAAAATACTGGTAATGATTCACTCTGGACCTTAACACGACCTTTCCCGCACTATTGATCACGTTGTTTACTTACTATTGATCAGGTTGTTTACTATTTACTATGGAAGTCCTAGATATTCACAACATACAAGCTTTATCAAAGTTTATGTTTTTATCAATCACTGACACTGAGGCCATTTTGCAGCTACATGTTGCACCATTTGCCTAGACTGGGTCTACATGATCAAAAGTAGACAGGAGTCGACTATTGTTTTATTCCATCGGAGTGGCTAAATGTTGGCGGGGTAGCGACCGATAGAAGCAGACCAAAGCGAATAAAACTGGACTCCAGGCTAATATCAATGCAAACTGTTCTTTGGTCTCTTCAAATGGATATTAGCAATGCAGTACCCCCAAGAGGAAAGTGTGCATCTATATGGTAATACAATATGACGTTATATTATAAAACTGCCTCACAAGCTGTCAACAGGTACCCTGGTCTGCAGGCTAATTCATGATGAAGTAAAAGCAATAGTCTCATCATTCAGAAATTTCATACTATAGGACCCATAGACTTTGAGGTGTTTGTCATCATAAGAGCCTAGCACATTACATGCGCACAGGTGTCAGCAATGAGTTAGGTACAATACAAGTAACAGCTGATCTTTCCATTCAACTTTTCATGCTGTATTAATTTTTCTACTTAAACATGTACATGACATTGTATGTCTCAGGTCATTAGAAAAAGCCTGAGTATTTACAACGCAAAAAGTTGGAAGCAAAATAGACTTACAGGACTGATTGTGTGGTCAGGTTATTCCAGACTATTACACAGCATACTGCTTAATTGAAAATGTCAAATATTACGCAACGACTGGTAGAAATGATTCACAGCCGTTACATGCGAAATAGGCATTCAGCTCAGACGGCTTATGCTGGATTGTGAGTCAATGATACATTAGAATTACGTCTGTTCCAATTACGACTTCTTGACAAACTGACCTATTGACATGCATGTACCCTTAGATTTGCAAGTACGTTCTTATATACGTTAACTGAAGAATGACATACACATCTAGTTAAGTGAAGCACAAGAGGTGACATACAAAAGTCCCCTGGGCCTCGAGATTCGAACCTGGGCCCACCAGCTACCACGGATGATGCAACACCATAGCCGCTAGACCAGATTGAATGGACAGAATGTAGCGCTTGAACCCCGCTGTTACATCGGTCTGCCTAAACACCACAAACGACCACAAACAACCACAAATGACTATAATAAGTAGTGTATATGGGGCAACGACCTTGTGTGACGCACTGGGGACATTGTTTATACATTTATGAATTAAACAAACGCAACAACTCCGTTGTATTCACGAGTTATTTAGAGTTAGTCCGCTGGTTTCAAGATCGAAGCAATTCATGGCCGCCATGTTGGATCGCCTGTGCTAGGAGCCTGCATGGGGAAGTTTTCGATACCTTCCTCGGCTCCATAGATGACAGGGCGATAAAACTATGGAAGCAGTTGGTTCATAGATTATAGTATGGCACAACTCTATCTTTGTCAACTTATAAAACATGTATACTAAGTGTTTTCCAGCCTCAAATGCAATGGTGGCCTAGAATTGCTTTAATCTTAAAACCGGACTAACTGGAAATAACTGGTGAGCACGTAGGACTTGCTGCATTTTTCAAAATTCATTCATAATGTATAAACAATGTGTCCAGATCGTACACAAGGCCGTTGTCCCATATACACTGCATATTAGAGTCGTTTGTGGTCGTTTGTGGTGTTTAGGCAGACCCCTGTTACATTTGTCTATTTTGAGTATCCTCCTAAGAGTAAGAGGCAAAGACATGCTACTTCCAGTGGAATCTTTATCATCGTTGTTATTGCTACTTATACCCTCTGTGTTTCTATTATTACATTGTACATGAGTGAGGAACATTACCTTTCAAGAGGGATGTAAAGCTACAAGTCACCTGTCATATCAACTTCAATTTGGCTGTAATCTTACAACTTTCTGGGATGTTGGATATGATATTCTGTAAATCTAAGTAAGTATGATGTGCAAAACTATGCAGTGCTATCACATGCAATGATGACTTTTTAACTTAGCTTTATAACTTGGGTTGACACTTTGAACATGGAAAGCAAATACCGAGTGCCTCAAACCAATTCTGGATTATGCCTGCAACTCTGTACAAGAAAACTGACAATCCACTGCATATTAGTTGTGTACCTAAATTTCTTAATGCACAATAAATCTTTCAGATACGGGCACATATTCCCAAAAATGAATTTCAAGCCTTGAGTGTGTTATGTACTACTAGTAAGTAAAACCAGACTGATATATGAAGAATGCTTGCCTGTGACTTGACACATCAGCTGTTGCCAGCATTGTTCCCTTGGGTTCCATAAGTTACCTGTTGATGCCTGAGACTAGCTCTGCATGAAATGTGACTTTCTTACACACAAAACGTACATCCTATAGTTACAGTACATCTTAAGAAATTCAACGTGAATTTTCTTCGTGCAGGTTACTAGTACTAAATGTGCCAAATGACCCCTTCCTGGAGAAGGCATTCGACCATCAGTCTAGTTATGCATCTGTTCAGCTTGATCAATACTAACTTACTACATAAAGAAATGGTAGGAATATCTATACTGAGTCTCATGCTTTCTGTATTGTCCTTTAATGTGTCACAAACTGGCAATTTGTGTTAATTGATACTAACAAGCCATGAAGAACTTTTACTTTCTCTGACCTAAAGCAGACAACACAGGTCTGACAGGTGACAACAGATGATGCAAGCTGTCAGTCTCAATCTCCTGATCTTCCCTCTGCCTACTTTACTGGCTGATATTTTCACTCCCATCCTTTCATTCAAGTGCTCTTAGAGTTATCAGTCCATCATCATGCAGGCCTGTCTGCAAGCATTGAGAATGTGCGTCATTCCAAGCTTTCCCAAAGCCTGGGGAAGGAACCATCTACAAGTGGGATGTGCCACCAAACACCTGTAACCATCTCTTTTCTCACCTGCTGCAGTAAATACCCCGACTTTAAATTCCATTCTGCTACTATGCTAAGCCTGCTTTGCCTTAAGTATAATGCAGATTATGGTAATACTTAGATGGTACAAACAGATTTTCCATGAACGCCCTCCCCCACAAATGACCATAGTGGAAAGGTCCTCCTCTCCACTTCCATGAAGGCCATCTACAGTCTAAATCCTTTTTGTAACAACCCTTGGGTGCAAATATATCATACCTTATGTTACATACACATGACGGTAGGAATGTATTCTGCTTGTTTGAGGGAGAACAGGACCGGCGTTTTAGATGGTCGTGATATCCACTACATGTGTTGTTTCCATTTGTAATAGTAATACCTGATCGATTGCATAGGGCGGCGCGGCCACCTGTTCTGTAATATGTATACACCCTGGAGCAAAAAGTTACACAGCCCGGTGTTGTTGTTATTGTGAACTAGCACGCAAGCCGGTGCGACAGTGACAGTGTTTAAAGGGCAGGACACGTCACTCTTACGGGGTCACTACTACCCCTGCATTCAGGGGTGGGGGGAATCCCCCCTCCTTTTGTTTCGCGGAGAAGTGAAATTGAACACTGCGCCGTCCTGTGAAACATATGCTGGGCATTAGCGCAAAGCGGCAACGCCTTTTGATTTCCTCGAACCAACACTTGTTGTTCCATATTGCAAGGAAATATTCTTTCAAAACACCACAACCGTATCGATTCTTTTAAAAACCGAGAGGCCTGACTGTAGAAAATCAAGATATATTGCCCCAAATCTTACGAATTCCGTGTTATTCTCTATGCCTGGGTGTTTATTTTCCAGCATGCATAACACATTGTACGGGAAATGAATGGGAGGGGCATCGAAACACAACATACATGCAACAGGCCCTCGCTGAACTCATTGGAACAGAATGGAGAAAAAACTCCGCAATTTCACAGGATTCATAACATTTGCCAGTGCATGAAATAAGACAAAGAATTTACTGTACCTTATTTTTCCTTCTATTTTTCTTTCGGTTGTCCTCGTCCAAGGCTTTGAAGCTGGGCGGCTCGAAGCTGGCCCGGAAGCCGCAGACGAACACCAACGCTGCGAGGACCACCACGCTGACGATCGGTACCGAGAAGTGGAGGGTTTGAGGGTCTGTAAAATCCATCTTTAACTCATCTTATGGTGTAACAGTTCGGCTGGTGAAAACGTGGAGCTGTGGCAACATAACATGGACGAAGCAAATCAAACGTACGCTGCTGTTTTATCTCTACGGGGAAGACATCGTTGGGTGCGCAGGTTGAACCAAACACAGACGCTCGTCTGGCTGGAAGCGCGGATACAAGCAATATGGAGGCTGGTAGGCTGGCGGGCTGTGACGTCAACATGCAAGGGTGTGCTGGGGGTTACCCAGTACTGCACACAACACTCCAGTTTAACTGAAGCTAAAGACAGAAACATATTCATTCATTCGGATGGAGTCATCGACGAAGTGGGGGAAATTAGAAATTAACAATTACGGTAACAATGAAAAACGTTCTGACGATATTGAGTGATGGAATATGGACAAAATTTCCTTTCCTTTTACAACGTACATGAAGCGTACAATGATATCATGGACAGAAATAATACATACAGGATTGTCGAATACAGCCATATTTTCACGAGATAAGAGACCATATTTCACCTAGCTATGTTACAATGAAAGTTCAGTGGAAAAACATAAAGGTAGATATAATCTATTTAGAAATCGTTTAGTACAAAAAAAAATAATAATAATTCCAACTGACCTCAATGGAAAGAAACGAATTCTATCTAAATGTTTGATTTGTGGAAAAAGATTTTGATAGAAAATCTATAGGTTTTTAGTCATTTTTCTGTGTCGCACAAAGCCATTGAAAGCGGAAGGGATCATTCACGTCAGGCTTGTTGGCTCTGACGTCAGCACACAAAGGTGTGCCTGGGGCTCCCCGTGTCTTCTGGGCCTATCTTTAAATTCACAAAGAAACTGCCAAGTATTGACTCCTCACAATCGGCGTTTTTCCTATTTCAACAGAGCACGAAACAGGACAAACGAAAATGTTCGTGATTCACACTACTATTGAATTTTGTACTTAAGGAAACGGAAGTATGGTCAGAAAAGAATTAAGTAGGAAATTCTGAGAAAGAAACATGTAACGTTATGTTTCATTGTGATCTCGTACAATGACTTTCACTTTCAACACTACGGACCTAATTATGTAAATTAGTGAAAAGAAAATCCCCCGAGGATTTTCTCAAGGATAATGAGTAGACCAGAATACCCTAGACACGCCCTCCAAATGAAAGGTGCTGTTTGCGCCGTGTGAGCGCATGGAAACCACGATCATACGTCGGAATCGATGGATTCTCCCTCCTTTGAAATAGCAGGGGAAATTAAATTGCGGCAGTGGAGTGTGGGTTGGGCGGGGCAACACTGGAACCCCGGATCTCTTGTTGCTGAGAGGAAATCACGGGAAATTACACCTGCACGCTTACGTGTTAAAGTTCAATTTCACCTGTCAGTTGCCTGCACAAAGGGAAGGACCTATAGTAGTGAAAATATTCTAGATTTTTTGACGGCTGTCTAAAACGCTATACATTGCTATAATAGTTACATTACGGTGTCGTTTCAAAACATGTTTTTTCTCGGAGAACAGTCTGTTAAAGCTTCATTTTGGGTCGATACCTTACGGTACGTTTTTTTAAAATCTATAACCACTAACGGTAAAGGGAAGTTTACGCCAGCGGTGCAGGTTGTCAGATGTGAAGCAAGTAGATGACAGCACTAGTCCAAAATAAAAGCGGTCACACACACACACACACCAAGACAAAAACAAACAAAAAACAAATGCACAGACAAACAAACTATGACAGGTAAAGAAATTTTATTCGTGAAAAGAGCGAGCCGGTAGAAATCCCGACTACTACCTTATCTCCGCGACTCAACCTCTGCTTGGAGAACAGCGAATTTTAGCCGTCCCCTGGCCCTGTCAAATCACGGCGGACGTTACATAAATGGAATATCAGCACGGGACCTACTAGACAGGAAATGGGTCTTTCTTTGATATGAAAACGCGCATCGCATAGCAAAATATTTTCTCCAGAAGAAGCTGAAAGAAAGGACACGATTTCCGTTTTTTAATACCACAGCTGAGAGTTCGCCAGCGTTCCGGTATTTCCTCTACCGCGATTATACTCAAGCTTTATTGACACGTCAAACGGTACAGTTACTTTTGTATGGTCAACTATAAACTACAAAAAAAGGGAAGAATACAGAATAAATCTTAAAATTCTACTGATTAAACAAGATGGGACAAGAAAATTCTACTAACTAGAAAGGCCGACATTTGCTTGAGAGCAAATACAGCATATTTCAGCCATCTCCCTCCTCATGTAACAATAGACTGTTCCAAAATCACCTATGTGCAAAAATGGAACACTTCTGCTTAAAATGACTTCTACTAATCACACTTATGAGCAAAAATGAATCTTACAAAAAAACCTTCAATAATGGACTCTTCTAGTGCACCCCATGTAGAAAGGTAAAATAGACGACTCCAAAAACACTTCCGCTAAGAAATGGAATTTTGAATCATCAGCCGTCCAAAACCATATTTAAAAAAACCCTCTGTGCAAGAATCGACTCTTCCTGTTATACCTCTATGTAAAGTGGAGCGATCCAAAAATACATCAGCTAAAATAGGACATGGACATAATCACCAAAGTCCACAAAATGAATTAAAAAAATAACAACTTCATTGAAGAATGGAATCTCCCAGCACACCCTGTTTAAAATTGCACAATAGACAAGTCCAGAAATACTCACAGTACATGGCCTTTTGTATAATAAGCATCCCAGTTCAAAACTGAATTTTGATAAAGTTCCCCGTGCATGAATGGACTCTTCCAGATAACACCAGGCTTGCTGATTGGCTGCCGAATCCTCCTCATGTGTAGTCTTCAGGTGGGGGTCAACTTCCATTCAACAAATGGAATTCAGAATCATCACCCATGTCCAAAACTGAATTTTTAAAAAATCCCCCCTATGTGCAAAAATGGACTGTCCCAGTAGTAGTCTTATGTCAAGTGGTTCAGTGCAAAAACACTTCCGCTAAAAAGAGCATTGGCATTATCACCAAAGTCTAAAAGTGAATTTTAAAAAACACCCCCTGTCCCAACAATGGACTCTTCCAGCAAAATCAGCTCGCTCATTGGTTGGTCATTAATTGCATTTACCTTGTCCCCCAACCACCTGGATGTCTATGGACTAGGAAGGTAGGTAGATAATTGGATCTACCTGGCACACCTGTGGCCCTGACACACCAGAATGACCTAGAGGTCGTTGACCTCGGCACCTCAACCTCACATATCCAAAACTCTCCCACAAAAACCTCCTTATAGAGCCATTTTGAAGTAATTTATACCAAATATTATACATGGATCCTTTGAATAAGTATCTAGGGCACCTCTGCCCCAAATTTCAGGTCATTTGGATGTAATACCATGGTACAGGGGGCCAAATTATACAGTTTTTGTCCAAAAGTTGCAATAAAACCTTAATAAAATCATTTAAGGAGCAGATATGAAAAAATTTTAAAAAACACATTTTGGTATTGGCCCACTCTACCCTTGTGCCAAATTTCAGGTCATTCGGTCTAGGAATGGCGGAGATGAATCACTTTGAAGATTTGACAGGAGAAAGAAAGAAAGAAAGAAACATTACGAATACAATATATTTCACCATACTATGTATGGCTGAAATATAATTAAACAATATATATTAATAAGAAGACCTCCATACAATCAGGTGGGTGTCACTATCTTTTCTAATTACAATCTTTATGTGTTTACCTAACTTAGCATTATGATAGCTGTCGGATCTGAGAGTAAAATCTACCTCTGGTATCGGGTATCTTGAAATTTGTAGTATTTAGATATAGGAATGTGAATAACTTCTTGCGTAACATATCATACACTCCATGACGAAGTGAAATTTATTTGCAATTTGCTTTGTACAAAATGCGTAGTACTGTAGTAGGGACTGTCGCGGGGATTCAATTTCGCGGTAGTGGGGTATTGGTGTTCGCAGCAGTTTTCAAGCTTGTGGTTGAAACTGCCTTCGGAGGCTTTACATGGGAAATGTATGGTTTGGTTTGGTTTGATTCGGTTTGATCTGCTTTGATTTGAATTGATTCGAAAAGTTCGCGGTTAGCGCGAAAATAGTGAACATGAGACCACCGCACCTCTAATATGGAGAAAAAAGGCTTGTAAATAAAAATAAAAAACTCCTGGTATTCTTTGCCGATATAAAAGTCAGGAAGGACCGTATATGGGGAATGAATTACACTGACTTAGTCCAGATAAAATTGGGCGAAGAAAATGCTGTAAATGTAAACAAGAATGTGCTCGCCTGCAAAAAAAGTCATGCCATAGTTTTAACAGTAACACACTGTGTTAGACTTTATACCTGGATGCCTACGTGTTACACGGCAATTCAGTCGCCCACACTTTCGCCCCAGGTACATATTGTTTACAACGTACGTATATCATAATATGAGTGCGTTGTAGACACCATCCCCCGCCTTAGATACCTACTCCAGTTGGCCATGGATAGCTCAGTTCCACCCAGAACTGGATAGTTTAGTTCCACCCAGAACTGGATAGTTCAGCTCCACTAACAGCATACTAGTACCCTACCGCACGCGCCAGTTCATGGGGGAATTTAACTAAAAGAACGTCACGTCAGCCTCTCTACGTCGAAGATCTGAACTCATGTTGATAAGAGTTTTCATTGACCTGATTTCTGTTATTTTTCATTGGTTTGGATGAGAAAATGTTTCTCGTAATCACAGGGTATTCCAGTTGACAGTATACATGTTGTTTATACCAGGAGGTCCGAGTGCAAATTGTGATGGTTTATTTCACTGATCTAGGAACTTATCACATTTCACTTAGTACAACTACTCGTATGACAATGCGGTCATGCTAGAATTAGGTTGTTTATGTTATAAACATGAATGTTTTGTTATTGCAAATATTTTCAATTTTGGGGACAAAATGTCACATGATAGGGCTTTAACGTGAGGTATTGGCATGTCGCCGGAGTACGTGGTAGCCTGGGTCCCAGCCGATCTAGCTTACCTCAGGCCGCTCTCTGCGTCACCTAAAAGGCTGGTACCCAAGTTGCGTACGTGATGCATTCTGTATCCAGGTCATACGAACTCGTGTTTGAAGGCGTGTCATATGTGTATTGCATCAGGAACGGTTGGTATTTACTTCATGTAAGTTATGTAACCACTGTTATCCCCAGGTGGAACCTACGTCAATCAGTCTGTAGTCTAGAATTGACTGGAATTTCTTGGAAACTGGCTGGGCACTGGCTGGGGGGGGGGGGGGGGGGGTGTCCTCATATTGTTTTCCTGGAAAATAAGGCTGACCAAAACACAGTCTGGGTAACAGATGAACCAATGGAGTCCAATGTAGACTGCTGTCATTTCACTTCAATATTCCCATACAAACCAGAATGGTTGGCTTTTAGTTTCGTACGTTTCAGTATTGTTGATAGAAGTGCTGAATGTCTACACATAAAAGACAGTCTCTCTCTCTCTCTCTTTCTCGCGCGCGCGCTCTCTCTCTCTTTCTCTCTCTCTCTCTCTTTCTCTCTCTTTCTCTCTCTCTCTCTGATTACAGAGGGAATGATTTGATTTCGCGGAGTGATTCAATTGCGCGGTAGAGAGATCACCGCGAAAACCGCGATCATAAAAGAGCAGGAACATTTCAAGATCTACTGCACAATGTATTTTGGAATACGAAAAACTCTCGCGTACTTAGCCAATTGGGAATAATGAAAAGAAGCACTCTTAGACTAATCAGTCTACGCTTACAGCGGATCGGGTCGTGTTTGCTTACAGATGATGTTATCACACGAATGATACACGATAGTTGGTGTCATTTGTGCAGAATCAACGTGCGGTTTTGTCGCAAATACTATCGCATTTCTTAATTCAATCAGGTACGGGTGCCATATGGTACATTTGAGCGGTTATTGATATTCAGATGACATAGGCGCAACGCATATGTTGTTTTTTCAAGCTAAATGTGTCTACTATTGTTACAGATTGTCGTGGATGGGCCGAACATTCCCGAAGGGAGGGGTCCTTTTTTCGACTGGGTTACTCTGCCTTCTTCAGCTCTCTGATTCAATCGCTCTTGATCACGTGATCTGTCGCTCGTGTGACGCCAGCAATGGGGCAAAGTTTGTTCAAAGTCGATACCGTTCACCGTCCGGTTGAGAAAAGGCACAGAGCGATTGGGTCAGACAGCTAATGAAGACTTGAATGATTCAGGACTGAAGAATTTCCTTGACTCCAACATTTTCTTGTTGGAGAACAGCTCAACCTTTAAGTACATCATTTAATTTACTAACTCAGATAACTTTCGTGCATGTCGGTATAGTTTCCACCTGGGTGCCTTCTTTCAGTTCCTTTTGTAAGGATGCATACAAGTTAATCACATCTGCGTAGTGATTTTAAATCTGTTTCTGTATTTCTTCTTTCCAGATCTTTACTTTTCAAATGTGAACACTTAACATATGACTTATGCCCTTTTCCCGCATTATCCCCACTTTTTTTGTTGTTTCATTCCTAATGTATGAATTTTTATGCTCGGGTATTCATCAAGCATTCATCAGCAAAGACAGAGGCCAATACAGACTGCCAGGCACCTTTGATCTGTTTCTGACGTCACACTTCCGGTGAGGTCACGTGACGCGCAGTCATTACAACTTGAGAATGGTCAGAAGATTGATGGAAAACTCTTTGGTGAGTGCTTTACATCCTAAACGAAAAGAGCGTGCTAAACGCTGTGCTTAATTTGCACGTCTCCTTCTAACCTCCCCTTCTCGGCCTGCCCCTCAAGTCACCCTAAGGCTTATGTAGCTGAAGTCGTGCCGCACGATTCACGCTTCCGAACGCGTGTAAGGTTTCCAAACCAAAATCGAGTCGGCATCAATTAGACTGATTAATTGTCTGAGGAAAGTACCGGTCCAGAGTAGGCCACATTGTGGCTTAACGTGTCAGAAAAAGGTCCACGTCGGGACAATTGACATTCGTGACTATTTTTGTGTTGGCCAACCGGAACAACCTGCTTAGGCCACAGCAAGTAAATTTTATGGATGACATCCGCGCGCGCTCATTAATTTTCGCCTGATTTCAGAAAAAAAAACAAGATTTTTTTCTTCTTCAGGGATGACCAGAAACACCAAAATGGGTGAAAAGGTTATGTTATAAGTTGAATTATAGCCTAATTATTGTATGTAGAATTGGCTGTAGTTGCAGAAGTGAAACTTGCTCGATAGATTCGAGAGTGACACCAATATGGAAGCCATGAGTGTAGTTGCCAACATGGTTAGTGATACCAGTCTACCACACTAGTGTCACTTTTACTATGCTAGTGCACTTCTTGAATACAGGAAATGAATGCCTTGTTGGCTGTGATACCATATTTTGTCACTTCAATTCTTGTTTTACAACATGTTTGGTGTCTACTTTGAAATTTTGCCATCTTGTTTTTTTTTAACCATCTTGTTTTTTTTCGCCCTATCTCATTATTTTTCCAGTCTGCAGAGGATGTCATCCAAAAATTTACTTGCTGTGACCTTAGGGGGTGAATCTATCCGGCTGAAGAAGATGAATGTGTATGTGACTGTCTTCCGGATTACCCCAGGCGTTTAAGAAATAAGCGGAAATAGATTTGCAGAAGCTCCAGGAGTTAGCTGGCCAGGAAAGGTCCAAACCTGCTTTGAAAAATCATTCACCCGATCTACACTATTCTTCCAGGTTTGGTCCACAAAAGAGCAGGTGGAGGTTAAAAAGAAAAGAAAAGGAAGATGTCACGCCGCCGTGAAATATTAAGAGTTTTCTTGTCTTGATGGATTGTAGCTAATCAATTTTACACATAAGGTTTGGATTGAAATGTGTCGTTTGATGACTTATTGTCACTCCACGCTGAAAGTGACTGTCAAATGAAACGTTAGATAGTGTTCCACAGTGTTCCACATCTCTCAATGCCAGGGGACAAATGGCGCCCTGGGCTAGGAGCACCGTTCAGTTTTATATTATAGATTATAAAACTGCGAAAAAATACACCAATATACGAAAAAAGGACCTCACCATGAACTAGTAGCCTCTTGATTCCATGACATGGAATGTCCGTCGTGTCTAACAAATAACTAGTTCTATCACCTCTAGATCTGAACTCTACATCTTGTCACTCCCACAAGTCTGACCTTTGGGGTGAAACCATATCTTCCCACACACGTCCTGCCACTTAACTGACACTGTAGTCATATATGGCTAGCGCCAAGGACTTACGAACGCACACATCCAGACTCACCGAAAACGTGTATAGAAGGAAACGAAGAACGCTCAACATTGGTACCGGTGGTGGTAAAGAGGGGGTGGGTATAGGAAACACATTGCCAATATGTAGTTGCAATTAGCCCTCTTCATAATGCCGACAGTAAGAAGCAGGCCGATGATGAATTAATCAAATCGTAAAGTTTTCTCCCATTCCGCCATACAACTAGGGTGACGACTTAATCACCATAGCTAATGATCTGGTTTACCCCAGCTGGGATTATCATATGACGTAATTGATGACGAAAGTCATTACCTCAAGGCTCGTATGTTTCAATGACTCCGGTTCTTGCCAGCTGTCGGAATTAACAACAACATTTACATAAATGTAAGCACAACGCAATGATTTGCTGTGCGCAAGCAGGAGGCTTCATTTGGCCAATACGTAAAGTAGTGGTTTCTTATTAGACCGGTGTGACAGCGATCTCGCCCCTCCCGGGGCGAAATCACTAGCGATCTCGCCCTCCCCGGCTAGTGATCTCGCCCTCCTACCTCGCCCCCCTTTAGCGATTTCGCCCCCCCCCCCCAAAAAAAACGGGTTTACATGACATTTTAGAAGTTGATTGGTATAAATCACAAAATGCAGTTTCAGAATGATATAAGTACACGAGTTTGATACATAACTCCATTCATAGTATCAATATTAACGTAATTACATGGTAATAAGATAGTTGAACTTGTTTCAGACAAGGAGGGTTGGGTCCCTTGTATTCCCATTGTTGCATATACCTGAGTCTTGAGATCTTGAGTCCTGAGTCATAAGATGTATTTCATTGTATTTACCTGTCCTCAAGCAACATATATATCTCCAATATGAAGTCTCTACCATGAAGTGACCACAAAAGAACTATGTAATGTCTTTATTAATTATGCAAATATTAGGTATTAATTAGAATAACGCACATTTTGGTATATGCACCAAGGGATATCTTCACCTCCAACACGACTGTTTTTTCTAGTATTTAGGAACTGATGCATTTACCCGTGTTTCTTAAGACTGGTACTTTACCAGTGTTTGTGTAGCATTTAGCAACAGCTATATCAACTTGCGCGTAGATAGTGTTGATAATGAGAAACACTGTTTTTATGCCACCTCAGCTGCAAAAATTGTATTTTTCATTTCTATGTCATGTTTGCACCGAACAATATAGTATCGACTTTCGAGGTATGACATCTTACGGTACGGTAATAAGGTGCCATATAGGTACCAGGTAACACACCATATACGTTACTCCCCAGGTGCAGTATAGTACCAGGTAGCGCACCTGTAATATGTAGTAACCAGCTGCTCTTGGGGGGGGGGGCGAAAACGCTAAAGGGGGGCGAAAACGCTAGTGATCTCGCCCCCCCCCGGGGGGGGGGGCGAGATCGCTGGGGGGCGAGATCGCTGTCACACCGGTCCAGAAAACCCGGACCTGAAAAAAATCGGTGGACCGGGTGTTGGAGTGTATGAGAGTGAGGGTGTTGGACCTATTGGAAAACGAACAGATTATATGATCAGGCAGTCACACGTACGTTTGGGGGTTTACCGGTCGAGGAAAATACAAGAGCGAAGTAGAGTAGAGTCTATAGTTATTTCAACCATGTTTTACAGTTAGAGGCAGTTAGCCTTGTTGGAGTTTAAAACGCCACTGGAAGTCGAATACTCCACAAAACCGATTACTTTGTTGCAAAATTGTTTTGAGTATTGTCCATTCACAAGTTTTCACACACTGAATCAGGTCCAGATTCAGGTCCAAACCTAGACCTGACCCTCTGGACCTGAACTGGACCTGGATTGAAATGTATGGCTGTGGGCAGAGATTGTATCTGGCAGATTCGCCCATTTTGTCGGTATAGATTCCGATAGGAGTCTGTAAATATAAAGATATTCCATTAAAGGGTACTAACGTACTAACTGCTGTATTTTAAATATACCCAAAAGTGTTGTTCTTACATTTTTACAGTCGGAACATCTTAACTTCGATTCATGTCAGTTGTCACTTGAGACCATGCCGTATGGGTTGGTTTGACATTTAGGATTTATAAATGGGAGACCACCCTGACATATTTCAAGCATCTTTACTGGATTCTCTGTCGACTTTCAATCGTGAATTCTACCGACGGAATCGCAGGCGACAAATTCCTACCCTGGCATGTGTATATATATGTCACAGTGGAGATCACGATCCAGGAGGATCGCCGATCCTCCTAGGAGAGATCGCGATCGGAGTTTCTCCTAGGAGAAACTACGATAGATATAGGAAACAGATCCCGATCGCAATCTGTACTAGTAGAATCGGCGATTCTCCTAGACGATAAGTACAGATTGCAATCGGGATCTCTCCTAGGAGAAACTCCGATCCAAACTCAAACGATGCTAAGATGTATGAAACAGCAATAATTTTTTTGATAAACAATGATTTTATTCAGTTTCAAATGAAACCTACTAACTCATTACCAACTACACTCAAGCCTACTTGTGTCACTTCTACAATGTTAACTTCACCGAAAACTACCACACTTGAGTCACTTCTGCAACTTTACTCAAGGTACACTATAGTATATAGCATCACTTTCATGGTAAATTTCATGTGAGTATGTTTTCTGATAAAGTAATTTCTGATAAAGTAATTTCTTTTAAAGTAGTGGCAAAAATCTTATAATATGTGAAAGACACCAACAGGTGATCAAACAATGCGTCAGTATGCAAATTTCACGGCTTTGGAAGAACAATAACAACTGTAAAGTTGTCAAACAGGTGTCAAAAAATCAAGCAATAGGTGTGAAATATCTTGAATCGCCGATTCTACTAGTACAGATTGCGATCGGGATCTGTTTCCTATATCTATCGTAGTTTCTCCTAGGAGAAACTCCGATCGCGATCTCTCCTAGGAGGATCGGCGATTCTCCTGGATCGTGATCTCCACTGTGACATATGTCACGATTCATCCTCTGCTAGCGGCCAATATTGATGAAATAGAAATTGTAAGAAGAAATATATACACACCATGATGTCCTTTTACCAAACAACAATTTATTTCTTAGTCGTCTGGCTCGTACTGGGCAAAGGCGTAGTTCAGCAATAGACGTAGCACATGAGAGTAGGACGTAGATAGTACTACACTTAACTAATATCAGACAGTGATATTGGTTTTTCCCACTGCTGGGAAGGTCGCCTTGCCCCCACCCTCCTTCCCTTAGCCTCCTGATTCCACTAATGCAACACGTCCATGCAGCTGCCATTGCTGAGTACACCGCGGTTGTAGGGAATTTTCCGCTTGAAATCTTTCAATGAGCGGGGCAAGGCGTTAACTTTTAATTCATGAATTTTCCCCGGCCAGATCCTCCTGTTGCGCCCTGACATACGATGTACACAGTTCGTGAGAGGGGCCCTATGGGGGATACCGGTGGTCCTTATTTTGTGCTCTCACTAATCATCCGACCTGTAGTAAAATGCAGAGATTTTCCACCTATCGGTTCCTGTTCTTCCTCACGTGCACCCGTGATGTTTCCGCCATGTTGCACCTATATGAAGTGCACGTAGTTTCTTTGCATATTCTACACCACTGCGGAGGTAGTCAGCCTCTTTCTAAACGCATCCGGCGCTGACAGGGTTTAAAGGCTTACCATACGCAAGCACTCAGAAAGCGGTTTATTACATGGTTGAAGAAAATGCAGACGGTCTTGTAATCTGTGGTGTTCAGGCGTTTTGGAGTGTTTTTTTTTTAACGTACACAATGTTTTTATCATCGTGATTTCAATATCACGATCATTCCCTTCGGTTTTCGGAAATATGATTTTTGTGGTCAAAATCCGTCGCTGCTACTTTTTGTAACTTAATGACTCACACTCACATGGCGTGTGTGTTCCGTGTGCGTGCTTACGCGTGTGTATACACGTGTGTGTGTGTTCTGTGTGTGCGTGTATGTGTACACAATGTATCTGTGTGTATATAAGGCTTGTACTTGTTCTTGTTTCCAGACATCAGGAAACAAATCCATTGAGCGGCAATGCTGAGTGACTGAGGGTGAATTGGCTCACGCCCCCGCACTCCGGCTATATACGTCATTCACTTATTAACTACAAAGTAGCATCGGGACAGTGACGTCAGAGACGGCCAAAGCGACGGGTTTGATATTAACGAAGAGAAGAAAACAAACTGGGGTCCCAAATGGACGGACCTCATGCAACGTTCCTCTTAATTCCTCTCGTTACGACAGGCAAGCCTGTATAAAGTGTTGGTCCAATCTGTAGCAGGCTGCACCAGACAGCACTTTTGCTCATTTCCTGTGGATTCTATTCTCAGTCTAACGGGTTTTCAGGCCGCTTCTAATGTGGAACATATATAGTTTTGCAGACATTCTTACGAGGCGGACTACGTTTCTCGTGTGCTTAACGCTGGAAATTATCCATCCTCTTCTTATACGCCACTGACTGTACATGTGGTTTGGGCACGTGCTAGTATCACGCGTTTGAAAAGGTGCTATCGTGATTTCGTACACGGATTACGTTTGATGACGTACTTTTTGTCCTTATGTTCTGGTTACCGGACGACTTAATCTCTAGATAGTTCCTGATTACCGAATGGAAGTCATATAATTCCATTTCTAAATTTTTCCTTCGCCCCAAATCCCATTTATGCTTTTGATTCTTTGCATATGACGACATTTGAATTCAGCACAGAATGTTTAGTTTCTTATCCGTGGTAAAAGATAGCAAAAGCTGTGGATGTTGGCGGTAAAAATGATATACTGAGAATTAGAATACTTTCAGTCAAACCACCTGTCAAATCTGGCCAATTAGTCTATTAGTCTAACCTGACCAATGTGCCCACGTTTTGGTGGTCCGTCGATAATTTTTCCCATTGACACTGTTTAAGCGATATGCGAATGCTGGCTATTAGGGCTGGGTATCGGTACAGCGTACCGGTACAAAACCGTTTTTTCTTATTGGACCGGTCCCAAAAAAAAACAAAAAAACAGGACCTGAAAAAATTAGGTGTTGGACCGATTAGAAAATTAACAGATTATTTTTATCAGGCATTCACACGTTTTGGCGCTTGCAGGTGGAAGAAAATAGCAAGAGTGAAGTAGAGTAGAGTTTACAGTAATTTCTACCAAGTCTTACAGTCAATCGTACAGGTGCAGTTAGCGTTGTAGGATTTTAAATTTGTAAGTCTAATACTCCACCAAACAGATTTCTTTGTAGTTAAATGGACCATTATATTGGTATGAGTCATACTGCACCAGGTCCAGGTTCAGGTCCGGACCTGGACCCTTTGGACCTGAACCGGACCTGGACCTGAATTTTCTGTACCGGTACCCACCCCTTCTGGCTATAGTGACAGCTAGCCTGTCCACAGGGTGCACGTGGTTTTACGTGTAGTTCGTATGTTAAGCCATGTTACGTGTGTGGAGACTACCTACGCTGGCTATATGGAGATTATTGGCGGGGGATGTTGGTCACCATATAGAGTACATTTGCCCGCGTTTGCGTTATGATTTCCGCGTAGGGAAATGGCACCCTTCCCGCGAACGCACTCTCCTGACCAATTAATCATTCATCCTATTTTTGTCGAATACAACCATAGAAAGTCCTGTTGGAGGCTAACGTGCTATTCCATTGAGAATCACGTCGCTTTCAACCGCACCAGGAATAGCACACACCGGCCGGTCGCCATTTGTTAGACACATTGTTTTGGCACCCAAACTATAACGTTAGCAACACATCCGCCACAGGGACAGAGGAAATACATTTCAGAGCCGATGTGCGTAACGGAAGAACACCGCCTTCGTCATCATGAAGAATGTCTTCTGGGGGCAGCTATTGACGGAACGTCGCCTTACAAAACCTCGCGTTGGTTCCGGGAAGCAGGTCCGTCCCCTTTTATGATCTTGTCAGGAAAGAAATTGTCTCGTGCATTCCAAGAGAAATGTCTGAGGATCAAACAAATAACAGATTATAAGCAAACCGGGTGTTATGTGTCATTTTATGCCTCCCATCCTTGATTTTATTATAGGTAATACATAAGCCGCATAAGAACCAGGTTAAAAGAAATAAAGGACAAAAAAATGTAGATTTCTCTCGTGTTCTTTCATACGGATTGATCAGAAACCCCGCCAATATGAAATTAGCTTCCCGTGAAACCAGGTCATTAAAAAAATGACCATTCAATGCCAGGGTGTGGCTTGTTATGATGGGTTATGAAGTACTACTTAATGTAACTGTTGTTTTTGACTTCCTTTGACATTAGCTAAGACTAAAGTTGAACATATACATATATCTGAGTGTGATGCAGATGTACTATGAAATGTACATACATGTAGATGAGCGATGAAATACAACCAATGTTGTCTATCATATGAATATTGGCAAATGAAGATTCCCAGTAGACTTGCGTAAAGGTAGAATTCAACCAGCATTATATTGTCCTTTCTTCATATTTTCAAAAACGAAAGGGTTTCTATATCTTTTATCATTCCACCCTCAACTACTCGCACGTTGGGCTTCGATTTGTGATGCAAAAATTAGGCCTTGGAAATTTCGTCCTTGGAAATTTAACGCGACGCACGTTCGTACAGTCGGCTGACAGAAGTGAAATATTCATCACCGGAAACCACTGCTACGTAACCTACAATCAAGACAGGAAGCAAACGGCGTGAGCTGGGAATCCCTGTCTCCAGGAAGCGATTAGATATGCATATATTCCTTTCCATGCATAATAAAACTTACGGGTTGAAAATCGCGAATCGCCCACCCCCGTCACAACCCTACCCCCACTATTTACGCCAATGCCCACAGAGAAGCTGGTGGAGGAGGCTAGCTATCAGGATTGTTATGCAGGCTTTAAGAAGTCTTGATACTTCAAGGAAAAATGGAGGTATTGTTTGAGACGTATCTCTGAGGGTAGGTCTCGAAGGTCAAGGTCGATTTGAACCTCAAGATGGCTGTCCTTGGTACTATGAGAGAACTTCCTTTTTTTAAATTTTTTGTCCTGGACTTGCCATGGTTTTAATTTTGTCAGATGTTTTTTTTTTAGAATGTCATTAAGAAGTGAAGCAAGTTTTGTCCTCCGAGCCGCTTGCTCCGGAACTGCGCATGCACAGGCCTTTTTTTCAAAATCTGAATAAAACATTGGAGAGGAAAACTCACTGAAGGAGCGAGGGATTTTTGCTGTACGTGTAACATCAGCTGTGACGCGTATTACATAGCTAAATTTAGCACCCGATAACTGATTTGATGTGAAACGGCAGTAGAAAAATCTAAGATCTGTCAGAATGATTTATTGAGATTTAGTTCAGTGTACTTGTTTATTATTTGATTCAGTGGACTGAGTATACAGTGTGTGTGTAATACTGTATACTTTGTGTATTGAGTGTATACATACAAAGAAAGCAACAGCAATTTCGACTGGTGTAAACGCCTTTTCCAAGGGTACAAAACTGACGCTGCAGATTCGAACCCAGAACCCTCTGATTTTTAAGGCAACAGCCCTAGGCCTAACTCCTTGCCATCTATACGTATTATAAAGAAATAGCATCCGATGTTATGCAATACTCAAGAGACGTGCGGGAATTGATTGAAACTGTAAATCATACAGCCCTTCCTGAAGGCGGCGTGCAATATTAGATGTGTACAGAAGTACCTAATGTGAGGTCTGCTTTCCGCCGGACTATTTACAGCTCGGATAAAAGCACGTATACAAGCACAAGCATGAAGGTGAAAATCACAAGTATGACATTATCGTTCGACACAGGATCGTTCTAATGCATAGATTTCGTGGCGTTGAGCAGTAAAAACGTTTTTAGAAGTCTTGATTTATAGCGCAATGTTCCATTCTGGCGGGCATGTGGTTTTTAACGTCCTCCCACTCAGCTACAGGGTCAGGTGTGGAGGCGTCAGTCACGACTGTCACGGTGGATTGTTTCTTAACTGTCACCTGTGTGTGTGTGTGTATTTGTTGTGGTGTTGTCCCTGTAGCTCAACTGGTAGTAACTTCATAGTTAAGCTCCTGGTTCCAATTAGTTGGAAGGGTTAGCAATCCATTCCTGTAAGATATACCCTGCTACAGAAACATCAAAGAAACCTGCTGTCCTTTGTGCCACTAGATAGGCTCTACAAGGTGAAAACTTCCAGCCCTGTGTGTGTAGCTCCGACGTCTACATCCTGATAAAGTATTTTTAAAGAAAAATTGGAAGCATTTTTGAATAATCTTATTAAGATACAGTGACACTACTGGATTAAGATTATTAATCCAGTAGTTTCACTGTAAGATTACAAGGGGTGTACATATAGAGTTGCTAAAAGTGATCTGCGATGATGGAAATACCGTGAAAATATATTGGGTGGTAGTTTTAAATTTTCGTGTCACCAGCGCCCTCTGTCTAACAATGACCAAACTGCATCTACGGACGGACCTTGCCACCTGCTGTAACGTTTCCAGGACTAGAAAATGACTTCTTACTGAAGTGGATTTATTCTCATACCTGGTAGACGTCCATAGCCTATTTCAATCTGGAAAAGTCATGAGGTGTTTCCTATACTTGGAATTTCTGCAGTCTTTGATGATAGGAGCGTGATACATGTGACGTTTGTATTATCTACATTTTGTAGGTTCGTATTAAAACGAGGTTCTTTGTACACAATCCACACCCCGCCAATATTAACGTTAGCATCATTACAAAACACAAATCTGTTTTCAGGTATTCAGTTGTGCTAAAAATATCTAAGCCTAAGGTTATCAACAATAATCACCCTCTTGACAACCAACCACTTGACAACTACATGCGCCCTCTTATCACCAATTGGCATTCATTTAATTCAAGTCTTTTCCGAGAAGACTAGTCCACTAGTGAATTAGATATCACGGGGGCTACGTGCAGTACTTTCTGATCAGCGCCTTTGCCTTCATGAACGTCTGATACACATTTCACCTGTATGATTAGTGGACTAACCTTATTACGTGTTCCTTCATTCTTTGCGATACTATTGCCCCATGCGACTATAGCAGCATCAACCCAATCTACCACAAGTTTCAAATGGAACAGTCCAGATACAGAGTGCAATGAGTTGGAGGTTATTGACCCAAGAAGAGATACATTTCACCTGTTTAACAAGTGGACTAACCTTATTACGTTTTCCGTCGTTATTTGCAATGCTATTGTCCTTTGCGAATAGATTGAACCCAATCTACGACAAGTGTCAAATGGAATAGTCTAGACACAGAGTGCAATGTACGGTTGGAGGTTATTGACCCAAGAGGAGAGACCTGTGAATAATTTTCAGTACAAGCTGGCAGCTCAGAGTCAACGACCTCTGGCTGAATTTGTTGATGAATTTCAAAGTTGCCCAAAGTCGATCATATTTTTTCTATAACAAACAAAAATCTCCCATGTTTTACAGACAGAGAACTATTAATAATAATAATAATCTTTATTGCAAACTCATGCCCGAAGGCTAATTGCAAAAATATAACAAAAAGATGAATTGATTTTTCTTCCCAAGGGTTGAATAAACATTTTCCCTAGTTTATTCTTTAGATTGCACAATGCCTGGTAACTGTTAACCGTTACTACTACGTAATTCATTAATTCTAAATGTTACAGCCCAATGAAAAGCTGATGATATTGTGGTGAATATTAATGTTCATGTGCAATGTGGTATATGATATTTATTTGTCCTTCATACAAGTTTACATCTTGTGTTGTCTGAGATGATTGTAGTACAGAAATGTTCAATACATTTATAGGTACTGTACATACAGTAAAGTTCACAGGGATTTAATTTCACAGTAGGGAGAAAATGGAGTGTTTGCAGTGGTCTTGAATTTGTATAGCCACATAATGTACAGTAATGGACACCGTAGCGGCTTTAAAGACAGCCAGTCAAAAACCAATTACTATCAAGTGGGCAAGGGTGCTATAGACAGACAGAACTGTTGCTTTTGGCATTGCTGGCATGATCAATTGTCACTGATCAATTAGGCTGAGAGGCCGAAAAATGACTTAGGGTTACTGAGAACTATGTCCCCTCTGGATACATATCACTTATTATTCAATGATGGGGTCTGTGTTGGGGGAAAAGACAGAAAAAAAATTTGCAGTGGTTTTGAATTCGCAGGGAAACGGTCATCACAAAGACTGCAAACATAAAACCACTGTGAACATTTCTGTATTTACAGTTACATCCATTTAAATACAAAAAAGTATATCTAAGCAGTTGACAATTTTACAATAAAGGAGCTGTAATAGCTTTTCTTCCTCAAATCTTTGTTGAGACATGCAGTATGATATATCCACAAGATGGTTGGCACTGCTTTAATACAACTGCTGTAAAGTTCCATGGAAACTTACTTTCTCGGAGTAGAAAGCATTTTTTCACAGTGAAGTGGCTAAAACAATTCTGAAGTACAGTAGAATAAATACACTGGAAATGCATATGGAAATGATTTTACTGTGGCAATGCCAATGCAAAAATTGTCAATCATCATGATCACTCTACGTAGTACCCAAACATCCTGTAATAAAAACAACTTCTTACCCCATGTTTCCATTTTGTACATTGAAATGGATGTTTCATTTCCATTCCTAAAACTCCTTCTCTAGTTGTCCTCTACCCAATATGACATAGGATTACCAATTCAAGGATGCTCAGTCTTTGTCATTTTTTCAACTCTTATACAATATAAGATATCCTACTGCAGCCTGCTCCTCCCTAAACTGTCATACTTGACTTGCCCTGACCTGGGTACTGAAAGTATATCAAGTGGAGCCATAATTCCTTCACACTTGACTGTATATTACAGATGCCATACGATGTGCTTGGGACACAAAATACATACAGATATAACTTGCAAGGTTACATATTAAGGCCGTCACTCTGACTACACTCTGTACAACAGCAAGTCCATGATAGTCCTCAGAGCTTTTTGACCATGTACGGTCCCTCCAGTTCATATCCAATCTTCCGGTAGTAGTTTCTGGTCCCAACACCTAGAATAAAGCAAGCAAGAAAACTGTGGTTACAACATATTTCAATCATATGACATACATAAACATTGCTACCTTTACTGATGATTTGTAACATTTGTACATTTCACAATGTTTTGTTCACATTAGTATTGAAGTAGGTAGACTTGAAGGAAGGAAGCAGCAATTTTGCATTATACTGTTTCTTAAATACTGTACAGTTACAACATATTGATACCATTCAATAAAGATGATGAACAATAAGCAAGTTCATGGTTTGGAATGTAAATGCCTAGTGTTATACATTGTGGGTAATATATCAAAGTCAAAGGCTCTTGGAATACACAAAAATGGCTACTGGCTTTAACCTTCAAAACATCAACCAGCTTATTCTCAGAGCCATTTAAAGGTTGAGATGAACACAGTATAAGACAGGAGTATCTTTTTGAATATTTGTATGTTTTTCTTTCTCTTACACAGTGAAGTACAGAATTGAGTTATTACCAGAAATGACAGCAATCTTGTTTGCTCCATGCTCCTCTCTTGCTATCCTCTCAGCTTCCTCCATCAGTAGCATACCAAAGCCCTGAAAAAAAACCCCACTCTATATATCAATATAGTTGATTACACATCTATGACAACAATAGTTGTACTGCAAGTATACTGGATGCATGGAGGTAAAATAATCATGAAATATAGTTGCAAAAAGAAGTTGAAAGCAAATTGAGCAACACATGAAAACAACATGCCCCAGTTATTTTCACACACACTCCCGCAGGCCTTTTAGCTCTGTTCACTTACGAAGTAATTAAGTCTTCACTGACATGTTATGGTTTCTATCTACAAAAAGAATGTTACATATTTCAAAATTGCACCATAACGAGGTGTACAGGAGAAAAATACTGACATGTCATAACCAACGTACCTGATGTTGGAACTTCCCTGGGTCCCTGGAGCTCACGGGTACCACACTCCCATATCTAAGCATGTCATGTCAAGGCTTAACAGATACTTATAGAGAATTTCATAGTTAAACAATCTCACCATAATATTTATACAATCTGGATCAATCATGCTGGACATGGATTTACAAACAGGACATTTCAAATCTCGATAAAAGGCTCACATTGTCAGCTCTAATTTAAGGTGGGTTTTCAACTTAGAAGGTACAACTGTACCAAACGTGTACTGTTAAATGGTCAATATGTCTGGTTATTACTGCTAACTGTGTCATGTGCACACAGCTTTAGGACCACCTGATTTTGTAGATTAGCAACTCTAATTTGGGCCAAGAAAGGTCTACTTTGAGTCGTGCAAGCAATTCATTCAGACAGACATTGTTGTCATCTTACCTACCATTCAGTATGCATAGAAAGTGTCACATCACTCCTTATCTTAAAACCACATTCCTATACAACAATAACATCAACAACAACAACAACAACACAACAAGAACATCGTCTTCAGCCAAGGATACACATGAAGTTCCCTGACGATGGAACAACCCCCCTTCAGCTCTGGCCGGAATGTTTCCTCCGAGCACTTGCGCAGCCTGAGTAGACCAATCAGGATGTCCTGCTCCGGGTCCTCGTATGACAGGAACGTCTCCCAACCTCCGTTAGCAACATAGTCTCTCCTGATCAGCTCAACCTGATGGGGGAATGCATTACTGAACCATTGCAATATGATGTTGTTACAGTCACATATAGGGCATTCTCTCACACCAGGCTTGCCACATCCCTTGCAAAAGTGGTGCTCAGTGCAGCATTGGAGCCAGAAGCTTTTGCTTCATTAAGGTGGCATTGGTGCCGTCTACCATGGTAATTTCATGGTAATTATTAGTGTTCTAAGTTTCATTACATTGTATGCCTATGGTGACCATCCTGCAATCCATGCTTCTTGCAGTCTTGGTGCTGTCCAGATGTCAACCAATCAAATGCTCCCATGCCAAGCTTGCCACTTGTATGTATCAGGAGACACCCCTGGTGTACCAGCCCGTGGTGTGTGCTTCTTGCAGCATTAGTGCTAGCCAGATGTCTATCAATCAAATACTCCCCCTTGATAGATAATAGCCAATCATTGATCCTTGTGTGTAGGTGGCGACACGACAGGCTGGAGATGCCTGGGCAACGCTACAGCAGTAAGAAGCACATAACACTGTCAGATACGCCAGGTCATTGCTTGACATGTACAAATGGCGGGCCTGGTACAAGAGGGTGATACATGTACATACAGGGATCCTTAGGAAGAAAAGAAATTCGAAAAGTAAACAGGGAAGTTGCAGAAAATGGAAAACATTTGACCGTGAACTGTACTGACTTACAACTCCATCCTTTCAAAAAAATATATTCTACAACAAATCCCATACAACTATGTACATGCGTCCATACATTATAAATGAAATACTCACCTCATATGGTCGAACCTTGTGGTGGATCTCCTGTATACCAACTTCCCTCGTTCTCACATCCCGGCACTAACAAGGGTGGTACATTTTGTAACATCAGGGAGGGAGTCACAATCAGTTGCATGTAAAAATGGTTGGATTTTATATTGTTCCCTACTCTTAAGTGCCGACCATTATTTTCTGAAATTATTGCATTGTACATGTACATACAGGCTTACATGTGGTCTACAAAACATGTCCTGCTTTTTCAGAATATGATACATCATACATTGTTTTAGGAGTAGTCCAGGAGTGGTTCAGCAGTAGTAACAATTCCTGATAAATCCATCACACATTTGGAACCTTCTATGACTTTGCACCTGACCACTCCCAAACCATGGTCTGTGCTAGGTTGGGTAGCCTATTCTAGCTTTGGTTCCCTACTCTGATTGCATCCAAGCAAAATAGGACTTTCCCAGCTTTGAATTTCCAAAATGTATAGTCGACTAGCGCAGCAACTTTCAAAGACAAGTTGGCAAATATGCTGACCTAACCATGATGTCTTTGCTCATGACCAACCATGGTCTGGAAGAGGTTTGGGAGGCCATGGTTGGTTATGTGTGAGAGGGACTTAACTAACCTGAGTTCCCAGATCCTTCATGCGTGCCAGGGCCAGTTCCCGCAGGTTCCCGTGTTCCACTCCAGATGTCACCAGCGGCATGGGGATGTCTCTGTTGTTAGAACATACTTTAGTTACCATGTTTTATCTTAAGGCCACAGCAAGTAAATTTTAATGGATGACATCAGCGCGCGCATTAATTTTTGCCTGATTTCAGAAAAAAAAAAAGAATTTTTTTCTTCTGCAGGGATGGTCAACATGACGATAAAGTACCAAAATGAGCAAATATGTTGTATTGTAGCCTAATAATTGTACTTGTAGAAGTGACACTTGCCAGGTATCCGAGACTGTAGTTGTAGGAATGAAACTTATAGCTAAGGATAGTTGTAAAAGTGACACCAGTATGGAAGCTATGAGTGTGGTTACCAATGTACATGTCTTAAATACAGGAATGAATGCCTTGTTGGCTCTGATACCATGTTTTGTCCCTTTATTTCTTTTTACAACAGTCATCACAACTTTATGGAGCCTATTTTTGAAGATGTAGCTATCTTGTTTTTTTCACCCATCTTGTTTTTTCCCCGCCCTATTGCACTATTTTTGCAATCTGCAGAGGATGTCATCCATAAAATTTACTTGCTGTGGCCTAACTATGATGGAAGCCATGCACAGGCTTCAATGTTCAACTTACTGGGAGCTACTGGACTAAATGAGTGTCAGTAATTGAGCTCATATTTGCTGGAATTCAGCTTTGTGGTAGACAAAAAGGAGGTTTTTGTAGTGTATTAAGTTCAAATTTGAAACATTTCAGTAGTACAGCACTAATACATTGAAACCGCATATGCATGGTCAATTTGTAATGGAAAAGTCACATCACACACCAAGAAAATACAAAATGTCCATCTACTACATACATTTAAAGATTTGGAATACCTTTCTCCTTTTCTTGCATGCAATGAGAAAAACTACGCTCTGGATTGAAGGAGGGATTATACAGCCCCTTACCTCTGTACTCTATATATCCTAGTCCATGGTGGCACCAGGGCCAGGATCCTTGCGATGAGGTCCACCAGGGTACTGGGGGGGTAACTCTTGTACCTGCCAGTCTTCCACAGCTCGTACAGCCCCGTCCCACGGATCACCAGGGTGGGGTAGATCTTCATACCGTCCGGGCGGAAGGCCGGGTTCTCAAACAGCTCCTACAGAATATCACAAGACACAACTGTGTAACAGACTTGAACAGGACCAAAGTGATCAACAGAGAGAGCAATAGCACTTGCTGGATGAAGGAGGCTGAGTGTATGGATCAGAAAATGTAGACTACATTCTTTACGACATCTTGACTAAGTGCAAAGTCAAATTACATGTAGAACCAGTCAGTATTGCCAAAAGGTGAGCGTGACCATAGCCAGGTAAATTACAATTGGTTGCATACAAAGAACTGCAGTTATCCAATTCCTGGAGATGGTTTCAGTGTTGGTACAGAATACAAATTTGTTGATTCTCAGTTGGTGAGGCACTGAACTATAGGATTAACTTCAAAACAGGGTTTGAGGGAGAAGTATTTTCCCTGGTACACACAGTTCCAGCAAGAAAGTACATGTATATACTGATAAATACTTTACATCCAGACCTCAGTTTTTATGTTGCACTTTTTGCTTCAAGTTACTTGAAAGTTGAAATATCACAAAAATTGTCTTTTAAGAGTTCAAACTCTTTTTTTCACTGTAGACTAAGTCAGTGTAAGACAGCCATGTGATAGTGTGTGACTCACAATAAACTGTTCTATGTCTCTCTCCAGTCCCACGTTGGGAAGGTCCGGCATCATGTGACATACGACCTTGAACCCTGCGTCCTTGGACATGTGGAAGGACTCGCACACTGCCTTCACCGTGTGGCCTCTGTAGGGACAAGATAGCAAAAAGAAAAGGGAAAGTGTTGATAACATGTCAAGTTAAATTACAAAATAATCCAGGGTAAGAGTAGCTAGGTAAGCACATTTATCTATAATTATGCTGTAGGAACAGAAAGGAGGTGTGCTGTTTTAAGTTCATGGCTAAAACAATTCTTTAGCAGTACAATGGCAACCAAAATCACATATTTCCAGTGTCATGACTTTGCAACTTGACGGGTAATCTGTATAAATCTTATCTCCACCTTATGGTCTGGAGACAGTTGTGAGGCCATGGACCTTTTTTTACCTGTTAGTGTCCCTGGCCACATCCTCATACACACTCTGTACTCCTATCTCCAGCCTTAGTGTGAGACATGGACCTTTACCTGTTAGTGTCCCTGGCCACATCCTCATACACACTCTGTACTCCTATCTCCAGCCTGGTGCAGCCATATGACAGCATGGAGCTGAGGTGTCTCTTCAGACAGTAGTCAGGCCTGGTCTCTATGGTGATCCCTATACACTTGGTGTGGCTCTTCTCAGAGTATCTACACAACAGACATGAGTGAATTTGTAAATGTGTATCAATATAGAATATAACACAAGGTATTCTGTATTGCCCAAGGTACACTGCAGTGTTCTCGCCAGGATTTTTTCACAGCGTCGGGCAGGGGTCCGGGGTCCGCCGAAGGCCCCCGGCGGGGTCCAGGGGCAGAGCCCCGGTGGGGGGACCCAGGGGGGCGAAGCCCCCCGGAAGCTCTTGCATTTTAGGCTATTGAGAAGGCTTATTTTATCATTTTTTTAGGGCCATATCTAACATCTATTATCATAATACCGGTACGTTAACGACGATTTCTCTAGCCATACTGAATTGACAAATTGTCAACGCATCATTTTCTCCAGTTACATGTTGCTGTTATAGGTTACCCTTGCCACTTCTTCTGTGTAACTTTTCTGCCACTCTTGTCCTGCTAAAAGCGTAATATTGTAATTGTAACACGCCGCGGAATTACACGGCGAACGGGCGCGTGGTTGGGAGGGGGTAAAAAATACCGGTAGGAAGAAACACGGCACAATTAACTGCCGCTATGTACATTTATACATCCTCTGATGTTCCTTCCTTTAGTGTCAGTAAATGCATAAAACATAAACCTGCATGAGCATACAAAATGTCATGAGAAAACGGACGTATACTGTCAAGAATTTTCATTTAACTTCTGTCCGTCACAACCGCTATGACGTAACACTTCACTGTTAGCGTAGATATAAAAATGGCCGGAAAATGGCTGCGTACGTTCAATTTTGCCCATTCAGTCGTAGATCCGGGCTATTATGCAACGGTTCTTCACACTTTTACATGAGTTGTAGGTCACCAACAGAAATTCAAGATTGTTGTTGAATCATGTTCGTCTTGTGCCTTGAGCATGTGTAATTATGATCTATAAATTTGGCAATGAATGTGACAGTGTGTTCGTCCCAAGCTGCCTACCCCGAAAAAGATACTGAAAACTTTTGGCCTTGTTGTCTTCGAATGCATTGTTATCAATGCTTTGTAAATGGTGTATTGGACACCTAGATGTCTGAAGTGTGCACAGCTCAGAAATAACTATTGTTGCATGTGTAGATCTCTTTAAGTTCCAGTATTTTTAATCTACCGGTATAAGTCTTACTACCGGTATTATGCCAATGCATGTTACGATAATCGCAGCAGTCACTTAACTTCAGCAGTTTGACGTAACAATATTTCGGGTCAAAGCTTCACAGACAACTAAAAACTCATAAACAACAAACTTTACTCAGCTCAACAGTACTTAAAAATATTGTCCTGGTTGCCATCCGAAGTTGAAGCGCTTGTTTATAGCGCTAGTATCTTCGCTGTTAGCAGCCGTGCGACTTTTGTTGACGGTCTCCCTGCGTCGCCGCCTCGCCATTAGAGTTTAGACGATATTCCCACGGACATGTTTCAAGAAAATACCCGGTAAAAACCGCTGTTCCGCGTCAGATTCCATTCTTTAAAACATGTGGGACTCAGTGTTACAGTCTAATAAATATTTTGTAGAAGCACCGCTGTGGGAAAGAAAGTCCAAGGAATGTAATATTACGTCGCATGAAGTTCGCGCGCTGTAAACTTGCACACGGCACATGACTGAAACTGTAAACAACAGCCGCGTTTGATTGATAGCCGGCGGCCCTTTGATCAAATCGGAAAGTTGCCGATACTGCCCTGGCGGTTTGTGGGCGGGGCCACACGGCGAGGCTTGTCGGCGAAACCAAGTTCAACCTCCTTGGCGAAACTAACGCCCGGGTTTTACATACAAACATACGATGGTTTGTATCTTACGAATGCCGATACAAAGAGCTTCAAATTTAGAACAGGAATTTTGGGAAAGCGACCCGCTCTTACTCCAGAATTATGTCGGAAAGAATTGATTCTGTTTCCCGCGCTGAAATAAAAATTACGCAACTACCAGTAACAGCCTATGTTGGTCAACCCAGCTCCCCAAATAAGGACATTCCCCGGGAACTGGCTGTTCCGGGGAGTGACCCCACCCCACTGATCACTCGCAGCACACGCGCTACTCATTTTATATTTTTTGGGGGGCACGAACGCAGGGCGGCACACGCAAAATTTAGAACAGGAGATTTTGGAACGCGACCCGTTCTTGCTCTAGAAATGTGTCAGAAATAATTGATTCTATTTTCCGTACTGAAAAAGAAAGACGCAACTGCTAGTATTAAACAGCCTCTGTTTATCAACGCCGCTCCCCAAATATTCGCCGGAAATCTTATACATTTTGGCTGTTCCGGGGAGAGATTCCACCCCGCTAATCACGTGCGGGCGAGGCCCTCTCGCGGCTGTGTTTACATTTCCGCGGGGATCCCGGGTGGGAGGGGCTGCGAGCCAGCGGTACGGCGGGCCGGTGCTGTAAAACACCTCCCTTCGAGTTGATAACTTCCTGAAACAGCAAAGGCGCGTGCCTATGTATTTTTACTACGATATTTTTCTTTTTTCCCCCATTTTTTTGCCGCTACGCTGGATGAAAAAGCAGCGTAGCGGGCTCTTTACAGCGTCATTTTCCCAGCCCACAGCGTATCGGCCCGCTATGCTGAAAAGGCCTGACGAGAACAGAGAGGGCTAGGCCTGAGGGTGATATGGAATATGTATACCCCGTGTTGTATTTCATTTATATCATGCCAACCCAAGCAAACTCATGTTTATCACCAAACAAGAGCAAAACACAGGACATCAATGCACATCCCATCAACAATGCATGCATGCGAGATCAAATTGTTCAAATCGAATATGGAGCCCCAGGCTGTACAGTCAAATATGGACTGGTTGGAACACCGATATCATAAATACGGCCCAGGTATGATATAATATCAAACATTTAACATGTTGATGTTAACTATGACAGATTTAAAAGCTTGAATCATTTCATTGCTATGAAAATTTTTTAAACCCAGAGCTCTACCCACCTTCATTGTGTACAAGTTCAAAATGATAAACATAAAAATACAAACATTTGACAGACAAGCAGTCTCTCTCTCACATTGGTCATACCACTAATAGATATTCTCTCATTGGTGGAACTCCTAACTGCGATGGTCAAGATTGGCCGACTATTACAGGAATCTAGCCTGTTTGTGATGATGTTAGTACCACATTCATGTATGTTTCTTGACGTGTCCCGGGCATGCCTTTTTGGGATATAGTTGTATAATTTAATGCTTTTATGTACTATGCAAATAAACAAAAACATACTTGACGGCCTCGTCCACAGTGTTGCTGGTGTGTCCAGACAGGGCGTCGTGCAGGTTCCTGATGAAGTAGTCCCTGTAATCCTCCCCCAGTGCCATGAAGGTTCCGCCCATCACGATAAACTCTACCTTATCCACGCTGTGGCCCAGCTGCTTCAACTGTGGACATATCGTGTAGGAGAGTGATTGAAAGACTATGGGCCATCTACGCCATAGGAATTTTGTGTTATCATACAGTTAGTCATACTCTGAATTCATTTATTTTTGCTGGAATTTGATTCAAGGTCAGAATAAAACTGTAGCACACAAAACACATACAAGTAATCACTTCTTGGTGGATATGCACCATAAACATTTAAAGATTTACAGTATATATGTAATAATCAGACACACATACATGAGGTAACAATTTCACAAATTCTACCATTTTATATACAAAACATTAGTGGACGTGTGTAAAACACATCTAGGTATGCATCAAGTATTGCACTCCCAAAACAGTTCTTTCACCATCAAAGTGCATGTTCTAACCATGCACTACTAGTATTACCTGTCTTAATATGTTTCAGGATATAAGACCTTTCAGATCTATTATGTTCTAGTAGTTAAGACCTGTTCATTATCAACCTGGAATCCACCCAATTCTAGCTCCCACCCAGTTACCGGTAAGTCTGGCTTCTATCCCATTTAAATGTTAAGTCATTATGTCCTGCACTATTTTGGGGATCAGAAATAGTGTAAAAGACTGATAGATTGAAAATCTGTTTGATCCCATTACTATACACAATGCACAAGGAGTACATGACTCTGAGCCAATCAGAGCTCTTGCCTAAATTCTAGGTGCTGATTCAAACGAATGTTTTCTCTATATCAACAGGTGCCAGGCAATTCTACAGTTAAGCGAACAAGGGAACAAATGGAGCTAGAACAGCCTGTATACCATGCTAGTTTTTAGTCAGACAGTGTAGGACCCACCTGTTCCACCCTGTGTCTGGTCTGTAGGAAGGGGTCGTATCTGGCACGAATGGCTCGCATCGACGTGGGCTAGAAGTAGAAACGGGCACATGAAAACATCACCGTATGAATTATATATGAAAGTTTGACCCCGTGTAGTAGTGTTACACCAAGAGTATACAAGTACTTGGATGCCGTTTCATGTTAAATTGCTTAAATGTATTGATATATTTGTAAAGGCCTCCTCAGCAGTCTGAAAGACGATTGTAAGTTACATCTCAACCAGGACATTAGACTTGAGACTAATGTGGTAAGATATCTAAGGGAAACAGCAGCAAACAGAAGAAGATGTGAGGAGTTGTACAAAGATATACACTGATTTGGTTATCGATGCATGGCAGAGTATTTTGCTTCATATCTACAACTAAGAGCAGTCATTATTATTATTATTTGTTTATGATCTTTTTAAAATAAACTGCTGCTCTGAAAGACACAGTGACTTTTTTTAAGTGTCAACACTTTGAAGCTAAAATTTTGTAAAAAGGGTACATGAGCAAGCCAACAACAACAACAACAACAAACAGCGATAAGCTTTAGGGGTGCATTGACCCTACTGACAAAAATCAATTCTTACCTCATACCCTGTGTAAGACTGAGTAGAATATTCAAAGTCAGAGTCTGGCCCTCCTGGACAATACCTGAAGAAAAGGTGGAGAACATACGGCAAATTTACAGCATATTCTCAGCATCAATTTGTGCTTAAGAGGTGAAAATAAAATCACACAAACATTTCAATATTTACTGTAGAATTCTTATTGAAACAATCACTGATCTGTCAATAAAGGCAAAAGTCTGTTAATGATGACTTACACACAGATGTTTCCTGTCATGTTGATGTGGGGACACCTATGGGGTTTGCACATAACTGCAACAACAGCAATCTACAGAGGAAAAATGTCAGAGAGCAGTTTCAATTTCTGACAATTGAACTTGATATCAATATTGATATCTTAATACTCCTGGTACTGGGGAAACACCAAAAGGCAACCAAAGTTTTCGCTCATACATATGCATTCAAGTGTGTCAAGTGTTCTGTTACATAATGTATGTCTTTGTTACATTTATTTCATAACATTTCTTGATGCTAGTGGGGTTTGTGATTGTGAATGTGTGTGCATGTGCTTGCTGGGGGTTCACTGTATACACTTATATTTTCCCTGAGATCCAATTTGTGGTAGGAGTTTTTTTTTTGCCCTATTCAAATCTGCAGTTGAAACAATGCTGTAGCACAAAAATTTGAAAAACAGTTATTCACAATATCAGGCTTTTGCAGTGGAGAGGCCTCACAAAAAGAAAACCACACCATGAATATCTAAAGACTTACATGTACACTGTTACAGTACTAATAACTGTAAGTGTTCATGTAATTGACATGAACATCCTGTAACTACAACGTTACTTACCCCGCTGGCTGTTCGGACAGGTTTGGCCTTGAGTTTGGGGTACAGAACCTTCTTGTACGCTGGCGGGACTCCAGCAATGATGTCCACCAGACGTGGCTGGTTGGGAAGACCATACTTTCTCGCTGTCAGGCTCTTAATTCTGTCAGATACAAAACCAGGGGAAGCTATGAAAACAGTGTACGTCTAAGACCATACAGATGACACACCAAAAGTTACTAATGCGATGCAGAAAAAAAGTTGCCTTCATTATGATGTCCAAGTGGTCAGGGAGGATAAAGAAATGACAGACCATGGTTCACCAAACAACAAATTCTATACTTTTGCTACTAATTCACATCTTCATCTTTAACTTTGGAAGACTTTGTTCAGGACTTGAGATAAAATAGAGCTTTTTTGGTACTGATACGAATGGTAAGAAAATACAATAGTAAAAAAAAGTATTCTAACTTTTGTTGGAAAGGAAAATTGATGCAAATGTTGATGTCATCCATAAAATCAATTCAGTATGGCTTATATAACTTGCGCGTTTTGCTACTATAATTTTTTTAAAGCTTTTTAATTGTCACTAGTCACTAGCGTTGTTGTTTCACCATTCTTAAATCAATTGTGATGGTGTTTTAAACCTTTATGGAAAACCTTTTCACCTATTGAGATTGACATCCTTTCCCTGCTCATGAGCCTCGATCAGCTGTTTGACGATGTCCGACACGGTCAGGACCATCTGCTCCTGGGGGGAGGCAGTCACGCCTGCTGGAGAATAAACCATACATCAGGTCAGTGTACAGATTAAGTGTGAGCTGGTCGTCTTCACTTGAGCACATTTCTAAATCTGGCATAATTAGTGTAGGAGGGTTGACTAAATGTTCATGGTCTAATTTTGCAGAAGAAAATGGAGTGTTCCTGGTGGTTTTTGTTCACAATTGAGACAAGCTTATGTTTTAAAAGGGTTAAGGTGGGCAGAAGACAGTCAAGTGAGCATTATCATGGTGAGATTACTGCAAAATACAGCAAAAATGTCAACATTTTACAGTAGTTCGCTTACAAGACGAAGTATAACGTGATTTATGACATAGCCACGGCGACTTCTACTAATGTTACCCTCATATAAGTTCTAACCTCATGAATATACTTTAGGAGCAAAGTAGGGGCTGATGTACAAGAAGCTGCCAACTCAGGGACACCTCACTTCTTCAACCCCCCTCCCCCCAAACAACAACATCGATGCATAGATGTATTTTCAGGTAGTCTCAATACTTGTTAGCAAATAGTTGTGATACTGTACCTCCTTTCTTCTTGTTCTTTCCCATTCTTCCTCCACAACAATGCAGGACGAGTGTCCTATTGAAAGATTATAGTCAAAGCTTCTGAATTTTTCACCACGCGACAGCCATCTTGCTCATAATAAGGTCAACGACCTCCACAGCAGGTGATGGTACAAGGACGACATCTTTCAGGTCAGATTAGTACTGCAGCAAAGGATCAACTTGTTGCTAGTCACTCTTTTGTACATTGGTCGTTAACTGTGGATTGTTATCATGCTTCTCCGTCTGTGTTTAGGCCTAGAGAAAGGGCTTAGCTTAATTCACGACCCCACTGGCATGTAAATGTACAAATTCCAAAATCAAAAGTGAGACGACATCCCCAGACACACGTTAACGTTACTAACCGTTAATCATCACTAAATCACTAATGGCAATGTTGTCATCCTGCACCAAAACTGTGGAAGTGCCTCATTCAAGGATGTTTCCTTTCAGCTAGCGAGAGGTTCCCAGTAAGCGAAACCTGTTTTAAGAATCAGTACCTGACGGGCGCCACAATATTGGGACTGAGGCACTCACACCTACACATTTCCATCAACTTCCGTCCGTTTGCAGTACCATCGTAGGCTACTAGTCGGCGCTTCTGTACCACCTGTTAAAGTACCGGACATGTGCATGTTCACTACTTCAAATCAAGTCACCTGATTACAATTTTTTCCGGCCACAAATAACACTAAAACCATACAGTTTGGTTTCATGCTAAAATCTGTATGTGTTTGCTAGCAAGCAAATATATCTAGGCAATTGTCAATTAGAAAATTGCATAATTTATCATGTGTCCTTTGTCTTTGTATTATTGGTCTTGGTATATCTTTTTTTCTAAAAACAAAAGAATGTTGCTCGTTGTTGAATATAATCTTCATCACTATCCACCCTACACCTATAGTGTAATGAATGTTAGTTAGAACACACCATATGAAATCTTTCACCAGAAGATTTTATTTCTCAAGAATGCCGTCTTCATCAACTGCAATATAATTGCCATCCATTATGACCAATCACAATGCAGTTTTATGAAGGTCCTTTTCCTGTGACGATTACAGTGGACCAATCAGCAGGGAGGTGTCGATGTCAGTGTTGATGTCCATACTAGGACACACCATGGGGAAGTTGCTGCAGTCCTCAGGGTTCTGGTAGATCTGACAGCCGGGCAGGGCTGGGGGAGGGGTGGTCCTAAGAAGAAAATAATACGATATGTATTGTCAGCGTGAATGTACCATCCTTGATTTTCAATTCGAGGCGGCAGTTATTATTCCAATAACCGTTGATTTTCATATAGGCAGGCCTTCGCTGCAGAGTTTTGATTGAGTAATGACAGGCTTTAAATGTTTTCATAACTTTTAAATGAGGGATTTTACCTATTACTTTATCAAACATTTTGCACTGATTTTTTGTTACACAATATTGTCCTAGTTTTTATAAACTCGTTAAGGTAGCCGCAGCAGAAGTAGTGGTAGCAGTAGTAGTACATGTGTATAAGCAACACCTGTATTGTAACGTGTGCTTAGCCTGGTGCCCAGTCTTGTATGTGAGCCTTAGTTCGTTACCAACGGTCGTAATTCCTCCAATAACCCGGGGAAGCGGACTAAACTTAACAAAACTGTGTTCCAGACTAACTTTTGCCAGCTGCAGGTGAGAAAACAGAACATCAAGCTCTCAACAAAAAATCTTTTTAACAGAGAGAAGACATCTCACTTCCTGCAGACGATACCGACGTGTCCCTCCAAGCCAGCGTTGATGCAGTCACAGTGGGCGCAGACGTCCTCGGCGGGATACTTGTCCCAGTGCCATTGGTCACCGATTCCATACGTCATCTCCTGGTGTACACATTTGTCACCTGCAGGGACGGGGATATTGTCGTGGTTAGATATAACATGCATTGGCATAATACCGGTCATAAGCCTTATACCGGTCGATTAAAAATAGTGGAACTTAAAGAGGTCTACACATGCAACAATAGTTATTTCTGAGGTATGCACACTTCAGACATCTAGGTGTCCAATACATAATTTACAAAGCATCGATAACAATGCATTCGAAGACAACAAGGCCAAAAGTTTTCAGGTCATTTTCGGGGCAGGCGAGCTCGTCGTGGGACAAACACACTGTCACGTTCATCGCCAGATTTGTACATAATAATCACATGTGCTCACGGCACAAGATGAGCATGATTCAACAGCAATCTTGAATTTCTTTTGGTGACCTACAACTCGTGTAAAAGTGTGAGGAACCGTTGCATTAACGCCCGGATCTACGGCTGAGTGGGTCAAATTGAACGTACGCCGCCATTTTCCCGCCATTTTTTTAATGCTACGGCCAGCAGTATAGTTTTACGTCATAGCGGTTGTGACGGACCAAAATTAAATGAAAATTCTTGTCAGTATACGCCCATTTTCTCATGACTTTTTGTATGCTCATGCAGATTTTTGTTTTGTGCAACTACTAACAGGAAAGAAAGGAACAACAGAGGATGTATAAAGGTACATAGCGGCAGTTGATTGTGCCGTGTTTCGTTCGACCGGTATAGTGCACCCCCTTCCAACCACGCGCCCGTTCTCCGTGCAATTCCGCGGTGTGTTCCAATTACGATATTATGTTTTTAGCAGGACCAGAGAGATAAAATAATTTACACAGAAGAAGTGGCAAAGGTAAGCTGTAACAGCAACATGTAACTGGAGAAAATGATGCGTTGATCATTTGCCAAATTAGCATTGCTTGAGAAATTGCAGTAAACCGACCGGTATTATGCCAATGGATGTTAACGTTAGTAGCAATAGACACACGGTTTTATACAGCAACGTTGGGGTTATACCGCCCCTTACCGGGGGTGACATACCCTTTCTTTTAGCTGAATACAAAGAGATTGTAAGTGCTTTACGGAAGAATTAAACTATTTCTGCAACAAATATTTGGCCATGTACATGTATCTATGTGGTTTTTAAAGGTCCTGCCACAGATTTTATGAGCTTTGGTCGTATCTGTTGATCACCAGAAGATCACAGCATTAAGAAATCGACAGAGCATATTTTTCACTGGGAATCTACCTATCAGCTGATCTAAAAAAATCGTGAAGATGTAATTTAGAGCTTGAAGTCTCGTCAGTCAATTTCCTGCTGTTTGACATTATTGGCATTACACAACCGATTGAAGGCCAGAATCATGTATGGCTAAACATTGGATTAACCAATTCTTTGTTATTCGGAATGAAGACCTTTATTGTACATACATACCCACTGGGTTCAGTACAGGTCACAACAAAAAATACAATATGATATAATGATACAATGAATCGACATTACTCAAGAATCGTATTCTACTGCGTACATTCGACTTCTTCTCGTTTCTTTGTGATATTGAAAATGTAAAGGTCTGTCTAGATTCATAAGGAATATAAATTTGTCTATATTACTCAGTTGTATGAAGTGGGGGAACATGGGTTCTATTAGTCTGTATAGTTCAGCTCTCTCTTTCTTGTACAAACTACATTGAGTGTCTTCCGTGTACGAACAAATGTTGATTCACCAACATAGGCGATAGGTTTGTATTTTGAACGCATTCTGTGCACTATTTTTGTCCGAGTTTATTTGATGTGACCTTTATTTTGTTCAAATAACAGGTGCAAGCAGTCCCACAGGTAACGTAAAGTAATCTACTTGTGGATAATTTCGCGAAATCAAATTTCTTCAAGAAAATCAAAATATGTCGCAGAATAATCTTAATACTTTAAGTGTTAGCATAGTTGAGAACGCATCGTATATTCTAATTAAAAGGGATAGTAGATCTTGAAGAACGGCGACAAAATATAACACCTTTTTTAAGCCTGTGTCACACGGCAAGACAGTTACAATAGTCACTCGACTGCTTTCATCGGCTTAGCGACCCTGACATTAGCAAGGAATTGTTCCTGACGTCCGTCATACAAGCAGTTTTGGCACTGCCATTTTACGTTAACCTACTTTTAACGTCTTACACTGAAGTGCCCAAATATCTGCATCCCAAGATGGCATATCTCCCTAGATATGTGACAGTCACTTAACTGCTTCGTAAAGCTTATCCCGAGCACCGTTCTGGGGTACTTGAATCTAGAAAAGGATTATTGCCGAAAAGAAAGGGGTAATTTAGCCAGTTGAAAGTCGGTTGAATTATCCGAAAAAAAATATTATCTATCAGAAAATAACTTTCGCTTCTGGAGTGGAATGCCCCTTTAAATCCTGGTTGACATTTTCCTTCTGTCACTCCATCCTTGAAAATCCTAGGACGAATGTGCCCGGGCCGTTACCTGGCATGACTTGGTGGTAGAAGTCAGTCGCCACCGCCACCGTCAGCAAGAGGGGGAACACCAACAGGACACGCATTTTACTCTCCAAGATCTTGAGACGTCTGAAATGAGATTATCTTAGAGACCATCTTCGGGTTGGACTTCCTTTTATTTGCATCATAGAATCTAGAACTCTGTTATGATTTTCCATGGTATAAAATTGATGCAGAAATAGCAAATACCACTTTACACGTGAACATTAAACTAGCCATGCCAAATACGACAGTGACTTTGTAGAATAGGGATCTTGGCGCCCTATTTCTGTCAAGGTCTTTTTCAAGGAATTGTTCCGTTTTTTTTAAACGTCCACGTCCATTTACGGCGAAGCTTGGCAAGCTAAGATCACAAACATGCCGATATGATATCGAACTTAGGATTTTATAGTTTTTATAGTTCTATCGTTACCGACAGTTGTAACTAACGTTAACATTATAAAAAAAACGACAACACGGAAACATGAAAAGTCAGCTTACCTTGCATTCAAGTTGAGGAAAATGACCCAATAATACCTTATGTGTTTTTAAACTATAAATCTTGTCATTATTTGTTCCTTCAGAATGTCTAACATCCGTGGCCAGGAAGAGGATACTGCTGATATCTAACGTTACACCTGTTGTTTCTCAGCTTTCGACCTTTTCCCGCCTCCTACCGCATGGTTACCTATTGCTAACGTAATAATTTTGTCAGAAACACTTCAAATTGCGTGGATGAAGGTTAGACATCTTGGTTGATAGGATACGCCAAAAAGCAGTTACTAAAGCAACTGGATATCATTTTGGAAACGCGGTCCGTTTTCAAAAACATATCAAGTTGCTTTAGTAACTACTTTTTGACACTTCAAAATGATTTATTTCGGATGAGTGGGACCACTATGGTGGGACGTCGTGTCTCTTGCTGTGACCTAGCTGTGACCCCGCACCTGCGACGACAGTCGGCTTGCACCTGTTGATTGAATCATCAGGGCCAACCAATCAGCGAAGAGGAAACGTTTCTATATTTAGATCTGTCTTTGCGAAATTGATATAAACGAGTCTGCGATTGGTCACCGAAGAAAACCCAAATTTATCCGAGAGATTGTTTTCCTGCCGAAAACTAAGGCTAATGAATATTCATGAGACCCCGGTGTCTGCAGCTGCAAGTGGCTATATAGCCTGGAGTCCGCACCAGGGAAGCACAGTCAGCACCAGGGACAGGGAAATGAAGTCAGCCATTCCGGTGCGCGTGCCAGATTTCAAGTGCTTGTTCTAGTTGTGTGTACTGTACTGTTGTTGATAAAAGCAGTACTAGACACAGAAAGAATGCCCATACCTTTACAATGACAGGGAGCATAACAAACTTTATGTAATGTATTGATACAGATGTATAGGTAATTAAGTTATATTTTTCAAGAAGGGATAATAGTGATCAGCTGATAGCAATCAAAAAGTCCCCAAATCAGTTATCAATCAAAAAGTGTTAAAAGATTTTACCATTAAATCAGTGTTTTAATGTTGCTTAATTATAGCCCTCTTACTGACTGGCTATTGCGCTCGCTACAGCCTTCAATTTCAAATGGCTGCCTGGAGACATGTAACGTTAAGTCTTGGTGTTTTGAATAGAAAACTACTAACTTTACCACATGTCACATATCAACCATTCTCTAGGCATAAACTCCCTTATCACAGTGTAGACAAAGGATGACGCATGGTGATTTTTTGCATTAATTACAATCCTTGTAAGGTTTATTGGTAATTTGGTACACTGATTGACTAATGATGAGAAAACTCTAATAACCTTTATCATAACATCATGGTTATAAACAAACCCAGATATCTTTCCATCCTTGGTTCTAAATAACTGTGTTGTCTCATGTTGACATAGTCTAAAATCCACACACACATCTACAGTACAGGTGTGTCAGTAGTACATTGTTGTCTATACAAGTTGCTTCTCTGATACTTGTCAACAGATCTGGTAGACTTGGTTCAAACTCCATACAAATGCTATGAAACAAAAAATCAAAGATCTCATACCTTATACAATAATATAGAGTTTTTGTTAATTTCCTGATACTCAAGCCTATCATGCACTGTAACTGTTTATGGTCAACAAGCCCCAAACCAATCAGGTGTGAAACATGAGGTCATTGACCTCATCAGACAGACCAACTGTTATTGGATGTACCACTGTCAAGAAGGAGATGTTGGCCTGTAGTGTTGTAACACCTGAAAATACTGCTAGGAGTCCCTGGGACTACTAACATAACAACACACATACCAAAATTTATACAAATCCATCAAAAGGATCTTGAGTAATACATGTCTGTGCAAACACATGTATGCAACCAAAACAATACCCCTTGAGGTAATATGTTGGGGAGGCTTCTCCAAAAAGGATGCTTCAAGGATTTGTAATTTTCACACTGTCTCTCAGGCTACAATACTCCCATATTACCAAGGTCCCAATTTTCAAAGAAATAAGAAACATACCATCCAAAATATGAATGAACTACTAGTTTAGTAATAAGGGTAAGTAAGTAACAAGTACCAGGACAGTGGTGGATTTTGAGGCTAAAAAAAATAAGCGTACCAGTACGTTTATTCAGGAAACTAGAGAACTAATCCAGAGGTTTTTGAGTATGTCTTAAGCTAATTTAATGCCCTTAAGGTTCCTCTGGTTCATGACAACCTTCTCTTGTCTGGAGACTTCATCCTTGAAGGCCAGTTTGTTGGCCTTTTTCTCCATTCTTCTCTCCTGGTAAAGTATCAGGAGAAACAAAGTTAGTATATTGTGCTGCGCATGATAATTCTTGCTCTTTTCTGAGCTTGGTAACACTTGGTAGCAACGTGTAAAAGCAACAAAAAAATATACGAAATTGACACCCACCCTCCTTTCTGCCTTTACAGCCTGTTTCCTTTGCTTCTTTTCTTCAGCTGTTTCCCCTTTTCTTCTGGCTGGAGTAGGTCTTCTTTCACTTTCTTCTTCATCTTCTGAGCTTTCCTGTTCTTCATCCATGTTATCTAGCTCCTCCAGCTGTTTCTTGGTGAGACCTTTACCCCCGAGCACACCAATGGGAATGCCACTTTTCTGGGACAGGATGATCTGTTTCCCCTGAACATAAAAAACAGACAATCAGTGCTGTGTATCTGTACAACAGACCGGAATTGGACCACAAATATAGCAACATATTTGATGTGAGAATTTGAAATACCTTTTTGGGTTTAGGAGGGTCCTTGATCACTGTTGGGTGGTTGTATAGGGTGGAGTATGTACCTGGGAAAGAATAAAAACTAGACTCACAAAAACCTTAGTCATAGGGAGTTAGTTTGATGTTAATACAATCTCAATATCCACTCTACCATAAGTACTCCTATAAGGAGACACTAACTATTGACCACTTATTGCCTACAAAACAGGAAATTGAACATCTCATACCCCTGTGAAATATATGTATACATGTGTACTAGTTTTTTAAAAAATATCTTTATTTTCAATTGTGCGTTTATCACCAATTTTTCCGACATATTTTCCTTGTGAGGTAACAGACATGCATATAGCTGGAAAGAATTGAAGACAGGACATGAGATAACCTACTGTGGGATCATTGACCTAACTTCTTGTCAGGGTCCTCTACATGCCTAGCATGTGGAAATCAGTCCTTCTACTGCATCCATATAGCTACAAGAACACAAACAAATACATAGAAAATAAAAACTCCATGCATGTCATGAGGACTTACTGAGGATAGATTCACAGTCCCACTTTTCTTTGGGCTGCTCTGTGACCATCTTCACTAGGTCCTCTTCCTCAGACTCTGACTCTGATGACACATCTTCTTCTCCTTCTCCCTCAAGACCTTCCCTCTCAGGATCAAGTCTTCTGATGATACTGCAATCAACACATTTTGAAAGACATTTAAAAAAACATAATTAAAGAAAAAAAGAAAGCAAGGAGAAATATTTCCATGGGTTTATCTGATTAGTTAATCAACTGACATGGTACATTGTAAATGACACAGATACAAAAACATGTTATTGCTACAGCAAAGATGAAATTCAATACTACAAAAAACAACAACAAAGCCTTGGTATGGGTATTGAAATCAGAGGACTTCATGTCAAAAGCAAATATGGTAATGGCAACACAAAGACAATTTTCTCAATTACAGTACAAGTCTAAAAAATTCTGTTTGCTGTTGATGCATGTTTCTGTCCTAATTGAAGACCACATGTACCTTTCTTCTTTCTTCTTCTCGTATTCCTGTAGGATGTTGTTCAGCACGAGGCTGTCCTGCTGCACAGTGCCTGTCAGCTCCTCATGGTCCAGAGGCCCCATCTCATCATCATCATACTCTTCATACAGCTGAACAGGCACAACAACAGTTCCATGAGCTCATGCCTCCATGGAATAGTTACCAGTTCTCAAATGTCTCAGTTAATTGTAGTTCATAAATTATGAATGTAATTATTCAACATAAAGCTTTCATTAACATTGATCTCATCCTGTCAGGATATGGTGAACAGGACTATCATATGGAAAATAAAATAAAACCATCTCCCCATGAATTAGTAGTCTCTCCCATTGACCCCAAGACCTGTCAAGTCTGACACTTCCTGTCATTTTCACAAAGCTGAATTTTGTGGCTACACCACGTTCCTACTCACCTCCTGCTACTCTACTGACAGTGTATTGAAATAAATTTGGACATGCCAACAAAGCACATGGAGGCAACAAAGTTTTCTCTTAACATTTACACAGCTGAGAAAGTACAGTCAAAGAAATAAAGGAATTCTCAACTTAATCTTAAAAAGTTTACATGTACGTCCATAAAGAAAAAAAGAGAGAATTCCTTAGAAAGGAAAAGAAAGACTGTCTCCTACCTTTTCAAACCTGTCATCTAGAAGAGTCAAGCCTTCATTTCTCCTCATGACGGAGGATGTGATGGAGTATTCCGTGAACCTGGATTTGGTGGTTCTGTAAGTCAGCCCCTCGTCAGAGCCTTCCTCCTCTGATTCCATCTCACACTCATCAGATGGGTACTCCCCATCAGAGTCTACATCCTCCTCCTCCTCATCTTGGGGGGCTGCGGTTGCCATGGAGATGAAATCATCCTCCAGCATGTTGTCAGGGTCATTGTAGTTGAAGTCTTCATCGAGAGCTGCAACAATGTCTGGGTCCCAGTCTAGCTGTGGGCCTACATGGGAGGGAAAAGTGCAATCAAAGTAAGTTTCACAATGATAAATTCCCAATAAAATATTTAAAAAAAAAGGCCAAACCCTAACACATGTAAAAAATCACTGACCAGTGAAAATTGTAGCTACCAGACTAAAAGTGTACAAACTACATTTGTAAACCAATATGGAGGTATTGGTACCTGTAGTTATAGTATTGAAAAAGGTAAAGACTTTCAATCAAAGGGACTACCGTGAGAGTACATATAAATGTAGGTGTATATGTATATACCAAGTACAATTACAATGGCACTAATCCTTACACTACAGGTACAAATCTGAATCTAAAAGCACGCCACTTCCAAATAAATTATAACACAATGCATGACTGTACATCTCAATAATACTGTAAACTCATTTATCTTTGTGAATATGTAACTTTGTGGCAGGAATGAAAAAGGTGTTTTTGCAACCTAAGCAATATTACAGCGTCAAAGTGGAAATATTCAGAATAAGGCAATCTGCATGATATTGACATCTACTGCACTGTATTCTCACATTTGCATCATAATTTGATACTTTGAGCGGTTAAAAACAGCCCAGAGACAAGTTGCAGGAGGATATTCCTTATTATTGTACCCCCAAAAAATAAGGACCTGATCTGGAATCCTTGTGCAACTCGTTCCCGCGCTGTTTTTAACAGATCAATTTATGAAATAATGATGTAAATGTTCTAAAATAGTGCATTAGATGTCAATATTATACAGACTGCCTTATTCAGAATATTTCCACTTTTAACAATGTGATATTGCTTACATGTAGGTTGCCTTTAATATGGCACCTAAGCACATACCTGCATTGTCATGATTTTACGGTGGAGGGGAAAATTATCAAGACTTACAGTACCTATGAACTAGGGATAAAGCTGCTACTTGTAAATGTTCTCCCTTACCCACGAGAGGTACTGCCTTGTTGAGCATGCCCACATCCTCCTCCTGCTCAGATGGGAAGACTGATGCAGGAAGCTGTAGTCTGGGAGTCTCCTCTGGCTGGGGCTATGCTCAAGAGAGAAAACATTAGTCTGTGTAATACAGACTCTGCTGTCTAGGGCTAAATTGGCCCCTCTCTCTGCGCTAGCAATATAGGGTAGCTGTGCAATTATAGAAGCCCAATTAAATCAGGCTAGGAAAACATTTGATGCATTAGCACATGTACAGAGATCCTGGTCTACTTGCAAAAGCTTAGAAACACTTAACACTCAGTTAAAAGCGTAACTTAAGGCCCCTTTGCACTAGATGGTGGCCATTGAGTGACTCAAATTGATTTGTAAATTGTATGACCCTAAATCCTATAATTGGAATATGATGCATGATGCAAAAGTGTAACCAATCACACAAAACATATCAAATTTTTTCTTGGTCTATGAAATTTGATGAGATCTGTCAAATGTTTGTTATTCATTGGTCACTAAAAAAATGTAAGCAATTCAAAAACACCAGTAGAAAGGTGTAAAAGAAGACATTGTCTAATAATGAACCAGTGCAAAAATGTTAACAAGAGTGATTGAAATGAAATCTTACAAAACTGTTTAGTACTGACCTCATTAGTATCCTCTGCCCTTTTGATGTTGACCTTTGACACGCTGGGTTCCAGTACGGCCTGCCCTGGTTCCTTCAGGTGCTGCAGGTAATCATACTCATCCTCAAAGTACACTCCGTACTTCCTCTGCTCCTCCCTTCTCTTCTCAATACTGGCTGAGACCTTGGATTGAAACAAAGAACAAACAAGTTAAAGAACAGTCTTTGTCCTGAATCACAATGAAGAAGAAGAGACTGTAAATTCATTTTCATAGGGACCTAATTTTGCAAAGGGAAAAGGAGAATTTGCAGAGTTTTAAGCCTGCGGTTGAATCAACCTCCTAGGTTGAATGAAACAATCTGTAGTACAGTAGTAATGCACATTGGAAAATGTATATTCACAAAAAAACACAACCAAGTTGTAAACATTATAAGGTTTACAGTGCCATGACCAAGACTTAGTTCATCTGTAGGGGAGTCTGGTTGGGAATTGGTAGGCAACATTGCCAACTACTACTAGTCTTTAAAAGTCATCTCAGCAGCCAACTGAGCATGTATCCTTGCAGATCATGTGTAAGTAACAGCTAAACTACAAAAAGCGATGATGGACTATATTATAAGAATGAAACGTTATAAATGACAAAGAGAAGAGAATTATAACACACATGTGAAGAATGATCACACACGTGAAGTGACTCTACAAAAGAATGCTTGACTATGTAGAAAAGTGAAGAAGATGGACCGCCTAATGTGTGCTTAGTGCTGACCAATTGGAAAAAAGCAGCGAGACATGAACACGTGAGAAAGACGCAGAGAGAGAGAGAAACAATAGCACATGTGACCATCATTCTACGAATCCGACGGCGGATATAGAGACAACAACAAGATATCTACTAATCTAGATCGGTCATGATCTTGCTCACCTCTTGTAGAACATGTTGAGGTTTGTCCTCATCAGCCTGCAGGGGGTCCCTCTGACTTCTGTGGACCAGGTGAAAGGTCACAGCATTCTTGTTGTCAATAAACTTCTTCTTCTTCCTCGGCTGTGGAACAAAGATATCATGTTGTAACAGCAGTGACCTTTGACATATACAGTCTTTCCCAAGTGTTATGACCTGTTCAATTGTTACAACTTAGTACAAGGCCAGGGTATCAATATCAACTGAACTGACAGATCTACTACAAAGGAAAGATATCCAATATCAAATAAGGGTGTACACAGAACATGTAACGTTACATATACTATAAGTTAGCGTGTTAATTATACACTTATATACAGGAAGCATGAATACTTGTCACATCATGCAAATGTTGTAAATAATATGAATGAATTTATTGCTCAACAATCGCACATGGTACAATGTAATATGTACTACATGTAAATTACAAGCAATTACAATATATCTATTCATGTTTCCTAACCAGATAAAAACTTCCGTTCATGCGTTAGTTCTTAGTACTCATATAAGTACAATTTGTACAAAGTGTTCATATTATTTGTGATAAAAAGCACATGGCTACCACCTCCCCCCCCTCCCCACACAGTTCGAAATATCGTTAAACTGTCACCGTTTCTTGTTGTTGATGCCGTCCCTGTACCAAATGAAAACCATGGAGTTATAAAGAACAAATCTTTACCATTCTCTTGCTCCAAAAATGCGGGAAACGGCAGAAATCACACTTCTCCTGGCCTTGGTTACAAGTTGGTGCTCGTCTGCTACAATCGGATTATACCAATACCGGTAAAGGGGGTGACAGTCTTTCAATCAACTAGATTCACTGCCACAAAAATTAATTGATTAAATAATAATAAATATTTAAGTATTATTTATCAATTGAATAGTATGAACTCTTTGGAATTTTTTGTGAGTCAGTTAACTGTAAGATATTCCCCACGCTCCCCAATGTGTTAAATGAACTAGCCCAAGATGACCTTTGTCCCGGAAACATGGCTGCCGCAGGTGCGGAAGGATTGTTGATTGACGTGGCCGGTGCGCGATCTGCTTCTGCTGTGAAGGAGCATGATCAGGGCAACCAAAGATACTGGAAGAGGTAAGAACTTGTCTTCCGTACCATTTTATTTTGATATTTTATAACTTTCGCGGGAGAAAAGGTAGCGAGATTTGTGCGAACTTTGTCGCACTGTGCCCCCCTCCCACAGAACTTCGTGGCATACTGGAAGTTCCACTTGTTACGCCATATTTTTGTAGACAATTCTTATAAAATCAACATGGAATTATGCTACACAAGATATAATCTTTATCATTAATTGCCAACAACAATGAATCAATAAACAAACTCGAGAAGAAAGTAGCAACATAGCATCTAGAATAATTTTAGTAGAAAACAAGTTCTTAACAAATTGTTCACTGTTAAACTTACTACTAGCTGTAGTACTAGCAAATTAAAATATTCTTTGAGAATTCTCGAGGAGCAAGGGAGAGATTGTCAGTATTGTACCAATGTACTTTGGTAGGCACCAAAGCATGACTCTACAAGACCTGGCAGGTCACCAACTGTGTGAGGATGCAGGTTGCATCATATAGGACCAGCCAGGAGTTGTGGGAGTAAGAAAGGACTGGAGGAGAAGGGCCATGAACCAGACAGTCAGTGACACCCTCACAATGAGATGATGATAATTCAATGATGATAGAAAGTACAAAATCTGTGGTTGAGAAATGTTTTCCTTTAGACAGGAAAAAACATACTGTTTGCCTTAATCATATATATATATATATGTAAATAACACTAATCCACCGCATTCACTTGTCTTGTCCCTTGCACCAATCAGTTGTTTATGTCCTTGTGTTTTTGCCTTTATTTTCCCTATGTTTTAAGGCACTATCACCTGTAACTAACAAAACATGCGCACTGCAATTAATCCCCGTCAAGGGGGCTGAGCAGTAGAAAAGAAGAAGAAGAAGAAGAATCATTGTGGGCTAGGTAAAGCAATTGCAGTAAATGAAACATTGTTTTGGGACAATAATTCCAGCTAAACCTGATGTTACCTAAATTTCTTGTTGACAGAACTGAGAAGAGACAATGGGTGTTGGCATATTTCATCGGCAATGCGATCCTGTACGCCTCCCGGGCCGCCATGCCTGTCTGTGTACCCGCCATAGCCAAGGAGTTCAGCTGGGACAAAACTGTGTCTGTGAGTAAAGTACTAGTACAGTACTTTTCCAGTCTGTGTATGATTTAATCATTTTACGCACATAACTTTTGTATACAATTAGTACAGAATTTACAGGACAGAGATTGATGATGATATATGAACTGATTGATACAAGGTGATTGATGGAATTCCCCATTGTTTTGAACAGGGCAGTGTTCTATCAGTGTTTTTCTGGGGCTATGCATCAACTCAGGTGTTAGGAGGCTACCTAAGTGACAGGTGAGTGTACAACTCTCTCTCGCTTTCTCTATCTGGTTTAGCATCCGTTGTTCCCCATCTTGTGAGGGTTGGACATTGCAGGATGTTGCTCAGGTCTGCTTACTGATGTCAAGGAGATCAGACAAAAACAACATGTCAATTTAGAGGACACACATGTAGATATACAACAGATGTACAATACCTTTTAACTTTTTTTTTAAAATGATTTTTTATAAATTATATGCTCTTCTCTTCCACCTTCTCTCCAGGTTTGGAGGTGAGGTAATCTCCATGGTTGCTGCTGTTGGCTGGTCCACGATCACCCTGCTCTACCCACAGCTCCTGTACCTCTTCAGTTCACACGACACATGCATCAGGTTTGTCATCCTGTGCAGAATCCTACACGGGGCATGTCAAGGTAAGGCACTACCAGTGACTATAGTCTACATGTAATTTTCTTTCTTTTCAAGTTCATTTTGTATGGGTATAAGGTAAACATGTCTTGATATTCATTGATTCAATTCTAAGTAATATTGCATGCTTTCTCCCTTTTTTTGTGCTCTGACTTACTCCTTCATAGTCACTCTTGAATTTATTAAACTTTAAAGTTGTAGCTCAGGACACACTCTGTTTCTTGATCCTGCTGAATTCAGGATCCTGCTGAATTCTTCCTGCAAAACTGCAAGAAATTATCCCAAATTAACACCTTAAGCCCTTTTGTGTGGTGACTCTCGAACGTCAATCTAAAGTATTAATATTTTAACGGCTTCACATGAGAATACAATAATTGTATTCAAGCTGCTTGTCAGAAGAATGCTGGTTGCACAAATACAGAATTATCAACGTGATACGTTTTCTATGTGTTCCAGATTAAAACCTAATACTAAATTCACCCCTCCCCCTTCCATGTCCCCTCCAGGTATGCACTATCCGTCCTTTACTAGCCTTCTGGCCCACCGCATCAGAGATACAGAGCGTGCCCTGGCATACAGCATAGTTAGTGCAGGCTCACTCTTTGGGTAGGTACCTACATGTATCTCATGTCTTATTACTTTCTTATGTGTTAGGTGTGGCTTTCCCTGCTGAGTCCAGCCTTGTAGCCCGAAATGTGAAAACTGACAGAACAGCCACGTATACTATCATGCATTCTGGAATCAAATTTGGGTGAGTGCCCAACCCAGTCTTTAATATCATTGATAGAATGTCTGGAACTCTGGATGATGAAAACAAATATTACATTTCTCCACATCTAAGTATAATGACAATTTACAAGTGCACAGCAAACCATTACTGATTGCTTGAGTTACATTGTTGTATATACACACTTTGTTTATTTTCTTAGTATTGTATATTAAAAGGGTTCTAAAGAAGTCTGTGACCCAGAATACTGTGAATTTATTTGTTTTCATTGGGACATGATTTCTAGGTAGAAGGGAAAAGGGAGGTTTTCAGTGCATTCTATGTTCACAGTAGAAACAATTCTGTAGCAAGGTAGTAATGCATCAGAAACATGTTGTGTGGCCTTTACAAAAAAATGATGATAAAACCACTGAAAATGTAATTTGGGGTTAAGGTTTTAAAAATTTCAAAAGTTTTAACTTCTTTTTTCTTTTTCTGTCCAGGGCCCTCTTGATGGGATGTTTTGGCTCCATAGTGTTGGTGCACTTGGGTTGGCACACCGTCTTCTACGTAACGGGTGTGGTAGGTCTACTGTGGGCGGCTGTCATGAGAATATTCTTTGTGAGAAGGAAAAACATTGTGTCCATAAAAACCCTGAACGGTTCCAATGATGAGGAGAAGAAGAGGCCACACATGCCCTGGAGAATACTCTGTAGGAAAACAGCATTTCTGTGAGTACATGTACATGTAGGAGCTATGTTTGACTATATCGATAGTATACTGGAAGTTTAAGCATATTAGGAGTTTACCTAGACAGCCAAGTCTTTCTCCTGTGGTTTATCATATCAGATGTGTGTTACCATTTCCTGATAGGTCTTTTAGATGGGATCAATACATTTCTGGGCTGCTGTTTTACAGTTAACGTTAACAGTACATTGATGAAGGTCAGACATCTGGGTAGAAGATTATGTTGTAATACAAATAAATCAAGCAACTAGTTACTTCTAGAAAGAGTCAGATTCTTGAGAAAACATTTACCATCTTTGATCAGTGACAGAGAATGTAATGGAGAATGTTAACATTTCTGTTTTTTCTACAGCTCTGCAATTGTTGCCCATGTTTGTAACAACAACCTGTTCTTCATCATGTTCTCCTGGATGCCAACATACTTCCATGAGACATACCCAGACCAGAAGGTAGGTTTCATGATACTGTAAATGCAGAAATGTTCATGGTGGATTAATGTTCGCGTTTTTCGCGGCGGCCGCTTCACCGCAAATTTAAAGCCACCGTAAACATTTTTTCCATAACAGTAAGAGATTACAGTGCATGGTGCTACCGCGAAATTAAAACCACAGCGAAAAGTCCATTTTCCCCCTACCGCAAAATTAAATCCCCGCGAACTTAAATGCATTTGCAGTATGTCTACACTCACAGACAGGTAGGCAGACAGACAGGTAGGCAGACACAGACAGACACAGACAGACAGACAAACAGGTAGGCAGACAGACAGACAGGTATACAGATATACAGACAGGTAGACAGATGGGCAGACAGACAGGTAGACAAATAGACATATAGACAGATAGACAGGTAGGCAGACAGATATGCAGATAGACAGACAGACAGGTAGACAGACAGACAGACAAACAGGCAGGTAAACAGACAGATATTGTTCCTCTTTCATTCACTTCACCATGGCCATATGGATGAATCATTTTTGTTGTTTTGTCATGCTAAAGAATTGGCCATCCCACATTGGCTTACAATGGATATGACCCCAAACTAACTGAAATTTAATACAGTCAAACCTGTATTAGCGGCCACCTTTGCATAACGGCCACCTGCCCATAGAGGCCACTTTTTGTCGGTCCCTTGGATTCGTAATGATTAAGAAATAGGCTTAGCGGCCACCTGTCCAACGCGGCCACGGCCACACGATTTCCGGTCCCGCAGGTACAAAAACACTGCCGATTACGGCCAGGCGGACCGCTGATCTATGTTTCGGCACGCGTTCGGCCATATACAGCGGCCGTATTGTCACCCTACGCCGGATTTAAAACCTCTTATTTTCAAAACAAAACTTCGTAACTGGCGCTACCTATATCCGCTGACTAACGAGGTCATATAAGGTCAATAGACGATACCAATATTACGGAGGTAAATTGTGTTAAAGTTACGTTCTAATACACTATCGCTTAGCTTAATTTACATCACAAAAACTTTCTAAATAAATTGTTACAAAGACAAAATGATATGAACTTCAGACTATGGTGGATTTTATTCTTACATTTATTAAGAGATAAGTCTAAAATGACGAGACTTTTCTTGTGAGTACTACATTAGCATAATGGGCGAATCTGACCTGTGAACGCGAGCGGGAACACATGGACGGCGAAGTATCAATCGATACAAGACGAAAGATCAAAGAAATATGAAAATACCGGTCTCTTCAGACAATATCAACTGTAGAACATTTACATCTTATTATAGCTTTTGTTTTCTTGATACATATAGTGTAAAAATCATTGCAGTACATGTGCAGTACTGTATTATGTGAATAAAGATCAGTGGGTACTAAAACCATGTGTAACTTATTGCTTGTGGTCAATTAATTAGCATATTCTCTATAGTGGTCACCTCTCTAGTGTGGCCAATTTCGACCAGTCCTTTGAGTGGCCGCTATAGACAGGTTTGACTGTACAACAAAATGCATATAAAAATTACACAGATTGTTCAGAAACTCAAACTGCACTCTGTCATGTTCTATTAAAGCGTGTAGGAGATGCACCAAAGGACTTGCATCATGGTAACACAATGGTTCCTTGTCATCATTGTATTAATACTTAATTAGTACAGCTTAGTGGGTGAAAGTTGCTAATATATATAAAGATACAAGTACTGTAAAGAACAGTATATGTTATGGTATAACATGTAGTATTTTAATTTTACCCTTTATAGCAGTGTACATGGCATTCCAACTTTACTTTACTTTTTCAACAAATTCTCATGGTATGTATGTTTGTTTCCAGGGTTGGATCTTTAATGTAGTGCCATGGTTGGTGTCCATGCCTGGCAGTGTGCTCTCAGGATGGATCGCTGATTCATTAATAAGAAAAGGTACATGTATTTTAGTGTATTACGTAAGCCTTTTGTCAAGCTACTTGCATACAATTGTGTGTGAGTAGCTTAACCAAAGATCTGATTGGCTACTGACAGAATAAGAAAGAAAAGGAATAAGAACACGTGGGAAAACAGAACTAAACTTTGCATTACCAACACTGAAATAGTTGGGTAAGGTGTATGGTTTTGCATCAATCTCTCCATAACTAGTAACATTTAATGTAAATTTATTAGCACTTTTATAAACATTCATTTGGTGAAATTAGAGCAATAAAGTCTGAGGACTGCAGTTGTGTTAACTTCAGGCAGTTGGTATTCAATCTGCCAGGTAGAGCTGTTACTGCAAAGTAAGCATAAAGCAACAGTACTGTATGTGCCTATTGTGTTGGTATCTCACACTTGTGTCTCTTTCACATCAGGAACAAATGTCACACTAACAAGAAAGATGGTTGAGGTAGGTGAAGTTTGTACTTACAAAGTTACCTGTAGTATGAACCCTTAGTTTTACAATGTCAAAGCCAATTCCAGTTTATTATAGTGGAGTTTCATTAGGCCATGTTGACTTGATTATATGGATGACATCCTCTTGGAACCCGAAAACTGATGCAAATGTGGGAAAAAAATGTTTTATAAAAAAATTTGCCTTCATTATGAAATCTATGTGGTTAGGAAGGTTGAACATATGACTGAACACACAGAATATAAAATACTTAACAATACTTTTGTCATTTTTTTCATTTCATTCATTTTTTCACATCTTCTTTGACCTTGGAATATGCTAAGACGTTCGTATACATTTTCTGATATTTGTTTTTACAATCCATGGCATATATTTGCTTATTTTGAAGCTGCTTTGTATGATTTCTAGTATGGTTGAATGCGCGTGAATGTCTTAATCAAATCAACATGGCCTTATCATGGCACAGGAGCCCAAAATACATGCATGTACAATGCACCATCAATAAAAAATGCTGTCATTTGTTTTCTTGTACTGGCATAACTTACTGCTGCCTTGGTGTTAGCAGGGGAGCAGCAAGTTATGAAAGACTGGGCTTATCACTTACATGTGTACCAGAGCAGAAATACATGTGTATAACGTTTGTATTATGTTGTTGTCCTGTAGATTGTAGGCATGGGAGGTCCAGTTGTTTGTTTACTCCTGACAGACTATTATTTTGTTGTCCTGTAGATTGTAGGTATGGGAGGCCCCGTTGTTTGTTTACTCCTGACAGACTATTATGTTGTTGTCCTGTAGATTGTAGGTATGGGAGGCCCCGTTGTTTGTTTACTGACCTGACAGACTATTATTTTGTTGTCCCGTAGATTGTAGGCATGGGAGGTCCAGTTGTTTGTTTACTCCTGACAGACTATTATGTTGTTGTCCTGTAGATTGTAGGTATGGGAGGCCCCGTTGTTTGTTTACTGACCTGACAGACTATTATTTTGTTGTCCCGTAGATTGTAGGCATGGGAGGTCCAGTTGTTTGTTTACTCCTGACAGACTATTATGTTGTTGTCCTGTAGATTGTAGGTATGGGAGGCCCCGTTGTTTGTTTACTGACCTGACAGACTATTATTTTGTTGCCCTGTAGATTGTAGGTATGGGAGGTCCAGTTGTTTGTTTACTCCTGACAGACTACACAGACAGTTTTGTGATGGCACTGATGGCTGTTTCCATGGGGATGTTCAGCCAGGCCTTCCACAACAGTGGGGTGCTGGTAATACCTCAGGATATTGCTCCATCCTTTGCTGGTGCTGTCTTTGGTAAGTTTGGCATCCCCCTTTCTTGACTGTGCAGTTTAGACTTATAATATGAATGCACATATAACTGTTGTACCTGGTTATCCAGATACAAAATGTATCTGATTTGTACTACCATTCTAGCTGTGGCTTTCTATTTGCAATTACTGTCATTTTGTTGGTAGGTCTCAAAATTTTTCTTTGGGAATAGATAAACTAATGCACCTAAAGTAGATACTTAGGTGTACAGAAAATATGATGGGTGCACAGCATGAAAAAAAGTAGAATGTCTGCAAAAAGTAATTTAGAGCCTTGGGCTGAAATTCTATTTTTTTTAGCCAACTTATAAAGGACATTAGCCATTATATCATTGTACTACGTCCTTGATTTGTTATTCTTAAATGTCAGTTTTATTATTTCAAAACAAAGGAAATAGCTTACCCTTTGGACAAAGGTGAACTAACATTACATACATGTACATTGCAGGACTGACTCAGTTTGTTTTTTTCCCTTGCAGGTGTCATGAATATGCTGGGTGCCATACCAGGTAAGAAACTTGCTACACCCTTTGGGGTCTTCTTGTCTTGTCGTTGCTAAGGAAGATTTATGAATGGTGGTGTCATACATGTAGATAGGGCAGGGTAAGGTGTCATACATGTAGATAGGGCAGGGTAAGGTGTCATACATGTAGATAGGGCAGGGTAAGGTGTCATACATGTAGATGGCTATGGGTACAAGTGTGTCAACAGCAGGGAACATATACAAATGTACATGTATAGAAATAGTAGAGTTGGAGAAGGAAACAAAGGGAGATTTACACAAAGTGACTAGTGAGTATTCCATTATTAATTAGGAGAATATTAATTAAGAATGAAATTAAGAGAGAGGGAAATACTCTCTAATTAATTAGAGTTGGAATATTTCATAATTGGTTCATTAACTGCGCTCATTAGTCTGTCTCTGGGGGTGATTGGTTCTGTAAATCTTGAAATGTTTGCAGTGTTATCATTTAAGCTGAACTCTTCATCGCAAAATTATCACACTGCAAATATGCACTTCCAATGTACTACTACTGTGTGGCAGAATTACTTAAACTGTAAAAGAAAAAGAAAAACCTTTGTTCCATTTCTAAGTCCCCAAGAAAATAAATGAATCAACAGCAAAACCACAACTCTGTAGACCCCTTGAACCAAAGCTGACACAGTGCTGTGAGGATGTATCTAATATACATGAAGGGCCCCACAGCATTTTTCACTGTCCGCCATCATAGACACAAGAGTGCGTCATCTGTTGGCATTGTTCGGCAAAAATAGATACAACACATGCACACGTGAAGCAATGCTTGACAATACTATCATATACTGTAGACCTTACTCTTGCAAATATCAATGGAAAAGGCATCAAGAGTTTCCTTCTGGTGTCCAATTCTTCACAAAATTCGATGTTTTCTTCTCAACTCATTTGTCTTCATGTATCAAAAGTCGTGTGAAGGATCTCATTACACTAATGCATTCTTTCGGGTCTTTCACATGTAAGACATCACTTTATTTCATCACACAAACATGATTAGTGACAAATCTTTTATCTACGTGATGCATGGCTCTTCTGGAACCATTCACTCAATCTACATGTTCTCCATTTAATTACCTGTACATGTGTGCATACCAACAGTTGTGACTTGCCAAATCATTATGAGTGAAATTAGGGTTTGTAAAGAAATTTGGATATACATGTATAAAGCTCTGTTGCCATTACATAAGGGCTTAGAAATGCTGATATGTGTTGTTGGTAATGAGTTTAGTTATGGTAACATCTACTTGATTAGTGCATATGTAGGTTGGTCCATCAGTGTTATATTTTCTGCACTTACGGTATATTCTTAGACAAAACATTTTTGGCAATGTTTCCAATGTAACTGCAATAACATAGACAAAATGATACCTCCCCATGAGTTATTAGTAGTCTCTTCCATGGATATTGTCCATCATATATGTATATCTGTTGTACCAACTCTAAACTGTACCTCCTACGACTCTGGCAAGTCTGACCCACGTCCCATGTAGTCATCTTGCCACTCACTTCATGCCATCATCACAAATGACAATGTATTCAACAAAATATGTGAACACACACACCTGCACAAACACACACACACCTGCACAAACACACACACACACGTCACACACCAAAGCAAAGACACTGTACACTGAGTCAAAAATGTACATTCTCCAATAGCTGTGTATCATCTTTCTATCTAAGGGTAGTGACATACTAGTACATGTATGTTATGCATTAATACTCTTGTACCAAGAAACTTGGCACAGGAAGCCCCAGTTCTTATCTTTTTCTGAACTAATCCTGGTCATCCTTCATCATAATACTCCATAGGCCTTGCTGTCATGTCTATTGCAGGGCTCAAGATGATGACCCAGAAACTTGAAAGATGATCGCGATTTCCTTTCCCAGTTATCTCCCTTTATTACATCTTAAGTCCCCATGGACTGGTGACGTCCTGTTGGGAAGCCCTATGGATCTGACCCAGTGGCACGGAGAATGTATCGTCAAATCCCACAGAGCGCTGTCACAGTTGCTTTATCCTTGCACAAAAGTTCTTAGATTACATCCGGAGAAAAAGAATTGATCAAACTTTTATCGGCTGATCTAGTTCTTAAATGCTTTGTGATAGGAGGTATTCTAAAGCAATAAAAGGAAAGCCACTCCCAATTGCAGAAGGGATAAGAAGGTTGCCGTGAGGTTAATTGGTCATGTGGCACAAAGCCTATGACCAAACCAAAAGGAATTATTTGATGGGACCCTGTCATTATGCAAGGTGCACTAGAGGCTGTGCCACCATATATGTCACAGATCACTTAATGAATTTCATAGATATATAAAGACTTTTTTTTTACATTTTGTGTGTTTTGTTATCATTTATATCATACTTTAACATCTGCCATCATACTCCAAATATGAAATCAAGGATCACACAAATCCAATTTTGGTCACTGTCCAGGGCGCTCAAAAATTGCCATCTAGTGGAAAATTGTCCCAACTGTATAAAGATATGGATCTGAGGACTGATGTGCACAGTAAAAAAGCCATATAGTGCTAAGCTTGCGTGGGATACTGCCAAGCTTTGAATGTTGAACAAAAATGTAGCTACATTTTCTTCCTTATCTTAGTGCTTAAAATCTGCTGCATCAAATTTTATGTTAGTAAGTTTTATAGATTTGAGTGGGTGTCGAGGAAAGATACCAAAAGCTTACAACAAGTCTTTGCTCATTGGGAACCCTATAGGACCCATTTTCAAAAATTGCCAGTCTAGTATTTGAATTAAAACTGAATTGGTGTTGCATGTCTCTTGTTGTGCCCTGTGAAATCTCTGTAATTATGAGCCCTGAAACTGAAAATCTGCAAAGTGCCTGTAACACTAAAGTACAACTGTACATGTCCTGTACAGTTTGTATATGCCAAAAAGCAGTTACTCAGGCAACTGGATATGATTTTGAAAATGGTCAGACATTGCAGACAGCCTTTTGGCATTGTTCTTTTGCCTGTGATACTGGAGAAATCTTGTTGGAGATAGTTTTTATATCTGAGCTGTGAATGGATATGCAAAAGAGATCCAGTTGGACAACAGGTTTATCCTAGCTGTGATATAATATGCAGCAAAGGGAGGAAGATAGTTTTAGATTTTTTACATATCTATTTACATGTACAGCTAGGGTATAAAAACTATCCTCAACAAGATTTCTCCAGTGTTACTCACGGAAGACACTGGACGGCTATCTGAAAAGTCTGACTGTTTCTGAAATCATACCCAGTTGCTTGAGTAACTGCTTTTTTTTTGACATATCTTATTACCTAGATGTCTAACCTTCATCGACAACACTTCCTGTAATTATGTATTTAGGTGTCAAAACCACTAACAACTGCACTGTGAATGTTTCTGTGCAGGTGTGGTGGGTGTGTACCTGGCAGGGCACATTCTGGAGCTGACAGGCAGCTGGGCAGCTGTCTTCCACCTGACAGCTGCCATCAACACCTTCGGACTGCTCGTGTTCCTAGTCTACGGATCAGCTGAGAGAATAGTGTGAGGGACAGACAAGCCTGGAGAAGGACAAACAAACACTGCCATTCTACTCATCATCATCATCATCATCATCATCATATCTTGTGCATGGCAGTAGATATGCCATTCTACTGTAAACCTTGAAATGTACTAGGTTGTTTTATTTTCACAATCATGGTGACCTCTTATTGCAAAATTTCTACTGAATTACAGAAGTTTCAACCAAGAGCTTCAGACACAGAGAATTCCTCATTTGCCCTTCCACCGCAATATGACTGAAATTATTACAGTTTGAATCTATCATCAGTGTTCTTCTCACCCCTCATAGACTTGTACATGTACTACACTTAGAAAAGATCCATGTAGTGGTATACTGTACAAAAAATGTACCTCTACACATTCCAGTCCTTGTACATGTAAGTGCAATAAGTAAATGTGACGCATTGCGCAGTAATTGTACACTGCCTAAAAGGAAATTCTCTTACATTTTAAACCGAATGCTTACCACAATGTTTAGTCTTGTATCTTATCATCTTTGTTTTAGAAAGGTGGTCATAAATGTATATATTTGGTAATTTTGTAGCTGATATTATACTTAAAGTGGTATTGATAATGAAAATATTATGGTGATGGGTTGTTGCTATTGCTAACAAAACCTTTTGAAATCTATTTATGTAATACCATATAAAATGTATGTACCATAATACCATGTAAAAACCTTCATGCTACAAATGTATGAACGAGTATTACAGATGACATCACAACATATCTAGACATTAGGGACAAATGCAATCAACTTCTTATTTATTGATGGCATTGTAAACAAAATTAGGTACTTTTTGAAAAATAATGTACATGTCTTTGATTTTATGTGGGTGTTGGATGGTCCAGAGATTATGTGTTAACTTGAATACTTGGCATTCAAACTCACATCAAAAGATAAAGTGCAATTTTTGTAAAAGACACAAATAAAATTTGCAAAGAGGATACTTGCTTCACAGTTATGTGTTCTGTAATGTGTTCATCATAAGGTACATATGAATACAGGTGGCCACTCCAGGTAGAAGTACATTGTGATGAGACATAGCGGACAAAATCTCCTGTTTTTTTAAAACATTTTTGTCCAGGTCAGGTCCTTTTTTTACCTTCACCAGGAATTTTATATTTTAGGAAGAATTTCTGTGTTTGTGCATAGTCACTAGGATAACTCAAGACTGGCTGCGTAGATTGGTCATTTATTTGGTGAGCTGGTAGGTTATAATAAAAACCTAAGTAAGTTAATGGTATCCAAAGATGTGAATATTCGCTACTCATTTGCATAACTCATGATGAAGTTTAAACATGGAATTCTTCCAAAGAAAATGAGTTTTACTGGCGTTCACATGTGTTTACACGTTGTGATTTTGGTAGAGACCATGATTTGGAATAGGTTATGCTGATTATAGCCGCATTGGAATAACCCATGAGATACGATGAAATCTACAAATGCTCTAAAATATTTCATGGAGGTATGAGGTCTCTGAACTCTTGTTGGAATGGTGAAAATTGTCCAGAAAGGTTGTGACTAATTTTCCTCTTGAGTTGGTTGCAAATGGTAACCACCAATTCCGCTCGGCTAACTCCTCTGGCACATTGTTCAACTTGTATGTCTAATTGCTATTCCAGCTACCGACGGAGTATAGAGATTATGTTTAAGACACGCGTTGAAGTTATACATCATAAACATTTACCTTTCTTTCTCCATGTATAAAACATGCCAGGTACGTAGTTGTTTGAGAAGACCCAGAGCTCACACAGAACGCACGTAAGGTTAGCTCATACCGACTTTGCCCCGGACCTATCCTATCTGTCACCTGCACATGCACATTTGTAGGCAGTTAGCATTGCCATGCCTGAAGCTGCATCTGGTGATAGGTCATCCCGACGTGTCCTGATGGAGGTCTTACGTACACGTACATCTGCCCTGCCCTCTGGAGTGTCACGGTGGCATGGTAGTGAGTCAAGTCAAGGATCAGGACAGAGGCATGATGTTGCGGATATGATAGACTTTATTCGGAGCTCTGGTAGACACGTCTTTCTCTGTCGGCTTCTCTCGGTCGAATCCCTGTACCCTCATACGTGTCACTTCTCCCGAACCCTCTACATCTGGTCCCACTTAGTCCGGTGACATTCCCCACACCAGGGGTTAACAGTGACTTAACACGCTGTCACCTCGTGACACCCTCGTGACAGGAGCATTTAGCCTCACTTCCCAATTATTAGAACAACATTTTTTATGGTTACGTATCAATTACATTTACACACTGGCAATTTCTATGGTAACAGGCTAAAAGTGTCATCTTAAGTTCTTCACATATGGAGGAAAATGTAAGATGCTACAATTTACGAATCCCGTACGAATGTCGTAAAATTCGTACAAATTTCGTAACAAAGGATGCTACATTTATTCCAACATACAGTAATAGTACATGTATGTAGATCTTCAGATGTATATGAGAAGATCTGATTATTATTTTTTTTCTTCAAAAATTTCGAAACTATACATGCGAGGAACCCTCTCTATGGCCACCTGTTGCATTCAGCGCACTTTCGCTATATCTGTAAAAAGATAATCCTTTGGTAAGTGTCATTTTAGAGTTCTTTGCATATCGATGTGGAACATGTATAATACATTACTACATTTTTAAAAACATTTATCCATCGTAGATCTTCAGGCTTAGATGACAAGCTCCACCACAAAAACGCATATCCTTTAATTGAATTAACTGAACTTTAATAATGAAATCTGCAGGCATGGCAATCCAAGAAAAAGGAAACCACTAATAAGATTATTTCCAGTAGAGACGTCTTTCGAAGTTCACAATTGGATTTTAGGAAAGTTGATAGGTACGAGTCAAGCCATACGTTCTGGTTAAGAATCAACGCGGAAGTTATGCATTTATTCATTGCATATGCGTCGGTCGAAAATGTCACTGCAGATAACCATAATTTTTATCCACGTGCGATCTATCTGAAAAGTCAACGTGTCCTGTTATGGTGCGGTTACATCCGTCGTGGGCCTCTGTACGATTTTATGAAGCAAACAGGAATAGACAAATACGACGCAAGTTGAGTCAGCTTGTATCAGTGCCGCTATCAGACAAGAAAAGAATCAAACTAACAAAGATACATTGATACATGGACGGAAATGTAAATGTTTGCAAGAAAACATTAGATTAAGGGTCCTATTTTGCTTTCTGACAGCGCGAATATCAAATCCACCTCCCTAGGTGTTTCTGGTAGAAAAGGTAAAATAATTCTGTAATTCATCAAGGTACAAAACGTCCATGAAATCCTTAACTAGGCACATTATTTTCATATTGATGTCGTAAAATTTCCAAGCAGGCTGTGACAGAACCAACCGCCCACAAGTGTCTAAGCCAACCATTTCCGTACAAATCTGTCGACAATTGAATTTTGGAACATCTTTGCGATTGTAAGGCGATCGTATGACGATCGTGCGACATATGTGACCGGGCCCTCTTGGGACAGTGACGCCTTTACCAGCCTACAGCTGGCATTCGTCATGTTTAAGGTCACCAGAGTCTATCTTCTTCACATGCTGTGCGGTCTATGCATACACCAATGTACATATCACAAGCGCACTCAAGATAAAGGCTGAAACAAACAAACAAACAAGCAAAACATCAGCATGTATTTCCAAAATGGGAAATGCTGTGAAGCAGAGTATTGAAGCATGAGCAAACTAAAAAAAATCTGACTCAATCACTACATTTTTTTACTCTAAGCCTTGTATTAATTTGATCATTTTGTGCTGATCGTACTTCGCAGTCACCAACAGATTATTCTCCTGTAAACAGGTCTACGCATTAAAATTTGTATTTCGTGTACCAAAGTAGTTGGATGTGAAATATTGCGTATGATTGTTGAAGCTTTTAGAATGATAACTACAGAAGAAATATATTTCAAGGTATCTTCATATGATCAAAAGAGGTATGACTTCTTATTCTAGTGTGATGAATCACATTGTTCATGAGATGAAGATGCCAAAGAAATAACTATCATAAGTGGACGGCAACAGTACAGGATATCAAGAAGTTTTACAATGTAGCCATTTGAAGTCGGCTTTCAAATTGATAACGATACAAGTGTCCATTTACCTACTGGTATCAGAAACAAGGTTTAGTGAAGTTATGAACAGACGAGTAGCATGAGTAGTAAATGTATAATGTGCCTTCAACAACAAAACGAGTTGAAAAGTAGGTGGACAATGTACAGGGAACAAAATCCATTCGTTTGATATACATGATATCTACATAGCAGAAACATTCAAGAAGACTAGTACAGGTTAAGGCGAATGGCCACAGTCTACGAACATTCTAGTGTATAACACGTAAAAACCCCCATTCGCGCTCACCCAATAGTAGTACAAAAGCATCATAAATGGATGAAAGAGATTATGAAAATGGACCCATAAAGGTAAGCGATGAGTATCTGCTGGTACTGAACACTGGCCCGGAGGCAGACATGCGTAACTCCGGGGGTTTCCGTTCTATCTAATACAATCAATGGCTCGCTGAAACATGGGGTACCCTGAGGCGGATGGTGACTAATGCGTCGGTGTAGTATAGAAGATCAATAATGTAATGCATCAGAAAGATAGCTTGATTTCTGTACTATTGATATGTGCGTACGTCAAGCAGAACATCGTGTTGTTTGCCGCTTATATTTAGCATATATAAGAAACGTTGAATTTTTAAGTTTCTATTTTTTCTTTCTTATTTTATGAGTTGAACAGAATATGCTTTATTGTCAACCAACCAAAACTGACATTCCTATTTTTGATCACAAGACCGTCAAGGAATTCTAAAGTGATACTAAACATTTGAAACACTAATAACGCGGTGTTTTTAGCATCTAGGGACAAAAAAGCATGATAAATCCTTCTTTTGAAAATTGCTCCGTGTAGCATTGGTTGCAACAAGAGGCCTCCTAAAAGCATTTAAATGTTTGAAGAGTTGCTTCTTGGTATCTCTTTGATACAGAGGTGGTATACATAAATCTTTTGCATTTTAACGTTGCTAAAAAGTAGGTACTCTGTGTAGCTCTTTGGAGATTTCTCTGTCCTTTTGGACGTCATAAGATGTTTCTGCATATATGATGTTTGGCACGGTGGCCATGGTTAGGTTTGTTGACGGAAAACCTGGAGGTACTGAGTTTGAGTCCCTGACGGCGTCGATTCGGTTCCCCTAGGAAAGCACTTTTCAACATTTTCCTCAATCGACTCAGGTAAACAAGAATATCTAACTTCGGCTATGACCGTGCCTCAAATATGACATTAAATGGAGGCCCCATCACGTTTGTTGTTGCAATTGTCGATTAAGGTTAGGGGTCCACTCGGTGTATAGTGGATCAAATTATGCAGGATATGCAGCTTTCATGCTTCCCATACAAACCTGGTGTGAAGTGGTTTACCGGGTTTATTAGACAAACAGACAACAACAGTTGAACATTTGGCACTGTAATGTGTTGTGAAGAGTTCCAAAGTTGAGTGGATAAGATTGTCACACGGTGTTTGCTCAGCTGTCTGTCGTAGACTAACTATCATTACTACATAATGATCAGGTGCATATGTCTCTTCCTGAGATATGATTCTCAAGCTAACTGGGGTTAATTACCCCTCCACGCAATTATTAGCGGTATCAACTCCAGCTTACAGCTCAATTATAAGGTATATGTTGCCACCGAAAATATGTTTGTGATTAATGTTTGGAATCTGTAAATGGACAATAATTATGAGCTGTTTTTTACTGGTGGTTTAGTACTTAGTATGTATTCTTCAGCCCAGTAAAACATGCTAAGGTTAACGACCGCACAAAGCATCATGCATTGTTTTATGTGGGTATGATAAGCCACGTTAACCCTATTCAGACCGGGCTTTTTTGGTCATCCCTGGACCGGGGGGGGGGGGGGGGCTTTTGAGGCCCTCCACTTCTAAGTCCTATAACTCTGTCACGACGTGCTGTAGGGCTACCAAATTTTTAGGACATGATGTCGACATAATACCTGACAAGTGTTTGACGTTTGACGTTACGCTGACGTAAGATGACGTAATTATGACGTCAGCAATTTGATTATATTGGCCGGACCCATGAAAAAAAGGGTATTCTCAGAAAACTTCAAGTTATGTTACAGAAATGTAACAAGTGTAGATAACAGAATAATAATGTTTATTACGACTTGCGTTGACAATAGCAACATCAATGACGTCAAAATGACGTCATAAAATGGACATCTAAGATACGAGTTGGGCTCCGCCATATTATATCCACCACTTTGAATTTTTAGAAATCCTTTTTTTGCAACAAATAATCACAAAGAGCAAAGGAAATAGACTAAATTCATTCATTTAGATGGTTTTTGATGAAAAAATACCAGGTAGTTACCAATTTTAAGGGATAATTAGCTTGTTATTCTTGATCTGGCCATACGGTCCGCCATCTTGGATTTTGGGCTGATTACGTCATCAAATTAGCATAATTTATGCATGTATAATTATGAAAGATATGCTAAATTATATAAGATTTTATTTATGTAACAAAATAGCAGTAATATAGCAAATAAATGTGAAAAAATACATTGTCAGAACCAAAAATAGTGATTTTTGGCAAAACTGCCTGTCAACAAACGGTTGCCATGGCAACACGAAAAAATGGAAAATTTGTCAAACTTCGTAAAATTGTTGCCAACAATATTTTAGGAAAACTCACCAAATTTGGTGGCTCTAGAGTAAGCCGTTCTGGCGTTATAGGACATCAAAGTTGGCGCAGGCCTCAAAAGCACATCCCCCCGGCACCCCGTCTGAATAGGGTTTAAGTACTGCTTTAAACTTAACATCACTTTATACCTTGCTGTTAGAGAATTTACGGTCTATATCGGTACCGTAAGGTCAATTTCCCTAAAATCAGAAAGGGCAGACAATCTTATGATAAACCAGGGTTAATAAAAAACATACGTCAAGATCAAATGGTTGACGTCTTTTGAGGAAGTAGCACTTTCTGTAATAGATTGGAAGATTGGAGGGAAAGTTGATAAAAATCAACCGAAATCATTTTCTGACAATGATGAAAGCTGTGTGCATCGTTCGTAAACCTTAGTAAATCCGCGGATATGTGTACGACAGTAACAGTGGGGGATATTGTCCTTAGGCGAACTGTTCTGTAGGAGCTAAGCATATTCATGAGTGTACTGAGTTCACCAAAACGAGTTGTAAAGTTCGATCGGAGTGTTTTAGGCGAGTTGCATCGACTCATCCATGGTAACGTGAACAACTAGTGGCTCCTAGGTTAATTGATATCACTACGAATCTTGCTATGTTCACTAAAAAGGCCACAAGTTTGTTTTGTAGTTCTTCAATACTATCGTACTGTTTCAGCAGCAAAATTTCCGCAAAGATAACTGAATCTAAAGTTTTTGGCACAAAGTTTCATAAATCATTCTGATATGTTAAGCTAGCTTATCTTTCATACTTATGAACAGGAACGGTAGACATGAGACGGGACAAAATTGTAGTCATACTTTAATGAAAAATGATGTGATCTACTGAGTCTCAAGAAAGTGACGAGCCGTGTGTACTTCAAACTATGTACGAATTATGCCGCCTTCATCTACGTTACTTTTACCACATTGTAACTGTCACCAATAAACAGTCACCCTGTCGACACTGACCTATAAACTGAAATCAGATGGCGCTCGCCTGCCATCTTATGATCCTAGCTATTCTTCACTGCCATCTCTCAATAGATTCAAAATTCCAGAAGATAAAATATCTTGACCTAAAAACTTGAATACTGCCCTTATGGGTCATTCAATTCATAAAACTCGATCACTACGAGACAGCTATATTGTACTCTCTTGAAACGCATTGGCTTGGAGAAATCAGTGGCCAGATGTCCTGTGGTTCAGTTTCATCCTCCCTTGTGATACACACACAACGTGTCGTATCTTATCGATAGAACAGAGAGTGATAAAATATTCATCCGTTAGTTTTGTGTTTACTGGAACATGAGGCGTTAGCTGTAGGCCGCGAGGAAGGCACGGCAGCGGTGATCGCCGGAGGGATAAGCGGGGTCGGTGCGGGGTTAATTGAGCGGGTGGGAGAGATTTACCGGTCTGTTCGGGGATTTAAGGGGAGGGAGGGGGTGATCATCACACAGGGCTTACGTGACCGAAAAAGGGTCTACAAGAAAAAAAATGAAATTTGGACGCATCCATGTTTGAGATGTAGTATTTCAAAGAGCTATCTACCATTGAAAATACCCGTAACATACTCAGAACACTATCCAAATCTGAAGTTCCACTGCAGTATCCTAGGAAACCGCCAGGGGGGGCATGATCAAACTTAACCTTTTTTTCCTGAACCTGAAAAGACAAATACATACCAATTTTTGGTTGCTTGAAAGTGTTAAATATGCACCCAAAATCATTCAATAACGTGCTATATGCTAAAGCAACAGGGCGGTACGATTCCCACCCTTACTGCAATTGCTGTTCCCACGGCCATAATGGTAATTATGCAGTCCTCTGCAAATGGTCCAAATCTAGGTTAGTCCCAGTGTCGAATAAAATTCATACAAAAACCCACCTGTGGTTCCAGAGTCTACCCACACGGCACCGTTAATTACCTCCGGTGAGGGTTGATATCTTCTCCCGTGTTAATTTGTGGAAATAATAACTTGAGAGGTTTCGACTGATTTCCATTAATGTTTGTATCCCCATAAGTCTGGACCCAAGGAAAAAATAATCAACATTCGACATTCGGAAGGATAGTTCCATACCCATTTCAAGACACAGTAGTAAGAGTTTTTGCAAGAAATGGGATATTGTGCAAAGAAAATCTGATACATTTCTGACCAAGAGAAAGATACCATGACAGTCAATAACCCTAACCCTAACCTAACCCTGAACCTAAACCTAACATATGCACGTCTACTCCAATAAAGATTGTCCGCAGTTTGGATTTGTACGACGATCACACGACAAATGCCACCGGGTCGTTAGGAAGGAATACTAGTATTACAAATGTGTCACCGTACCAAGAAGTAGACTTGACTATTTATAAGTTATATCTTCCAGATTTAGGAATGTTTGAAAAGTTTGTTATCCTTACAAGCTAAGGCGACATTTGGGCAGGTTGTTCCAGTTCACTAGATTTTATATCAATAGCTTTATGCTGTGTTCCCTGATAAAACCAGTCTTCCCGTAGGTTCCCACGTACGATATATAGTTCCTCGTTAATGTGCGAAGCTATTAGGCAGACCACCCGTAAGTGTGATCAATTGGGACCTGGAGTTTATATACTGAATCACAAGCGTTTTACTACTTATGATTCATAGGGTGGGAGCTAATTAACGGGTTTTTGGAGTTGTCGTAAAGCACAAATAATGCATCTACATTTGCTACATTCCAGAAGCTCCTATAAGAGGTAAATGCCATATTTATCATTATATTTTTGTTCTATAGAGGCTGAAATATCAAGGTTTTTAGAACCAACTGTTCCATCTTGTCATAGCGAAGGAGATGCCATGTTCAGAAAAGCTCTATAGTTCTATATATTACATATACGGGAATAGGAGGACATTGGTGTCACTGTTTAGTCAACGTAATTCAAAGCATAGAAAAGGGAGTCACATATAATCTGTGAACAAAAATTACGTTGAAAATTAGATGGAAATTCTTGATCATGGAAACCCATTGCAAACCATAAGAGAATAATTATGTTTTTTTTTAGCGTTACGACTGAACGATTGGTGGCAACATTAACCTGTTGTTACATGGAGATAAAGTTTTATCGGCATTTTCTGTAATGTAACCTGCATTAAATTGCTACTACCCAACCCCTCGGAAAATCTCTCTCAAAGAGGTTGCAAAGTCCATGGCTCTATGTGGACATCCTGAAGCCTTTTGATCTCAATGATTACTATACAACTGTTGGACTGGGCAAAGTTGCTCTTGACCTAGACAAATTGGTACCTGGTGACCTTTTAATATCTTTTCTACCAGGCTAAAGCTGTTCCTATCCGAGCTGTGGTAGTTGGTATGGTTGGTAGTTTACCTCACCGTAAGAACTACTTTTGGCTGCTCTCACCCAAAAGTTTCGTTTCTGATGTTTATCGCCTGTGTCTCCGATTCTGGCATGCTCGGCCGCAGGGGATCTACACATGAGACGCTGTAGGGATATTAAAGCTTTGAGTGATGATATCTATAGCACATTACGCCTACAAAAGAGTACGGATAGTGGTTAGGAACACAAAAATCAACCTAACATAAATACATTACCGTCGATGGTCCTTTGTATTTTACAGCAAACTTGAGGGAGAAAAATACCTCAGGGCATTGCTTAGGATTTCCAAACTCATTAGATCAAACTGATGCTGCATATCCTGAAATTTCCTTCACATGTAATAAAACCTTTATGTTGTAGTTGCTTTTGCGGCTGACTCGTTAAGTATAGTCCCATATGGGCAACGATCAAGGAACAACATTTCTATCGGAGGTAGGAACGCAGGTGCTTTTACTTTGCAAGATATCCCAAGGCGAACAGCCTTTGGGAAAGACTTTTTGGAGATGTACGATATTCTAGAAGCCAGCATGCAGATGAAATGTTTATCGCGATTTTCCTCCCTTTATGCGCAAGTAAGTGTAGGACAGTTTCTTCCGAATGGTGTTAGAAAAAGATTCGTGACGTAAGCTGGATTGAAGCTCAAAATAAGTCAACAGCTAAACCGGATATCATCATCGTAGTCTCCTTTGATCGAATGGTAATCACTCTAGAAGGACTTCATTTCTTCTCTCACGCTTTGCCTTTCGCTGTACCCTATCAAAGAGGAAAGCAGATCGGAATGTATGCGGTCATTATGTATACAATAATTTTGAAGCTACAACTTCTCTTATATTTGTGGAAGATTCACAGATAAAATTCGTATGAGCGGTCGGTTTACTGCATACATGTATCGATCTCTTGAAAACCCTATTCCCCGACGAACGTCTCTTGCAGCATCAAGAAAGGACAATGTTTAGTTCCACATATCATGCATTGTCACACATTAACACTCCTGTCACACATTCCCAGGACTTTGCTCCCGACCAGTCTCCAACCAAGCTCAGTGCTGGGTTGGCAATAGCTTGGTGTCCAATGCTAGCTCCATTTTGCTCCTGAATTCGATCGCATCCAAAGACTTTCCCGATTTTGGTTTTTAAAATTCATTGTCGGCTGGCGCAGGCGGATTTCAAAGACTAGTAGACAACCTGGCTGACTAACCTCCAACCGTAATATGACCTTGCTCATGACTAACTCCAAGCCACTGTCTGTAGAAGGTCGGGAGGCCATGATCGGGTATGTGACAGAAACTTTAGTAGACAACCACCGCCGCGCTATATTCACACTTGGATAGATCAAAACATTCTAGGTTACTTATAATTCGTTCACACACTTGTAGTGCATAGTTCTTAGTACATACATATGGCTTGCTTTTGTACTGTTTCACTAGCAGGGTAAATAACTGGAAGGGTTGCTATAGTCAACCCCCTGATTTAACGTACTCGAGGCACCTCCCGGAACATGGAACACCCATTTTACGTCCTTTATGAAAAACTGGTGCAGCCCCAACCGGCATGTTTGCACCCAAGGATCCCCCGGACTTGAACCAGAATCTCTCAGATACCCCTTACATGCGTATTTGGAACCAGGAGCTCAAGTATATGTAGCTACCAGTTGAGCCACAAGGACATCCCAGGCAACTTATGATACATGTAAAAAGAAAAATCTCACTCAGGAAGTCAGATACACATCTTCCTTTTATTCACAGGTTTACTAGGTCCTCCATCTGTCCTACTGGACAGGACGCAGCTGTCATAACGTTATACTTAGTTCACTTCAAGTATAAGAGATAAATCTACTTGAGCGGCTGAAGTTTCTGCCAAACGATCCGCTCAAGAGAATAAGATCAGTAAAATCATTGCACTCTGTGGCACATGGCAAGCTCATATCACCAATTCTCAATCGTTACTTTTGTCCATAGCGTATAGATTACATTCTACATGTATATGTTATAGTGTACAACGAAAGTCGAAGGACGAATCTAGAGAGTACGCCTTTTGCATTCTCCTACGCAGGCCCTCGCCTGTGGCCCATACAATATACCTTGGATAATCTCTGCTACACCGGACTGAGGCTTCTACTTTTGTGGGCTTGGGCTCTAACCAACTGTCAGCCAATCAGAAACGCCCAAAAGTTTTCGTTAGATAAAACTGCTTCTCTGATTGGCTGACAACTTAGCCTCGGTTGAGCAGAGCCTATCCAAGGAAATTTACGCATGTAGGCAGAAGGCAGGTTCTGCGTAGGGGAATGTTTCCCGCGAAAATGACATACAAGACAATTGGTACTCCCGGACTATTGATATCGCTTTGTTTCAGGGTGGTTCGCTATCCAAGAAAGTCCACAGGTGATTCTCATCCCAACAATATTATCAACACACTGAGCTCGCTGCTACTTTAACAACCAATTTACAGTAAGTGTGTGTCGGTATGCCACAGAGCTTCATCTACTTAATGGTCTCTAAAGTACAACCGTCTGCTTTGTTATATTACACAGGAGCCAAAAGGCGTTATCCGTCACGCTATGCCAGTCCAGTGTAAAACTCTCTCAGCTGGATTGGGAAACATTCCTGGTTAAGAAACAGACTGTGGCCGTGGATCACCGGATGTCATTCTTGTTCAGGTTTCATCTGTGAAAAAATATCAGATTTATGAGTCAGAACTTACTTCTTTGCTTTATTAGTGTTTGTTGCACAAGTAATGACCATTACCATAAAGATGATAATGATACGCAAGAAGGATGATACTGATAGGCTATAGTCGCTATACCAGTTATATCGCATAAAGTAGTGTAATGAACATGAGGGAACTTGATCAATACATAATAGTTAGAACATCATGAAAAAAATTTACGTACCAGCCAACCGACCAACAGTCTTAACCAAAAACGTACCACAGACTTATGCTGCTCTCCATTATAATGAAACTTGCGACATACCTAAGAACACATTTCAATTTTTATCGAAGAGCTTTCCCTTTTATATGTCAATCTTCGATCAGTCTTTCAGAGATCAGATAGCTGCGGACGCTGACTCCAGTTCGTTCACACACAGCAACTCTCCAGTAACGAGTTCATCTCATATATATGACCTCCGGCTATGCCACGATTCCAATGAAATCTAAGATGTGTTAATGATGCGAATTTCGTGACCATCTATTTTAAAGTCCTTATCCAATGGGTCAAGGCCTGCAAATCATTTACTGTCAACTTCTTGTAGTTTCCACCGTTAACAGACACCATCAAATGACAGGCCTTTTGATCCAATAAATATTATACATCTTTTGTTAGTAGACTGATGCTGATATGTAGTAGATTGATAAAGATGTAGGTTTTTTTTCATAACCACAAAGAGATCCGATCGAGATTTTTGGCAGCACCTATCTTTCTTTCTTCTGTTCATGCGTGCAATATAGTTCTGAGTTCTGACACAAGTGTGGTCAACTTACATAATGCTGTTCCAGAAATCTTCGTATCGTCGGCCAGAGACGCTCAAACTTTGCTGCCACCTCATTTTCCAGCTGCGACTCCTCTTCGGTCCTCTGGAATAAGAGAAGACATGGAATGTTTGTCAATTGTGACAATTGTATGTGTCAACTGTTAGCTCTTTACTTACAAGCATTGGATCACATCGTCGATGAAGGTTAGACACCCAGGTGATAAGATATGCAGTTACGCAAGCAACTGGATATGACTTTGGAAACGGTCAGACATTTCAGACAACAATATGGTATCTTTCGTCAGTTAGACTAACTGGATCACATTTTCAATATCTTCTCCTTTTCTTCATCCTGAACAGTGTATGCATCTTTGCGTCGATACGAGTCAGTTGCAAACTTTTATCAAAGCAGCCAGACTCTACTTTCTGTACAAATGTGCGAATAAAAATCACCAAAAGTAGTCTAAGTTGTTAGAACGCCGTTGGTAGGTATCCTCAGAGGGCCGACAGTCTTTTAAAAAATTGCCTCTAATGTAATCACAGAACAAGGCAGAAATTAAAAACAATTGATCCATATGCTTTACATGTAGCTAAAGGATATGTTTCCGTCACGGGTCGCGGGCGGGCAATCCAAACCAGACCGCAATCAAGATAGAATCTCACGGCTTTAATGACACCGAGACATCCTGGCTCCAGTCTTTATCTTACAAACAGTCATAACACTTCAATCGATGAGAATTAATCGAGGGGGGGGGGTGATGTTCGTCCATCAAAGTCAGTCGGCGTTTTATTTTCCGGTATCATCTCTTTAGAGTTAATGTTTAAGGTTTGCGCCAATAAACTACCTGTCGCCAAGTACAAGTACGAAGCGATGTACATTTGCAACATGAAAATGATAAATTAGGATAAAGCCCCCGTCACATGTGGCCGATCATGGTCTCCCGACCTTCTCTAGACTGTGGTTAGGAATCAGGCAAGCTCATCTGTGGTTGCCAGTTAGCCGACGAAGATACTTACTGGTCTTTAAAAGTAGACTGAGCCAGTCAACTGTCGTAAAACCATAGTCTCCTTCAATGCAACTAGATGAGACAGAATAGGATGCATTCCACGCTACTCCAAAATCAGCGCTTACCTTGGTCGGGGAGTGGTCGGGAACAAAGTCGTGAGAAGGTCCTGAATGTGTGACAGGGGCTTACGGCAAACCTTTCAGACCTGTACACGTTTACTTTCTCGGTCGATACAACGAAAATTATGATGCAGCTCCACAATTGTATTGCTTGACTTGTGACTTGTGTGGGAAGTAAAAATTGGAGCATTGTTTCAAGTTCATTACAACCCCATCGATCATTTACGGATTCTGATCAATTAACACATGCAACAGCTGAATAGCCACCGACTCCCGGTAGGTAACATTACACGGTTGAGGTAACAAAATAATCTTCGCCCTGGCGCCAGACATGGTGAGGTGGACGGTCAATGGGTTAATGCGCATCAGACATAATTATGTGAAAGTAGTTGGGTGCGGTCTGCGGAAAAAATCGTGATGGTAATACCTTCCAAGTTGTCGAGAGTTTTTTGCTTGTTGTACGGGGGAGGTGGAGGAAATCTGAGTCAGTGATTGGATTTTTAAAAAGAAGGCATTGAGCTTCCCAAAACAGTTTCCAAACGTTTACGGACAGAACGAAACTACAACCTTGTCAGCTTTTTAAATTAGATCCACTCCTTACCAAAAAACGGGACACTTCGTGTTGCACAGCTTTTAAAAAAGGAGTCAAACTCAAAAGGCATAGATTCTAGAAAGATAGACAGGCAGTTTTTACTAGAAAAGTTTTTTTTTCACTAGCCACCATTGTTACCTTGCAATGTCTGCATATCTTTTATACACTGTTTCATGTTGCAATTAACCCCTGGGTAAGCTAGAACTGGCAGATAGAACTCAATTCTGATTTTGGCAAATGTCTATTTGTAAATGATATCGTTTAGATTTAAAACGCATAGGCGTAAAAGGATATTTGGCCCAAACATACCCGTATATGGCCTTGTGGATACTCGCAAAAAGTCACAGGTGGTCCACAATAACCATTGATCTTTCTTACCGGCAATTAGCGCCCGGTAATGTGTTCCACTCATAGCGCCTCTCAGCGGAGAAATTCGTCCGTTAAATCCGCTGGTAGTAAACTCACGACCTTGCGGCAGGCGAGCGCCTATCAGTTATGGCCTATCATCTGCTGTGGGGTAGTGTGCTCAACAGCTAGCTCCCCCCTAGGACGCAACATTTACCGTACATGTGAGCCCCATCGGGACACCGGGGATTTTATCATATAAAGTGATTTCAAATCCTGATGAACGGTTGGTGCATACCGCTGAGTGTGTCTCTCCGGGTTAGGCAGTGGGCGAACAGTTATGTGCTTTGGTAGTAAATTTTATATTTTGTATCATAATGCCCTGATGCGCTGCTGATTTGGACAGGTTAATAAAAAGGCCCATTAAAGTAATAGCTGGGGTATGATAGTATACTAAGGTAGCGGGTCTATTTCACCAACGTGTCCGGAGGTATTGCTTTTGGAGTGCAGGTTTATTTGACTGTGTTTTCACGCTTTAATTCTCTAATGCTAGGGACGTTGGGGGCACTGAAAGGAAGTTAGGCAAATGGTCACAGAAAGGTCTTCGAGTAAGTTATCAAAGGTTAGCTTATTTCCTGTTTTCAATACCCCGTTGTATGCATGTCTGTTGCCTCATAGGAGCGAGTAGGGAAATGCATCGACAGTATTAGCACGAAAATTTACCATAATGATTGAAGTAAAAATCACAAAAATCTCATATTTCACATGGAATGAGGTCTCAATTTCTTGTTTTTCTTTGGATTTGTTTCTTAATCACTCTTCACTACTAGCCATGCAGCGCTGTAAAATTATTGGTGTACGTGAGCTAAGTTTACCTATCGGGTCACGAATCTGCCATCTCCTTCGCGGAAGAATAAGATAAAAAAGGTGTAATATTTCCTTAATTGCAGGTCTGCTATCGTGCCATTTATTTTGACTGGTGTCTTTACTGCCGTGTGGCTCGTGCCCCGAAAATGTTGACAAGGCAAAATCGTCACGTACACATTTGTACGTGCGATGAAAACAGTTTGTTCTTCTTTTTATGACAGCACCTAACAGGACACATGGACATGGGTCATTGTATTCTACCATTAAAGAAACACCTCTTAACACACGAGCTTTTCTACCAATGGATGGCGAATTCTATATGTCACGCAAATACCATCCATGCAGCAGTTTGGGCCTTTTGTACAGAAAATGTACGTCCAAAATTATGGTAATGACATTTTGATGGACTCAACTTGAAAGGCAACTTTTCCTTTATTTCGTAATCACTCATTAGAATGGCTGTCTAGTTAAAGTTTGATAACGATCAGTACAATTCTTTTTACTGCCGTAAAAGAGAAAGCCATCTTTAAACAAACATGAAATAGCGTAGAATAAATGTGCACCTTTTGTTTTCATCCTCATCATCACGGACGAGATGCCCTAACCAGGTCCACTCTCTCCCTCCAGACATCCCTTTTGTTTCAGGTTTGAGAAAAAAATCTTTTGCACATAGAATTCGAAATTGGTTCAAATTGCATGAGATGGCCAAATCTACCCTACATATTCTCTGGAGATTGTCAGACAGAAGTCCGCAAAAGATGCCAATGTTGCTTTGTTTGGCTCATTAGAAATTTAACGTTAGTTGTAAAGAAAGGGCATGTCTCTGCCTAATTTGTTTTTCAACACTGAATAACCTCACACACCCGAAGACGCTTTAATCAAAAGGGTTCGCTCCGCCAATTTCCATCTAAGCATCCATCTATTGAGGAGAAAGCCCGACGTCCCGTTGCCTTCTGGCATTTCCCTACATGGTACACTCAGACAGAGTGTTATTTGTGCTGTCAGAATCAAGGTAAGAACAATTCGTTAGACATGGCGCCTAGCCTCGTATGAAAAGATTCATTGCATTTTTCGGTTCATGAGTAAATGCTCTATGTTATATTGCTCTTGTTTACAGTGTTAAATGTCAGCCCTGGTTTGCAAAGTCAAACACAGGTACTCCGAACAGTCAAAGGAATCTAAATCATTCAGCATCACCTTTCTCTCAAAACGGACGGGGGCCGATATCGACTTCCAACGACCTTTGATGCACTGCTGACGTCACGTGTATAAAGTCATGTGTCCAAAGTAATTTGGTTAGGCAGCTGAGTGGGACTGTGTATTTCAGTTGGAAATTCTGTTGTGTCCAAAGTTATCCACAGTTGGAGAGCAGTTTATTTCTTCACAATAGCCAGATGACCGTCTGCATGACTAATTAGGACTTCGAGAAACCCGAGGGTAGTCATACTTTTGGCTTTGAGGCGCAGCTGAAACTCGTCTCGAATAATGTTCTTTTTATCTGTATCAATACAAAATCTACGACGGAGATGTGGCCAAGTGGAGCCTCGCAGATCTGTGGTTGATGAAGCCTTACAGGAAACGTCGTTCCAATAGAGATGGTGTAGAACAACGATTTAAACTTTAGTTTAATGCCTATGTGGTCTCATCTCAGTATCTTAAAATCTGACGTAAACATCATGGTGCAGGTGGCAAAAACAAATGAAAAGGTCCTTGAAAAATAGGTATCGAGACCTCGCTTCGAAATTACGAGCATACAATATCTTATCTTTTACTTTTTTCCCTTATTTTTCATACTGCAAAAGATATTGGAGAAGTCAACGGGTAACTGTTAACTAATGCAGTTGGCACTCAAATGTTCATATCTAAAATCCAATAGCTAATTATATAGCTACAGCAAACAAGACATTGCTGCTAGTATTACATGTAAAACCTTTCTTGTGTTGTAACATTTACACTGAAGATTCTTATTCATAACTTTGAATAGAAACTGCAAATTCTACCCTCTTTAATGTATTTCAATGTTATCAACTTCTAAATCTACGTAATGCAATCGTGTGAGAAACGATATGAAGGTATTTACGGACGTTTGCGAAAAAAAGATGTGAAGATATTCACAGACGCTAACGGAAAAGATGTGAAGATATTTACGGAAAAGATGTGAAGATATTTACAGAAAAGATATTATGAAGATATTTACAGAAAAAATGTGAAGATATTTACAGACGCTTACGGAAAAGATGTGAAGATATCTACAGAAAAGATGTGAAGATATTTACAGACGCTTACGGAAAAGATGTGAAGATATTTACACATCGTTAGGGATACCCAATATGTAACGTTAGAGATATTTTGGGACATTTACGGACACGCAATCGTACGAAAAAATATGCACACACCTTAGTCTTTGGAGGCCACTGCATCGGCTCCGGGTTCCACTTGGGAGGCCACTGCAACGGCGCCATGTTCTCGTTGGGTGGAGGCCATACTCTTCGCTCCCGCAACTATAGAGGCGAAGAAGTAAAAAAAGTCATGTTCAAAGTATTTTCAAAGTTCAGTGCAACTATAACGCAAAGATGTAAGAAAAGGTCAAGTTCAAAGTGTTTTCAAAGTTCAGTCACAACTGTTTCTTTGTGTGTGTGTGGGGGGGGGGGGTACAAAAGCTCGACTTGCCCTTTTAGAATACTTTACATCTTATGAGACATTTTGTATGGTTCCAAAAGTATCGCAGGGTGCAGGCAACGTTGGAGTGGCTGTAATCTTTTCGCCATTCAATTTTGAAAGGTCCCGTCTAACTGTAGTTATTCTCTGTCTGAATGAAACATCATTTGTCCGTGAAAATGTATGGTCAGCATTTGCTTTAGTAAAGCTTAGTGTAACGCTACAGGACGAGTCAGTTTGTCATCTTCGTTACGTTTGCCGCTGACGGCTCTTTCTATGCATTCGTTACAAATCGGCACACTGTTGCAGCATATCATCATCATCATTATCATCATCTTTTGTGTTAACTTTGAATAAATGTCACTCTAAAATATGCTAGAGCATAGCTACGTTACAAATAGTCGCAGAGGAACGTTGTTACTAGCTCCCTGACCCCAAGTATGTATGGAGCTTGAGAAGAATCTTCTATATGTGTATACACAGACGTTCCTTCATGTCACATGTATCCATGTTATAGGTAAGTTTCTATAGAGGATGAAAAACTGCATGCGCTAGAGAGAAGTACTTAAAACTGTCTGATTTTCAGTTGCTTTCTGAAGTCAGCAAAGTTAGATTGCGGGCTAACCCCTAACTCTAGAAGCAGAGAGAAAAAGCAATATAAGAGATTACCAGTGTATGGAGTTTGCAGATTCTGTAGGTCTAAACTAATCTCCAAGCAGACCTTGCGGTGGCATAAGATAGTATCATATGCCGGGAAGGGGGTTTAGCCGGCAGAGGAGTTTCATTGGTCTTGGCGGTGGCAAATGAAACTCCTCTGTCGGCTAAACTCCTTACCCAGCTTATGATACTATCTTATGTCACCGCAAAATCTGCTTGGAGATTAGGTACAGACGTGTGGAAGACGAAAACACATTTCGTTTCCAATTGTTCTTTTAACCACGACTAAAGAAACAAGTCCCCACGACCTACACCAACTTCCCCCACAATCACGGACAAACAGAGCGACTCTCCAAATATGATCACTGCACTCACAAATCACAGTATTGGTGAGGCTTTTTGTCTTCTAATAAAGAAGCCAAACGAAGCTTGTCAAGATTGTCAAGAACACTCATATCTAAATTATTCTTTCTCTTATAATGATGTCCTTTGTCCTATGTCTCATGTTTCCTATGTCTCTACCACATGTATGTCCCTTATTGTTATGGTAACTATGATGTTAAGCTTTATCCTATACCTCTATTTTGTACTTTATGTAATAGTTGCTGCCATACTTTTTACCATGTACAATTGTCGTGCAATAAAGTTCTATCTCTGTTTCTCAGGTCCATATGCTTGTAACCGGTCTTCATGCATGAACTTCCGATACCTCCAACACTGTTGAAATGATGATGGACTAATATGTGTTTGTACGAGAAATGAATGTCAATGTGTACGGACTTTTCTTCAATTAGTTTTAGAGTAGAAGAATAAACGTCACTAAAGTTAGAATAGCGGATTTTGACCATGCCAACCGGCGCTCAGCTATGCTCTACTCGAAAAGTGTGCAATTCAGCCTGTGGCTACGGTATACTTTTCTTAGCTGATCTTAGCCGATTTCCGTGCTGTCAACAAGAGACTGGCCAAAAAGGCGGGAAAAAGTTCCACCTCGTGTATTTTCTGGTTTCTGATTGGTTACCCTGCACGTGATCCGCCCGTGATAGAAGCGTGGCAAAGATTGATGTTGAAACATCCCCGTCACCAGGGCCAAAATAAGTTAAAGCTCTGTTCCTGGAGTCCAGCATAAATCGGTATTTATTCATCCCGCTGGGTTTGGCTTCTAATTCGGCAGACACGCCTCGAGCACCCAAGAACCTCACCTCAAGAACCCACCTCACCTATCGAAAATTCCTTCTTGTGGAGAGTGGATCAAATAAGTCTGTACGGATATGCAGCTTGCACTGTTCAGTACAAAAATGGTGTGTTTGCTTCTTGCACTAACGTTATATGCGGTTTACGCATATAGTAAGAAGCATGTAACGTTATATAGGCAACACAAACATTGACCTACACGGCTACTAATGGAAAAGCACATCTGTCGGCGTTCTAAATGCCTGGCTTCTGGCATTAAGCAGCCTGGATATAATCAAAATATATCACTGGTGACACTCATATTTTTGACAGTTATTCTGCGGGATGTTCTTTGTGCTGTTACATTGACAAACGATAATGACCAGATGTTCAACCTGCAAATTAAACGAAAACGCTCTGTATGTAACATACGTGGTATTGTACGAGTATCAAATACAAAGTCATGCATAGAACGTGATTTTGGTTTAATTGTGAGACCTATAGGATCTGGACTCAGCTAAAATATTCTCGTGGTTATAAGGTAACGTTATGAATAGCAGATTCAATAACATACAGTTTGCTACACTGTTATGATGACGCTTGTGCGACCGACAGCTTAAGGCAACGTTAAACCTAATGTTTCACAACCCCATTTTAGACAAGTTTCACGTTGTTTTTTTTCCTATGGGTTTGTTGATGTAGATTGTGCTGATTGGGGAGGTTTTACATATCTTGCAAAACTGGTAAAACGTCCTATCTTGATCTAATGTAATCTAAAGTTTCTTTCAGAGATGAAAATGCATACCACTTGCAGCGAGATTGCCATTCGCAGTGATTAGATATATCTGATAGAGTGAAGTACTTTTTACCTTGCATTCTTCGTTCCCTTCCAGACACAGCGATCTTGCAGCCTGTAAAGAATAAGCAAAAACAAGCTACAGTGACAAGCGTTGATTTTTCTGATAAATGAAATTGGGTCGCCATAAAATTAGAATAGCCTTCAGCTAGATTAGTTAGGATTTGTAAAAAGCTACCTAAAATCAAAATTTGACAGATAGTTTATTGGCTTGATTGTCGTTAGTAAAGAAAACCTCATTCTGGTAGGGCGTACAATGTAGCTAGCCCAGACAGCATGTCAAACATTGTAGTATCTCACTAATTTTGGTTTGTTTATAGGTTGGCTTTGAATTTATGTGTTCGATTACCTCATATGATGCTGCAAATGCTAGCATCTCTTGCATTATGTGTCCATGTAACTTAAACAAAAAGTCTTCCCATTTCGCCTTAAACCAACACGATAGCTGTAGAACAAACAACAGCTTTTGTCACAGACCGATGTCTTACAAAAAACTTATAAATGACTTTGTCAGCTGGATAGTCGCCAAAGTGGGAAATTTGTCGGGAGATGGAGAGTGAAGACCACGCCACTGGCGATCATCCCCGACCGCCTGTCAGCAGACAAACCGCACGAACATGCCGCTGTAAGGCCTGCGGAAACCAGCGGAACGATCAGTCATATCCTCCATTAGGCCAGCGACAGCCCATCATCACCAACATGTGTCCAGTGCCAAGAAAAACGTGCTTCAGGGTTAGACTCACCCGCCTTCCACCGGATGATTAGGCAGCGATCGATTTTGAAAGCGTGTTAGTTGTGCTGATAGGGTTTATTTCTGTCGGACTAATGGTGGAAGACTATTACCAGAAGTTATAAACCATCGGGATGTCTCGCAGTGAAAAATACTTAAGTATCGTCGTTACAGGAGCTTTGGGTTTATGCCAGGACGTTTTGTCCTATTAGCCTTGCAAATCGTGTTCTTCACGACAGAATTTGAACTAAGAAGGGGCATAATCGTCAAGTTCAATGTCCTAACATCTTTGACGCTACACTTGTTTTTATCGATCAGCCTAGGAGTGCACTATATTGACCAACTGACGCACATCGAGGACAGCTAGATATATGTTAAGACAGCTCAAGCGATCATAAAGAACATAAAGAATATCATCAAAGATCTATCATTATATCATCATCTCCATCGTGTATGCAAGGTCGTAAAGGGGTAAATTTGTGTGTTAGGTGAATCGCATCAATCTAAAAAAAAAACTACTCCCTCACATAGGAAAGAAATAGTACCAGAAGACGCTTTTACGTAAGGCGCGTGACCGATGACGACCACGAAGGGTTTGACGGGCATAAGATGAGATATGCTATAGTTCTATATATTTCATCCTGTACCGAACAGGACTGGTGAGTATTTCATTCCCACAGAGACTGGCAGTGTGACACCCTTCGAGGACGATGAACTACAGATAATAGTCGTTTTATACACTGTATACCTAGCGTTCTCCTAGATCCTGGAGGAACCACTATATTCGTAAAATAAAGTTTGTTTTCGTAGTTGAGAGAGATGTTGTCTCTACACTCTCCACTTCTGCACTAGGCATAGACTGTGAGGTACTGATGATGTTGCCGGTGATAGTGGTGATGTGGCGGTTCAACAAGTTATCAACTTGGTGTCCTCTCACATAAAAAGCTCCACACCCCAGCTAAGTTGGTGTCTACTGTCCCGCATCTACTGCGAGGATAAAGTAAGCGAAAGATAACGTTGTAAGTTTTTGGTGTTCCTCTGTTTATCAAAGAGTGATGCAGTGAAAAATGTGGAGCTAGTTATTTACAACAGCACACATTGTGAGGCCGAAGTAAAAGATTTGTTAAAATATTTTTCACAATTTCTCCAAGCTTCTTCTTTAACCAGAAAAATTGTGATAAAGCTACATTTCTTCCAAAATCGCAAAACTCAACCGTCATTGAAAGCCTGATAAGTCAATTTCCTATAAATTACGTTTAAACATTATAGATAGAATAGACATTTTTACTTTTTTTGTCAACGTTGATATATAACATATAGGTGTGTTCCTTTCCATATAAACGTTGGGCATTAGTTTTCAAATAAAAAATATACCGTTTTTTAGCATCATAAATTTATATTGCTTTATACCCGCTATGTACATGGAAAGTATGCTCACTCTGGTTTCCTATCAAGGTATCGCTTTGACAACATTTAGCTGTGCAGAAAGAGATGAACGTTATCCAACAAATAAAACATTCTACATTGTAATTGCATAGGATACGGTTATAATTCCTAAGCTGTGGGGTCTTGTGCAAGTGCTAACTAACAATAGCACTGGACTCGCAAAGAGTAGCCGTACGATACGTGATTGAGGAAGGCAATGAGATATTATCCGGTATCGATTACCCTTAATTACCACTAAACGAGCTAATTCAAACAGTAATCCATCTTTCGGAGCTGATTTATCCAATTAAATGCTCTGTTAGGGTTTTCAATTGAGTGCCTGGTCCTCGTATATTTGTCAGCTTACGGGAATTAGATGATGCTGTCAAGTGCTCTAAAAAGCTCAAATGCAGTTCGCTTACAAAGTCCTTTGTAGTGCGAGTGCGTGTTAACGATATTCTAACGATTGCGGGCATAATACATTTCTTGCTATGGCTTACATCGACTCCGATTCCTTTAAGGGTTAAAAACGGTGTTTGGTCTTTCTTGGTCCATGCAAAGTGGGCTGAAATTAAAATGATTTGATGTAGTAGCTATAGAGAGACGTATCTTTCGGGATACACTTCAACTGGAAATAAATGTCTTGTTCGATACGATTTCAGACAAGGCAATCTGTAAATAAGGCATAAAGAGCGTCTTGAAGTGCAAGGGCCATGGTCTGCCATGCATATGTTCGTAGTTATAGTTGCTACGTATCGTCAAATCTGGCACAGACCAAAAACAAAATGACACAGTTTCTCTTCTTTTTTTCACACTTTTGGTTTCTTGTTGAACAAAAAGCATTTGCTTTGTCATCTGATACCACAATGAAAGAACGTACTTAAAGAACGTAGATAAAATCGTTGACTGGAATTGAGCGCATACAATTTTGGCCAAAATTTGAAAAGAAATCAGAATTATTTACCAATGTTCTTGAAGGAGAAATGTGCCAAAGTACGGCGACCGCTCATGTCGAAAATGGTAAAACTCATCACGGATTGCGCCTGGTTTAATACCATTGCGATTGATTTTTCTACCATTAAATATTAATATTTTGTAATCAGACGCAACAGGTACCCCGTGGCATTGACGCTCCACCATCGCCATCGCCTTCACGCACCCACTGTGTCTAGGAGACAGGCGTTTTGGGTTTGTAGATAATTATCCATGATCACACACATGCGGTAAAACATTGGATGAAAATATTACCTACAACAGTACGATTGGAACATTTTGACGATATATAACAGAAAATCGACCTCAGTACGTTTAGATAAAAGGAAAGAAGTCTTAAAGAATAACACTTATTTCTGCTAAGGACTCGATCATAAACATCGTACGATTGTTGTACTATCGCACACCGGTCATGGGGGTATTCTTATAATAGCCGTGCAGCTGCCTTGCAAAATCTAGCTGTCCTGACTTAGATTCTTGCCAGCGGTTGGCTCGGTTACAGCTTGCTTGAAAATTCTACATCAAAATCCTACGACGACCTAGAAAGAATGTGACCGCGCCGTAAAGATTCGTAAAACTTACCGCAAAGGAAACGCAAACAGCAACAAGTAGGCAGAGGACGGACAGAAGGAGAGAGAACCTCGGCATCTTCTGGTCACAGGCCTCGGCAACAAACGTTCAGTCGTTCAGGCGGAGTCGCAACCGCCGCTGTTCGTCGGGTCTGCGGCCACTTTGGATATGGTGGAATAACGCGGATCAGTACCATTTATTACATATTCTTTCCCAGGAGGGTATGGAAGGGGTGTTCTCAACTGATTAGCATAATGAGCCTCTGAATCGTGCTTGACACGCCCACTCGAGACGCGGGGGTGTAGAACATGTTAGCAAACGTACCCCAATCACCGGACGCAATTAGTAACTTCAAGACGCCAATCTGGTCCAAGCCAGTCATTGGCTTTGTCGATCATTATGGCACATACTGTCGCATGCACTATACTTGTCGTATCTTCATAAAATCTGACCCGTTTTTAGCGCAAAATGTTGTTATATCAATTTACATATCAACAGAATTTTTTTGCTGTTATGATTATTTGTCTCAAGATAAGATAACGTGAAACTGGCATATAATCATAAGAGGTAATCGTTCACCTTTGTCTGGCAACTTGAGATAACTTATCCCTTACGATCGGTGCATCTCAACATGACCGCATAAAAGAACAGCTACAACGACGTCAACCAGTTGAAATTGTTGGTAGTAAACAATGATTGCAGCGGCGGGATGGTATTGCAGGATTTTCCTACAACTACTGCAGGGTGTTCCTACAACTACTGCAGGATGTTCCTACAGCTACTGCAGGATGTTCCTACAACTACTGCAGGATGTTCCTACAACTACTGCAGGATGTTCCTACAACTACTGCAGGGTGTTCCTACAACTACTGCAGGATGTTCCTACAGCTACTGCAGGATGTTCCTACAACTACTGCAGGATGTTCCTACAACTACTGCAGGATGTTCCTACAACTACTGCAGGATGTTCCTACAACTACTGCAGGGTGTTCGTACTATTATTGCAGAATTTTCCTACAACTACTGCAGGATGTTCGTACTATTATTGCAGAATGTTCCTACAACTACTGCAGGTTGTTCCTACTGTTATTGCAGGACGTTCCTACAACCACTGCAAAATGTTCTTAGCTAGAACTACTGTGGAGGGTTCTTACAGCAACTGCGGGATGTCCTTACAACTGCAGATGCCGAAGCCAATGGACGACGATGCCAAGTGAATAGTTATGGTTAGTATCAACAGCCGCAGGAGGTAGGATTATGTTTGGAACCTTTATATCTGCGATGCTATTGGATGGACATGGTGACGTCAGAATGACGCACTTATGCGATCAAGCAGGTGAAGCTAAAAAGATGTCTGCCACTCATCATAAAACATGATGCTTCCTCTTCCTCAACGTAATCCAAGTTTGTTATACGTTTAACATAAGGAAAATTATCCTAATTGCAATGTCTCTAATAAGTGCTGCTCAGGCGTGCTTACTGTCATTCTTAGTCTAAACCAAAGTGTTAGAATTCGAACATTATATTTGATAAATCATAAGCTGTCATAGTTGTCAACCATCTACATTTGATATTAACCATTGGCTTACCAACTGCTCTATACAGCTATAATATGGTAACTGCTGCAAGAAAATAATCAATATGTTTTGAATGAGAAGGAGAGATTCGAGCATGTTCTGTAGATGTAGTCTTTAAGCAAGACTACATTTATCTTCTTTTCTTTCAGGGGAAGGAGATACAAGCCCGCCTTCAGATTGATGACCTAACATCCGAATCTCTGTTCTGGCCATGACAAAGGCTTGCGGTTCGCGTTACACCGTTCGGCCTAAGACGCTTTCAATAATTGAGCGCCGTCGAAAATCCGAGACCCCAAAAGGGAAGTGAGACACAATCGTTTTCCAATCATTTCCTCCTAAATGCGGCCCTGCAGGACATATTGGAAATTGCCTGGGCCGGCCCGAATGTCTCGAGTTAGGCACTTACTGACCTTTGTTTCAATCGCCGCTGTCCCTTGTGGTCAGAGGAGTCTTGACACCATAAAGACAACAAAGGTGTTAAAAGCAAGCCGCCTCATTGTAGAGAAGAAAATAGGTTTTAATGTCCTTTCCCTTGCTCCGCTGAAAAGATTGCTTCAATTCTTTACTACATTATATATTGTACACCTGTACAACTGCTGGTACATCGTACCTACATTTCGTGATGTCATGATTAGCAGAATTTTATGCCAATTATGCAAAAAACTATACCCGTTCTTTTACCGTCTTGTTTGGCCTATTGCTACGCCTTTGGCCGGATTTGTATGGAAATCATGTTCTCCATAGCGCCTACAGGGGAAAAGAAAAGATGAGGAAGTAGCTAATTATAACTAGCTGCACATGAAACCTCCAGATCTAGCTCCCGCTGCCGATGGCGCTTCGGTGTAAGTTATTCCGGCAGGAGTACGTCGACGTCTCTGCCTCTTGAAAAATTAAAGTCCTTTCTGCGACGTTTCTTTCATGATAAGTCTATGAAATATTACGAATGCAAAAGCTTCCTGAAAGGTTAGGTATTGAGAGAGATCTGAAAATATGTAGTACATGTATGCTAAGAATTATATAACACTTTGAAATTCGCTAATAAGATAGCAATGTAACTAAAAGAGAATAATCGATTTTTCCAATGAGGTTGTATCTTAACGACAAGTCACATGTAAGTTGTTGAGGTTACGACTAGACAATAGACTAAATTTGACACTTCCCACAAATCCTGTCATTATGAGTTTGCGTGTACAGCTGACTAGCATTTCATTTGATGTACCTTCAGGTTCGTGCCCTTTGTCTTCGTTAGTTCCTAATAGAGCGTAATTGCGTCTTTTTCGGTGTATTAATGGTCTAGATTACTTTTCCGCCTTGATCTAAGATTGCTTCTGCGAGATTGCTCTCTAGAGTCACTGGTTTTGATTGTTTAGATTGTTTAGCGGTCGTTACAACTTCCTGTGCGAAATGAGTTGCCATCAGTGGCGTCGAAAATGTTTGGTCTTGGAATTGAACCTGACAACTTACTTCTGAGAGATCGTTGATGATGGAACTGTTTTTGAATTATCAGCAAGAGCATATCGACTATCAAAGGTAATGTATGTTACATCAGAGAGTTGAGTCATCTTCTCAGCTTTCAACTTGATGTATACATAGATATACATAGGCTCATTACTAACCTTTCTAAACAATATTGGTCTCTTACAAATTACAGACCGATGGATATCAATAGATACCTTTAGCTAATCGTCTGGATGATGGCTTCCATATCAAAGGGACTATATCCGATTTCCAGGGATTTGGCTAGGTTATGACACATTTTGGATAATTGAAAAATTGTACTTGCGATGTCGTCGTATTATTTGCGCAAGCCCGCAAGATGATGCAGTCTTCCCAGACATGACAGATCAAAGCTAGAAAACAAGAGTGCGAGGTTAGCATGCCTCCATGAAATATTTCGAATTGAATTATTCTATTTGTTTATTGTGGTTCATTAATCACGCGACCATAATGTGCCCATTGATCACTTTGTTTCAAACCATGGTGGACGCGACTAGCATATAGAATATTATATACACGACTGCAAAAATGTATACAGACCAAAAATATAAGCTCTTATGAAATAGTAACCTCTCCTCATTGACCCTATGAGCTAGAATGTCTGTAATGTCTGATTAACAACTAGTTCTATTATCACCTCTGAACTCTACTTCCTGTCACTGCAGCTAGTCTAACCATCTTCTCACTCATTTCCTGGCAGTTACTGCACTGCCGTTTTTTATTAACTGCGAACTCACAAGAACACAAACATCCAGAATCTAAACACACTGAAAACGTAGACACAACCTTCGTATACATGAAGGCAAAACAAGTTGTCGATGCCTTGTTTGCCATCGAGTACGCTAAGTGCGATCAATTCAGGGATTTACTTTAGATTGATCACGCCAAATGAAAAAAAAAAGAGAGCTTCAAATTTCCCAGTTGGGAATTAGTCTATTCAGTTGAAAGTGAAATGGATGATGAACAAAGTAGTCCCTGGACCAATCATTCGTTAGATTATTCAAGATTGTTTCTCGGAAGCAGTTTTTATAGATCGATAGTGATACCTATATGTATTTATTGGAAAACTACGAGCATTATTTTTTTTTCATTCCTATTTAAAATAATAAAGACAATAGTGGAGTTCAGTTGCCAACTAACAACATTTCTTTCACATCAAATTCCATGTCTAGATGCGATTTTTATTTCATCAGGTTAAACACCATTGCCTTGTCTCCAAGCAGATGTGAGGAGGAGGTGAACAGTAAAAAAATACTTAAAATGTTTCAAATAACCAGGCGTAGAACATCTAGACGATCCAAATTCATACATCTGCCGGACGATTAAAAAATTGACCGGTAGCTTTAAAAAATCGCCGAGGGGCGACGATACTGAAATAACATTCTCCACACAGAGCTCCCAGGTAAGGAATGCCTTAGGCAGAATCACATAAGAACAGCTCGCTAGTGTCAGTACCAACAAATCACGGCGTTCTCAGAACAGGACCACAGCAAAATCAATAGATTTGTAATAAAAACCTGGCATGAAAATCTTTCATATTCCTGCTGGGCCAATGTAAGTGTGGAAGTGAGGATTTACCACGCTTTTATAATTCTGCTGGGAGGTTACCTGGTCTTAGCCGAAATTATGACTCCCGTTGGAAGTAATCAGAAGTATCAAGCGCGACCTGGCCCTGCGGCTATTCCAGCCCCAGATATCATATATTCAACATAAATAAAGCTTTACACGCGTTCGTGCACAGATTGTATGTATGCGACTTTTCTTATATATAGTCTTACAGTTAGAATTCCAATTTGCAGACACCGTTTCTTGCATACTGTGTTTACAACTTGGAACGAAACCATCAGCTATCCCTCGTGTTATGTGATAAATAAGTTATCCACTATTTAATGCTCTTACAGCTTCGCACAGACAATTTCAGGCGACAAATGCCGTGTAACAGCAATGAAAACGTACAGCTTATAGACTTATCGGATTATACCAAGTACACAGGTCAGGGGTGACATTGAATTACAACAACACTAACGTTATAACATAGGTCCTATGTAATTTGGTTAATGACACGTCGTGACGCACGACCTGTATCTGTACCTGCGTAGGCTTACACTACTCAGTTTCTCTAGATGACGTTTGAGACCAAGCTTTCTTTAGTCATACTTTCTTGAAAAACGTCTCAGAAGATTGATCAATATTTACTTCTACTTAAGTGATATGCTTCTACCTTTCCTCTGTGGCACAATGACGAATATTAATGGTGCAAAATAGATGATATTATTTACCAGCAGTGCGGCAAGTTACAGAAGTAAGATACACCCTAGACAAAACTTTGCTGTTTTTCCCTCCCCAATGAACCATAGAAAACATAATATTCTAATGACTGCAACCTTGATCGTTATCAAACTTTCTATAGGTTTCCTCAATACCCTTGAATTGGCTAAATCAATACATGTCTCACAGGAATATGTCAAGTATCAAGTGTTGACCTGATTATTGAAACAACATGAAAATGTTCGATACTTGTGGTGCAATAAGTCGGTTCGCGGTTTAAACTGTGCAAGCGCATTGTGGTCCATTGTGGGCAATGTATCGATGTCCCTAACACAAAAAGGAGAAAATGTGGACAGGTATTAAGCATAACATGAAAGTTCATATGTGTTGGTAGAAGTCATTCTGGATCACAAATGAACTTTAATTTCCGAAACAAAAAAATGCACTCACCTAAATTTACAACAAAGACCTCAACGGAAATGGGGGTGCCATATATTGTCTTAAGCTTATGATCCATTGCTCATGCATAAAGTAATACGTCATCGCTACATTAACTTGGCGTCATTTCTTGACATTGACTGGAGTTGGATAGTAAAAAAAAATGGTAAGTGCAATTTCTGTGTATTGGAAATTACAGTTCATCTTCGATCCCGAAGGTATTAAACATGGTGTAGAAATGGAATGCTGACAATGACAGGTAAGGGACTTTCAACTCGCCCATGCGCAGTTCAACCCTAGCCTAAACCGGCTTATTGATACGTCAGAAAAAAACTCTGACATGCAGATCAGTTTGTGAAATCTTATTGGTTTCCTGCGAACCAAAATGCATTTTTGTATTGCCACATTTATTATTTGGCCTTCACCCTCTAAGATTAGTGTTACGTATATCTACTTCTGCATGTTGTCGTCGTTACAAATTACCCGAAGGACAGGACCCATGAAACATGGGCTGGAAGACACTGTACATCATGTCGCCTCAGGAAAGTGGAGATATGGCCCACAGGCAGCACGACAGGCCGCAGGCAGTAACGTAAATTTGTTGGCATTTTGTTAACACAAGAAAAGTATAGCAGCCTTTGAGACTTCATGACTAAAGATAATAATATTTTAGATCAGTGTCAGTGTTATAAATTATTAATTTTTTTAGGTAAAAGTACTTTTTTTCGGCCGTAGAATTATGATTAGCAATCCAAAGAATTTCAAGAACAGACTCAGTGGGTTGCAAATTGTAATTTTACAACATGGCTGGCTAATTTCTCTGATATATCGTTCAGTCTATTTGATGACCAGTTTCTACTACTCTTAAAGCAGGCCATGGAATCTGATAGAAACAATACAGGACGACAATCCTAATCTTTGTCATGAGTTTAATATGTTATAGGAGTGAAATCAGTTGGAGAGGTGGCAGTAGCCTAACCTTGAGTGTTATTCTAGGGCTATGGATACTAGGCTGCCACAATGGTGTCACGAACACCATGATACCATGTTATGTCCAATCATTGTTTTCCTTTTCTATTCTATATCTGGCCTAAAGCAAAGACGGCAACAAAGGGAACAGTGGGCGTTGTTCCTTGATCTTCCATCTAGAAAATATATGGTGTCGTGTAGGCGTAATAGTAGTCAAAGGGCGTCTAGTGGTGAAAGGGTCCCACAAAAAGAAAACAAAGTCTGTTTCTTCAAACAGAAGCCAAATCGATGTTTTTTTTTCAGTTTGAACCCTCACACATCTTTCAAAACAACAACCAAGTTTCTTCTGTGTAAGCTGATAATGAAGATAAGTTCAAAGGTACGTTTTTACAGTGGTCAACGTTTGAATTAACTAGTCCAATTTTGAGCTGAATTTTGTACACTCGGATAACTGGAAGAATCCAATTTTGTGTACCCACAAGTAGTAGATTAGAATAAGGTTTATAGCTTTTTAATGACTTTCACGGCTATTTAAATAGTAACTGTTGATTGTTCAGGCTATCAGTACTCAATAACTAGAAATCAAGAACATATACCCTGGTCAGTGCAGAAAACTGTGACTAACTGAAAACGTAACACAAAGTTGCATCGCAAACTTTGACAAAACCTATTTACATGTACGTCCCTGTTCAACATCGCGGATTGTAAACCATATCAACGTTGGTCATCTGACCGTTTAGTTCCCACGCACGTCTTTCCGAATAATGTTTGTTAAAATTCTACCAGTTCGGAATGTCAGCGACTTCAATCCGATATGAAATCAAATTTAGAAAAAAATGCCAGCAACCTCTGTATCAACTTGGAATATCAACATATCCAAAGGATTGACTCCTAAACCATTTCTGCAAATGCTAAGCATGTCATATGCATGTGGAAAGAAAATGTGCGGCCTAAAACGTCTTCTACTTTCATGACATTTTGGCAAGGTCGGTTTGTAATTTTAGAATTGACATCAATCGTTTATGAATTTCATATATGTTACAGATGAAATATTCCTCACACAAGTTCTATAAATAAAAGTTTATAAATCGTATCCTTAAGTAGCTCAGGCAGGTAAGGGTCAACCTAGATTTGGCAGTGAACAGTTAAGGTGTACTGTGAAGCCCAGAGTTTCATAAAGCGGCGCGACCACAAGGAAAGAGAAGACAGATGTTCCAATAAGAAGCTACAAGCCAAGTAGATTGAGGAAGACTAGCAGTGGTCATTACCAGAATCAATCAATCAATCTAATTGCCCAGCACACCTTTGGGGTGGACTTGATCGTTTAAAAGTAAGGCTTTAATCTTCAATCCAAAACAACTGCCTCGAGAAAAGTTCTCGAAATTAGGAAATGAACACTACGAGTTGCCTCCAGGATTCTCTTGGTACTTTTATCTTCGCAAATTTGCACCTTATTTGCTGTCTTGTCAGCGATATCTCAATTATCTCTCTTCCCGCAGCTTTGCGACGGCATCAGAACGAAACGTGAGTTGCAATCGGGAAAAGTTACACAAAAGACACACTTCCATGCCTTCAACAGACTGTACAATGTAAAAAAAAACTAAAACAATTCGGAGTCCAGAACACTAAACATTACTCAGTACATTCAAACATACATTGAGACTAACTTATCGATGACATCCTAAAGTTTTGCAAAAGTTTATACAGTACGCCTATCTTGGCAACCTGTTGCAAAAAGCAACAATTCCAGACTAAGACTCCGCAAACTAAGATTCCGGAGTAGGCTTTCAAGTTTTGCCCAGAACCATGCTAAGTCTTAAGCCTCATAATACACGTAGACTGCTTCGGTGACGCAGTCACCTAATCTGGAACGACTTTTCTTACTTCATCCGCTTCACCTAAGTATTGTAATTGACAGCTCCAGTCGTTTACAGCTCTATGAATGTGTCTGCATGTGATCATTGTGCGTTTTAGACATCTTCTATCCAATTATTTCATATCTCCCTCCATATACCCTGCTGTTGAACGAGGCGACTCGCGCCACAGTTAACGTTGCCTGTCGATGTTCATGTCGCATCACATAATTGACAAGAAGTGGTTTCTGACGTCAATATCCGCAATATATCATGCAGGCTGGTTTTAGGAATTATGTTATATTAGGTGGTCAATTTGGATGAACACATCATAAAATTGATCTACCCACAGAAAATCAATGAATATCAAGTCATGTACGTAATAAACCAATCATTGCTACCATATGAACACCAACACATATTAAAATCAGATTAAGGTACAGATCACTCATTAATTCATTTCTACATCAGTATCAATGTTAATTTATTTCGTTTTGATATTTGACCTATAAAATATCTTGTTACAAGTTGGTTTATGCCGACTTGAAATATGTTGTCACAAACGTTTTTGCTGCCTATTCTACGTTCAATGTGATGATACAAGACAGTCTGATGGGCATATAACAGCATCGTTATAGCCTGTGTTGTAGTCAAAGTAGGACCCGATACCGTTGAAGTCAATAATTTACACGTAATGTTAAACGCAATATGGCTCTTACAAAATGTAGTTGCTATAGAGAAAGACACTAGCCGTATACTAGATCGACGAAAAACGACTTGTCTTAAGCGCTAAGGAAACCCTCATTTTCTCAATACACATTAAAACTGCTGAAGAAGTCACCACTTAGGGAGTCGATAAGATCTGGTCTATGTGGACAGATGGCCAATACAGACAGGATTGTTCATGCCTGTATCAATAGAAATCCAAGATATCATTTGCCAAAAAGTGGTCACATTGGCCAGGCGGTACTTAGGTAGAGACCTGACCGTACTGAGTAACTCTGACCAATGTCTACTACTGCCAAACAGATTATTGGAGCACGCCAATATGAGTACCAATTTCTTGAGAGCTTGAACAACCTCCCTGTATGTTCATGCTGCGTTTACAAACCACATAGGATAGTGTACGTATCATTAGGTCAGTACAACATTGATGGGACCCATGAGCAGCTGGTAAGGCAGTGTCACAACATGAATCATACACGGTTCCTAGCGGCTCCTTCCACCACAGAGGTAATTTACGAGGAAACACACACTAGATCATCCGGATGAAGACGAACATCAATCCTCGGACTCTCGCCGTAAAAGGATTTATCAGTGCGGAAAGAGGTCTACTGGGCATCGACGCCCATCTCAACACCTGCCGCCTAGCCTATTTATGACGCAACATCCGGTCCCATGATACAATGAATTACGTCCCCGGTGATTACAGAGGGAACAAGGATCCTCAATAGGAACTCTGCTTTGGGACATGATAGTGCTTAAACGATGTCAAAAACCACCCATGCGCTTCAAGAATAAAACGGAGCGGTTTACAGGGGTAAGCAAGAATTCTCCGTAGACCTAGAGGAAGTGTGGAGACATGGTAGGAAGTTGATTGCTGTAAAAGTAATGGTGGGCTGATGGTTTGTCTCTTGTGAACACATGGGTGATGATCCGAATCTCGGTTGAAAACTGTTTCGGTTGGGAATACTGCAGCGACAAAGGTGCTAAACATCTTAATGGTGTTTTAACATCATTAAGATGTTCAGCACCTTTGCCGCTGCAACAAAAAAGGTTCACCAAATGTTAGGAGAGAGATTACGATCAAGCAAAATTGCTAATTCTGTCGATAGAGATCATAGTCTCTGCAGACAGGGATTGCAATAATCAGACAGATCAGGGTGTTTTAGAGTGGTCCTCCATTTATACATTCTGAGTTTCGAGTCAAATTGATCTATATTGACATGAATGAAAGTTCAAAAGTTCTGTCTTTCGATAAATTTGCCTATTGCACTGACAGAAATACTGAATGCGATCTCTACCGAAAAAAATCGGCGATTCTGCCAGATAACAATCTCTACCCGGGTACACATTTTCACGCCTATCAGGAGGTGATTGTTTTAATCATTAAGCTTTTAATCTTAATTATCCAATAAAACCACTCACAAATGTAAGCCCATGTCACACACACCGGCCAAGGCTTCTCGACCTTCTTTAGACCTTGAGTTGGGAGTTAGCCGTGAGCCAGATCATCTGTGGTCGGGAATTAGTCGACAAGGCTGCCTACCGGTTTTCGACAATCACCTACACTATTTATAAATTTTGAAAACGAGAAGTCTGGAAAATTCGTCTTGGATGCGATCATATGAGTAAAACATTAGGATAGGTCCTACCAATCCAGTGAAGGCCTTGGTTGCCGTTGCAAAGCATACGGAAAGCCCTGCATGTGTGACATGGTCTTTAAAGGTAACCTTGGAATTTAGGGTTGACGAAGGGAGCTTGTCAGTTTACATTGTGGCTTCCATTGAAATGTCGTACATTCAATCCTAATCTGTTACATCATTTCACCGGGTACAACTGTGATGGTATCTGGGTCTCTCTTTTAGGTCTCATTCCACAAATCGTACTCATCACTCTTGTAATGAAAATGGACCCATTATCTATCAAGGACGCCAAGGAACAGTTGTTTTAACCATCCACACTATCAGTCACTTTTGTCAGTCCCAAATCAAGAAAGGCCCGTAAAACCTCCCATGTCACGACAGCTTTTAACAGCTCTTATAGTGGAAGAAATACTCGGAAGTACGAGCGTTCACATGGGCTTTGCAATGATGGAAGTCTCCCATTCACCAAATTGACTTGAATATATTAGTCACTTTGCGATGTTATACTATGTGTGAAGTGCTGATAGTGGGCGCTTATGTTGACAAAAGTTTGGAACCCACACAAAAGATTGATTTATACACAGCAATACATCTCAATGTTGAGATGGTCCACTTCTGTAGAAGTAGTTAACTCCTGGGACAAATCTACTGATACTACACCAATTTAAACATACCAAAGCTATGGTTTTGCATATTATGCTTTTAAACAGCATCTTCACCCTACGTGAGTAGGTTGGTACGTACCTCAACGAAAAAAGAGACTCTTTTTCCACAACCATTCACACCAATTGCAACGTTTCGGTGACCATCTATCACCTTCTTCGGGGCAATTCTGACTGTGATGCAGTGCAATGTGAACCAGTCAGAATTGTCCTGAAGAAGGTGAAAGACAGTCACCGAAACGTTGGTGTGAATTAAGCAATCGTTGTGTAAAAAGGCTCTTAATTCAGATCTTCACCCTGTGAGGCATCTGCGACACCAAGCTTCTTATTAGGAGATGCTATTTAAGATATATTTCTTATGATAAGAAATAAATGAAAGAATCATGCAAAATAGAATACCATAGTATTCTCTTTTACTATAATGGTACTTACAGTACGCTAATATGGTGATATGCTTATTGGCGGTATGAATGTTTTATTGTTTGTCAGCTTTTCAAACAGAATAAATAATTTCACTAAATGTTAATACTTTTGTCTTTGATCTCTCTGTGTATGGTAAAATGTAATGGGACAATACCAACATGTAAAAAAACAATTTTGAGGTTTATACAACAGTCAACAACACAACATACACATATACAGATACTGCTATCATTGCACTAAACGTTATTAAATGCAAACTGTAAACACATATTGGTATAATTCAATATCTTTACTATAACTCTAGGGTAAAATCAACCCTTATCGATTCTGAATGGTAAATATAAATTACACATTAACCACTCTCAGAAAATCATAAAAGGTAATATTGATTATTAGATTTTCTTTGGAAATCCTAAAAATAAAGACATCAACTGAGAAGATTTGGATCGATAAACCAATACTTGAAAATGCACTCTTACATGTGTCATTGCCATTGGAGTGACCGTATCATTTATAGGTCATACAAAGAAATTTGATAATGATAATTGCCTACTCAAAATGCTTTTTTAAAGAAGAAGTAAGACAACGTGTAGAAAACTAAGTACTAAGTAACTATTGTTGTGTCATCTTGAGTTTGATCTTGATTGACAAGTAGACCTTTTTGTGTACTTTTGTGTCCTTGTTCTGACTCCTCCTTGGCCCACTCCTGGACTGTGCCCCTCCCCATGAGGAGAAATGTAAGAGTCCCAAAGGCATAGATGCCCCCTGCTATGTAAAACACTTTCTGCCACTGAAGTTTCCGAGATGGCCAAGTTTTCTGTAACAAATGATGCAAAAGATGCGTCTGAATGATGAATAAAATGAAAAATGAATTGTTATGTATCTATTTATATATGTATGCATAAACCATTATAAAAACTGACATTTAATGCCATTTAAAAAAAATATATAGTAGCAGCTGTAGTAGATGATCTATCATGATTCATACACCTATCATAGAGGAAGATATACACTGTATTGCTGCACAACATCAGCATCTTGCTGCCTGGTGCAGAATATTGTATTGTATTGTCGCAATCCAAATAAAGTCAAAGTATTGTGTGATCATTTGCAAATTCTACGCTATTCTATGACTGCGCTCCTGACAAGGTTGGTGTTGGGTTGGGAGTAGCTTGGAACCCATCCTATTTTAGCTTCAGTTCATTCGTATGCACCCAGGCAGAATATGAATTTCCTTACAATTATCTTTCTGAATCCAAAGTCGACTGAGGAGTGGACAACTTTCAAAGTTTCTTGTTGGTAATCTCACTGACTAACTCTGAACCACAGTCGTTCATTGCTAACTACTGACCATGGTCTGGAGAGGGTCGGTAAGCAAACAGCTATGCGTGACGGACAGTTTAATCAAGGTTCCTTACAGCATGTTTGGTGAGAAAGCCCACCACTGCAGGCCCTGCAAACCCGGGGACTGTTGCGATACAGTTGGTGATACCCATCAGCACACCTGCATGCCTGTGGGGGTGGGGGAAGGAAAGGCCAACAAAAGGGCATTTACAATCACATTTGTCACTCTAAAGCTGGTTGACTGTCTGCATGATGATAGAAACGGTCATTGACAGTGAGACGATGGCTGAAGGAAGATAGTGCATATGAACATGTCTGTGTTAAATTTGTCCCCATGAAGAATTGATATTTCAAAAGTTTGTTAAGTGGCAGTGTAGAAATGAAATTTGCACATTTGCATTCTGTATCTGCCACCTGTTGCTTGTGTGACTGGTTCACTTCATTAATGAAGATATAAGTATGTGTTGATTATGTTATCTCGTTTATTTTTAAACACATGACAACTTGAAAAGGGAAATTTGCAAAAGGATAGTTGATATCATCAGAAATGGTGATTACATTGGTGGCCTCTCCATTAGTATCTGTTGTATGCATAATGGAATTTTCTCAAAAGGTAAGCACGAGTTTTTTTTTTCAATTCAAGTGATTTCAGGTGATTCAATAAAGCAATATGAAGGGCAAAAAATGGAAAAAGGTGTGGCAGTCCTATCATATTGGTGATATTGCTGCTTTTCCATATTGATCTGTGGATGGGGGTTCAATCCCAGGGTCAGTTCCAGCTCACAAATGTTGCAAGGGATGGTATACGTCATTTCAGATGTTGACGTAAAGCTGTCAACTCTGTGTATGTGGGAGCTTCGAGCATTAGCCTCAGGCACTAATTGTGAAGAGAATGGGTGGCCTGCTGTGCTTGAATAAAGATGCAAGCTGTAGAGAGGCCATATTGCATTTAATTTACTAGTTTATTTAAAAAACATCATACTTTGACTCTGTTGAGGATCAGAAATTCAAAGAAGAAGTTCCATTATGATATTTTTAGAATCCCCTGGTTGTATGATCTCTTTAGGCTTTGCCATTCTGGTTATAGCTATTACCATCGTTGAATGCAGCACATCTTTGTTCTAATATATTGTGGATAACTCCAACATATGTTTCAGCACCCTGGACAGCACAGTGTTGTTTGTAAATGTCTCCTGCATTTCAAAGTTTTCTTATATTGATCAAAACCCCACAGAGCATGATTGTTATCTCTCCTGCAGCAGTTATTGGAGGGTGACCATTACAGCCCACACTCCCATCAGGGTGACTGATACAGAACCTAAGGAAGGACCCTGAGTACGTCACTGCTGTATAATACACCATCAACTTGATGTTATACATACGTCACCATTTGGATGCCCAAGAGTCACCCTAGGATCCACAAGTGATTCTTTGATGCTGGAACAGATACCTGTTTTCCTCTATTGTTTCCGAGAATCTAGTCATTCAGAAAAGCCCAGCTGCCAATGATGTGACTCATAGAAAATACCCTTTATTCATTGGTTCATTTTGTAATGATCATTAACAAACCAGTGCTCCCATAGAGGGTGTGATGGTCCCTGAAGTTAATCCCTCTTACAATTTCTATACAATCATAAATTGTGCCATTTTATAGTAACTGTTGTAACGAATTTTAAAAGATCATAACTTTTGATCCTGAATTGACAACCATTAGCACAACATTACTGTTAACAACAATAAGCTAGCTTAAAAGACAGCAATGAAATTTCCCCGCAATTTTTGTCACTGTACATTTTCAGGTTGTCAACTAAAAAAACAAACAAATTTAATTATTATTTGCTGCCAGTAAAATGTCAATTGAATCTTTTTCATAGCAAACCTGGTTAAAAGGCACATGTATAAAAATCATCAATGCCAAATTCCAGAACCTATGTACCTTGCCATCATCAGAAAGAAAAATTAAAGTAGGTCAGTTGATGGCAGCTTGCGCAGTATCATACCAATTGCCTTCATAAGAAGTACTTAAGAAGAAATGATATCAAGGATTAAGGGGTAAAATCCTTGCAAAACACATGTCAAAGGACAACAATTTAAAGATGCTAATTTCTCCCCATCTGACTGAGGAACAGCAGAGGCTAATGAAACAGTGGAAGTGCAGTAATCATTATGAGGATTCCTGTGGGGTTAGTGGCACATATGGCCGGCCATACTGGGTAATGAGCAGGGATTTAGATGGGATTATCTGCTTCTAAGAAAGTGTTAAGCCTCCTCAGCGTCCAATAAACATGTAGTGTTAGTAATATCTAGCATGTTCTTTCCTGTACGAGGTTCAGCTATGACGTAAAATTTCAGATCATATTATAGCAGATGCAACATTAAGGTGGCAACACTGTTCCTGAGTATTTTCTCAATGCTTGTTCTATAGCTTCAACCTTTCTGTTATGTGATGTTATGCATATGTAGCATATTGTATTACTGTATTAACTGTTACAAGAATTAAGTTATATTTTGCAGAGAGAATATCCTCTACTCTTTCTAAGCTGATCAAAAAACATCAAGAGCAAAGCTGTTACTGTAGTTGTTATATGGTATCGAAGAATAAGGAATAAAGTAAGGAGGGAATAGAACAAAATCATCATGTTGGATTCTCTAACGGAATTAAAGCACATTCTTGTTTGATCCTTGAAAGGACCACAGTAATTCATGAGATTCCACCTGGGATGTGTACATAAAGCTACAAAAAGGAAGGTGGGATAAAGGAACAGCTAGATGGTTGGGAACTCATTTGTGTGGGTGATCTGATTGATAAGCATGATGATTAAAGGACACTCACACTTCAGACAACTTCTACTATTGTCGCTCAAAAGTTGAGCCAGCTTTAGTATATTGTAAAAACACATCAAAGTGCTTTTGAGTTATTGGATGTGCACTGGTGCATTCAGGGTATTTTGGAACTCAGCTCAAGCTTTCAAACTTAAAACTTTATTATAGATGTATATCAGTACAATCATTGCATATGTAATTTTGTATACTATGATAAACTATAAATTTCATTTAAAGATACAAATGATGTACAAACTAGAGTTCCACGAACACATACCTTTGCCAAATAAACCAGGTTTGTTATGTAGAATGATGTCTGTAGACAAATGCGTTACTCATTTCATTATCTTTATAATTAAATGCTTGGAGTTGGTTTATAAAATTTCGGCATTTATTATGCAAATTAGATCCCAATTTACAATTAATTGATATCAAATTGTATCAAGCATTACTTAAGCTATCAGCATACCAAAAATCATGATGATCCTTTGATCCATTGTTGACTTATTCTCTTTCAAGGTCTTTAAATACACCTCTTACTCTCTTCCCTCTTTCTCAGTTACATATGTGACAACTTTGATGAAAGTACTATAATGGAATGCAGTGGATTTATGAACTTTTCCTAATAAATTATGCAAATTAGCTGTTAACTTGCATAATAAGTTATATATCACATTATATAAGTCTTCATTTAGGCTATCTACATGCCGAAAATCATGACGATCCGTCAACACGTTAATATTTTCTCATTAATTATGCAAATGAGATCATCATTTGCATGATAAATATGTATTGACATTTCTCTCTTTCTCAGCTACATATGTGACAAGTTTTAAAGCCCTATCATGGAATGTAGTGAATTTATAAAATATCCTCATTAATTATGCAAATTAGCTGTTGATTTGCATAATTGTTATCTCATTATGTAGGTCTTCACTTACGCTACCTACATACAAAAAAACATGATGATCCGTCAACATGTTCATATTTTCTCATTAATTATGCAAATGAGGTCATCATTTGCATAATTGATATCTGTCGACATTTCTCTCCTTCCCAGCTACATATGTGACAAGTTTGAAAGTCCTATCATGGAATGTAGTGGATTTACAATTTTTCCTCATTAATTATGCAAATTAGCTGCTGATTTGCATGATTAGTATACTATTATGTAAGTCATCACTCATTCTATCTACATACCAAAAATCATGACGATCCGTCAACACGTTGTAGAGTTATTCTCATCCAAAGTTTGAAAGGAAACCGGCGCCTGCAGTTCCAAAAAAGCCGCTAGGGGGCCCAAACTCACAGCACTCACTCTCTGCCTTGAGGGCTATCTACCACTCAAAAATCATGATCACAGCATGTCCAGAACACGAGATATCAAAAATTGAGGTTCTGCTGCAGTACCTTAGCAAGCCGCTAGGGGGCCCATTATCGAACTTGACCTTCGTTTTCCCGACCCCTACCCACCTAATAAATATTATCGGGATCCATCCAAGACTTCTTGAGTTATGCTGTTAACAGACAGACACACAGACACACAGACTCACAAGCCCAAAACATAACCTTAGCCATTCTGGCAAAGGTAATAAAGCAGCAAAATGTACAAACCTAACCCTGACACTAATGCAAGAAGCATACTGTGAATTTGTTTATTTTTGTGGGGATTGAATTTTGACGGGGAACTACAGACGATGATGAGTGAGTGAGTGAGTGTGGATGTAAAGGTTTTTCTATGTTCCTGTAAGTCCATCCAAAGCAGTACTGCAGCACATGTACAAGAACACAATTATTCATGGTGTGATAATTTGGCGGTCGTCATCATTTTGCAGTGAAGCGGCCCCATAAATTTGTAATACTATGAAATGTTTGCAGATTTCCAGTACCTGGGTGCGATGTCCAGATGGTTGATCTGGAAGCCTGACATGCCCAGCCCACTGGAGGCGATCCCCACGGTGAGGAACAGCACTCCCAGGTACTGCTGGTGACAGCTGACATACCCGGCCAGCACCAGGAAAACACCTTGTAGCAACATACCTGTCATATAAGGGAGAGATATAACAAATGTTACTTTAAATTTCCAGTTGACAAAAATTGCCTCATTCAGTTCTATCATTGTGTACAAAGTGCCAACTTGGAAAATTGCAACACTTAAGATATTGTATTCTATTTAAGTCATCTATTCATAAATGTGGGGAAAATTATTACGGTTACCACTATTGACACATTACATAATTTACATAGGGAGACACTGCCTAATTCTCCCAAAATGTATTGTACTTGTTAAATCCCTACCCGTAGTGTACTGCCTGTTGAACAGACTTTGGATACAGCAATGCACATAGCAGTTAGCTTAAGAACTGCAGCTCACCTATTGCTCTTTGAACCATACAATGAGGGGTTTATTGTCACAGTCCCAATAAAACTGAAGCACAGCAACTGTTATCATTTTTCATTTTTTTGTCAATGTAAGGACAATTAAAGTTTCTTTGCAACATCTTGCTGTCAAAAGCTGAGGGTATGAATCATCACACACAGCTCAGGCAGCAGACAGAACAAGAACTGAGTGACATAAGATATTGACCCAATATAATCCAAACTTGGAGATGTACAATGTTACTGAGTCTAAGCAGACAGCTGAAACACAGAAATATATGTACAATTTAAAGAAATACATGGCATTGTAAGATTCACCTCTAAAGAAACATGCACTTCCAACCACATGACATTCAGTAAACAAAATGTTGATTGACCTTCAGCTTACCCAAACTGTTGAACAGCTTCCTGACAGCCGCTGTGCTGAACAGCTGCTGTTCCCTGAGCTTGTCAGCCAGCTGCCCTCCCAACACCTGCACCAGCCACATGCACAGGTATGGCAGGGCTGACAGGAAACCATCCTAGTCATTTCAAAAAAATGATATATGTTCATATATTCATCATAGCTATATACATAAAAAGTGTGATAGTTGCAAACAATGATGACATACTGTGATTTGTTCAGTTTCATGGGTTGAAATGGAAAGGACGCTCAGGTTTTTACTGTGAATTAGAATAAACCCCTGCAAACATGTAAAGATATACAGTCAGTTCATCTTTGTTCCTGTGCATGATTCTATTTCTACCAGATGATTTTCACACCTGATTCTTTTTGTTGAAATAAAGAGTCCTCAGCTTTGACCTACATGTACAATTCTGGTCTATGAAGGTGCCAATTGCCAGTCTTCGTCAGTAAAATGTGTAACGTTAACATAAGCAACACTGACAACTTTATCATGTCCGGTTGCTATCTGTGCATTTGTAACATGGAATTTTAGTATGGAATATTAGATACTAGTATAAATGAATTTTTATGGAACCCCTATGTGAGACCAGATAGAAAGATAGAACACCTGTGTGAGATCAAATAGCAGTATTTCCTTCATGTAGGTTGGGAGGTTAGTGGACAGGGTGTATGTTCCCCAGTTGAAGCAGATGTGTGTGATGATGAGGCCCCACACAGGTACAGAAGTGGCAAAGGACAGCCAAGGGGTAGAGGTAGTCTACAACAGAAAAAACAAATCAATTGTAAGGAAAAATGCCACAATGTTAAATGAGTTTTATCCTGCAGATCATGACACATTGTCTGAATGTCCAATTTAAAAGTATTTCATCATCATCATCATCGGTCAACGTGCTTACACACGACGGGGTTATACTGCCGGGCCTTATGGGGTGACATACCTTTTTGCTGGCTAATTATAAGAAGGGGATGTGCCATGTGAATGATGTTAATCACCGTATGGCTGGTACGAGACAAAGGTTCGCCAGGCCTCCATCCGGGTGGTTTGCAGTGAATGACCAACTCCTATCAGAAGGATTTGCACCAACGCACACCGCACTTGTGGGGGTTCTTTAACGTGCCTAATTTACTCAATTTTATTCAATGCATATGTCACAGTAAAGATTACGATCCAGGACAATTGCCGATGTGTAGGACAGATTGCGATCAGATTTGGTCCTAGGACAGGTTGCGATCGGGATCTGTCCTAGGACAATCGGCGATTCTACTGTGACACATACATGTAGTCATGATGCTTTGACAAATCTTGTCACAGTAATTGTTAAACTAAGTCACAGACAGGTGAGTGCATAAAGATCTTACCTTAGATAATGAGGTCCCTTCCCTGAGCAGTGATTGCTCAATATACTCCCTCTCTATGTGAGAGATTCTTGGATGGTCTCTGGGAGAGTTATACACTAGGAACATCCATGCAACAAACCACAGACAGCCAAGAGTACCTGGGTCAGGATGCAAATATTATGAACAAAAAGGGTTATACACACCTAATATCTATACTGTATATTCCTGGCAATTATGAAATACCTCATTTCATTGCCTGTGCAATATAAATGATTATTTCTTTTAAAGAAGTGCAATCGTTTTTGCACATTAAACATATTTTCATTAACAACTAGTATTTAAAACTTGGACTGAGCAAAGCAATTTGGAGTAATCCTTGTTGCCATTCACAGTTTAGAATTAGTGGACATATCTGATATTCTGTGTTTCACAATGGACCCTAAGTCTAGTGGGGTCTTTATACTTTATCAAAAAATCAAATAATATTGGGACCTATTCCAAACATTACAAACTTTAGCAGAAGATTTTTTAACTATTTTAAAACTTTTTAAATATTCTTAAACTTAATCTTAAGATGTTCTAAACAGTCTTCAAGATGCTTTGAATAAATCTCGAGACTAAGTTACCTTCAAGATGCTTTAAAAGGATCACAAGAACTTTATACAGATCTCGAAAAACTTTGAAAAATCTCAAGATACTTTGACTTCTCAAAGATTCTTCTTGAGATTTTTCCAAAGTGGTTCAATCTATATATATCAAAATGTTTTTTTTTCCATAATCGTTCTTACCAAATGCATAGAAGACCACAGGCCATCCAAAATGTTGACACATAATGCCTGACACAGGGAGGGCCAGCATTATGCCAAGGTTTCCACCTGAAATTGTGACAATTACAACATGTAACATCTATTATCATAATACCGGTACGTTTACGACGATTTCTCTAGCCATACTGATTTGACAAATTGTCAACGCATCATTTTCTCCAGTTACATGTTGCTGTTATAGGTTACCCTTGCCACTTCTTCTGTGTAACTTTTCTGCCACTCTTGTCCTGCTAAAAGCGTAATATTGTAATTGTAACACGCCGCGGAATTACACGGCGAACGGGCGCGTGGTTGGGAGGGGGTACAAAATACCGGTAGGAAGAAACACGGCACAATTAACTGCCGCTATGTACCTTTATACATCCTCTGATGTTCCTTCCTTTTCTGTCAGTAAATGCATAAAACATAAACCTGAGCATACAAAATGTCATGAGAAAACGGACGTATACTGTCAAGAATTTTCATTTAACTTCTGTCCGTCACAACCGCTATGACGTAACACTTCACTGCTAGCGTAGATATAAAAATGGCGGGAAAATGGCTGCGTACGTTCAATTTTGCCCATTCAGTCGTAGATCCGGGCTATCATGCAACGGTTCTTCACACTTTTACATGAGTTGTAGGTCACCAACAGAAATTCAAGATTGTTGTTGAATCATGTTCGTCTTGTGCCGTGAGCATGTGTAATTATGATCTATATAAATTTGGCAATGAATGTGACAGTGTGTTCGTCCCACGACGAGCTGCCTACCCCGAAATTTAAAAAAAAGTATACTGAAAACTTTTGGCCTTGTTGTCTTCGAATGCATTGTTATGGATGCTTTGTAAATGGTGTATTGGACACCTAGATGTCTGAAGTGTGCACAGCTCAGAAATAACTATTGTTGCATGTGTAGATCTCTTTAAGTTCCAGTATTTTTAATCTACCGGTATAAGTCTTACTACCGGTATTATGCCAATGCATGTTAACATACATGTATCCATCATTTCTGTTTCTGTTCATTGAAGACTTCAACTTCACTGAAGACACTAATCTATGAAACAAAAGACTAAAATTGTAAATGATTTAGCATTTAGACCATTAATTTAGCAAGTACAACTATAGAAAGGTAGCACTCAGTACCTGATAGTGAAATAGTTACCAGCTTGCTTCTCTCTATGGGAGGTGCCCAACTCCTCCACATGGCATGCATGGCTGGGAACAGAACACCCTACAGGTACAAAATGTACAGTGTCATAATTTAATATTAAAGTTCAACTCCTTTTTCAAAATGTAATTGATAATTGGATGGTCATTTCCGATACATTGACAACTTACCAGCCTTATGTGTAATATATATTACCTTTTTTGCTGAGTCTTTATATATTCAACTGTTTCACAGTAACTGCAATGTGACTCTAAGACAAACAATGGCATCCTCACAAACTTTTCTGAGACCATGAATCTGACCTCTGCCAGCCCTTCGGCCACTCGGACAGCAATGAGCAGCCAGGTGGCTGTCCGTGCTGCCAGCGGTGTCAGCAGGGTGAAGACAGCTGTGAACAGGATCCCCAGCCCAAATACCAGCTTCCCTCCGAACCGACCTGCAGGAAAACAAACAAACTGGTATACAGTATACTCAGGTTCTTGAAATAAGTTGTTATCAGTGCCTTAAGAAGAGCAAAATTTTTAAAGGGCAGCTATATTTCTCTCCTAAAAGGAAGTTTGTAATTTTGTGTTTTATATACTGCCTTTCCAGGGGTAACCTAGTAGTGGCTATAATTTCTTTCATTTCTGTTAAGCCACTACTGGGGAATCATACAAAGTTTACAACAATTTAAAAAAAAATTAAATCCTGACCAAAACCTGCATGAAATTTCAGGTGTACAGTGTAAAACTGAGAACTGATCAGTGTCTTGCCTTATCAGTGTTACCACTGTCAGCGGAAAAAAAAAAATTAAGGACTATACTTGTACCTTGTTTGTGTATTATGAGTGTTCCCACCTCAAAGTAGTACACGTTACATGGTCATCCTTTTGTTTCTTAATCGTTATTACCACAAACATAAAGAGTACTAGAATTCTATTGGATGTGTAACAATGTAAACTGTATCTCTGTTATATGATTTGAAATGGGCGGTGAAGTTTCTGAGCCTAGGATATTCTTTGTGGTGTAGATTGCAGCAACGTCTGTATCCGTGGTATTATAGTACTACCAATTACTAATCTTCTGTACTTTGTCTGACACTTGCCTCTTCCCTCAATGAAAAGTGCCCCTACAGGCCAATTTGAGCTTTCATGAATAAATAAAGGTTCAAACAAAACTCAGTGTTCCTGTTCTACCCTAGCGTACCTGCCAGCCAGCCTGCAGGTATCTGTGTGAAGATGTATCCATAGTAGAACGCCCCCAGGATGGTGTTCTGGGTGGTGGCATCCCAGCCAAACTCTGCTGGCTAGTCATGCGTCAAAGGCCAAAAAAAAAAGATTACCAACATTGATTCATGCCCGGTGAATGAACATTTCTTGAATGAAAATCTCTTGCTTGCAGCTTGGGGAACATAAAACTTGCAGATGGATGAAACAAGATACCCCACAAATTCAAACTGTAAATGATGTCAAGATGTGATAGTAAACAAATACTAAGCTTATCAACCATTAATCCATCTAATGTTGACTTAAACACACATTTACAGCTTTGATATTTTTCATCAATTCTAGCAAAAAACTTCATCTCAGTGTTCCTGTCAACAAGACTTTTTCTCAGTACTATTGACAGGAATTGTCAAAATCAGAAGCCAAAGAACCTTTCAACTCTAACCTTTGTATCCCTGAGGATGATCCTGTAGATGTTGCAAAAGTATGACCTCTTGACATTACGGTACAAGAATGATTTAATATATTGAATGGATGCATATTGACTGAAATATAGTCCTGTCCTCCTCGTTCATACAGCCACCTCATTCCCTTTGCTCACTCGTTGGTTTTATTTGGCCGTTATGGTACTTAAAGGACCAGGTGTCAATATGACACCATAGATACCTCGGGGTGGGTCATGAACCCATAATTCATTATCTAATAAAAATACTCCCACCTTCTCATCATGGGTGATGTTCACATTTTGTATGCAGTCTTCTGAGCCATTGAGAGCTGGTTGCTGGGTGTGGTTGACCATGGCAACCAAGGCAATGGTGAGGTTGACCCTCATGGTGTACGCGTTCAGGAAGCCCAGAGTGGACATGATAGCCAGACCATACCGACAAGACGTCCAGATTGGTACTAAGGACACAGTGCAGATTAATTTACACCTGAACAAAAATGAACATTTTTCAAGGCCTCTGGCATTTGTATTATTATTAATCAAAATAAGCATGAGCATGTGCAGCGACAGGAATTCTGGGTATTTAATTTAACGTTATATGTAAAGGCCCCTGACTTGTAAACAGTATTGGTTTCCACCATGATCATATCTTCCAGACATGTTTCATTTTATGCCTCTGGGGCCTTTACCTTTGACATACCCATTTTGCTGCACACTGGCGTATTAAGAATGATGAACGAGCTTATAGCACTTGACAAAAGCTTATTGACAGGAATCACATACCTTCAAATACACTATCAAAGCAATACGAACATGTCCTGCAATAAGGACGTCAGTAAATCATTAACAGGAACTACTATGAAATTAGGACATCGACCTTTCTTTATAATCTTAGTACATAATATTTCTTGAAAGAATCTGAATTGAATTTTCCACGTCAATGCACAGTGTGAATGTAACGTTGCGCCATTTGAGTTTGTCATTCTATCTAGATCTTTATGGTTATTTCGCAACAACTATTGACAGTTTGATTGCAAAGATACTCTTACAGCCACCCCCCCCCCCCCCCCCCCCACACACACACACCGGTCAGCCATATTTAGAAAAAGTTGCAAATCTGCTTGCACTTACTCAATTAAACCATTGCATTTGAAAACACAAAATGCCTTAAAACGTCCTATCAATGGATTGCGAGCGGTCAAGGGCAATTTTTGCCACTTTTGTGATTTGTTCTGCAGGCAAACCTTTTTCTGGAGAGCGTCTTGTCTTTTCCTTGTCCAGTAAAGGTTCATTTTCGTCCGCCATACTGTTTGACAGCTGATTGTGGTCACGTGGGCAAACAAAAGCACATGCATTTGGGCAAAGTCCACCTGTTGATGTTCTACAAGCAGATGTGTGATTTCAGCTCAAACACTGTTAGTATATAATATCGGGTGTATTTTGCAGCCAGTAGGTACCCAAAGTGTGGGTAATGAGGCTGTTTAACGTGGTCGAGGCATGCACCTCCTCGAGCACGGGACCCCCGGCCCGTTTTGCGTCCCTCCCGGAAGACGATTTCGTGGAAAGCTTCGTGAGGCTACAGCAATCCGGACGTCCTTGGTTTGGGGACTCCCATCCAAGTACTGTCCGGACCGCGCGTTGCTTAACTTCCGAGATCGAGGGATCGGGTGTACCAACGCGCCACGCGGCCGTAGCTTAATCATCAGCAGTTGACCCTTAAACTGCCAAACCCGGATATATCCGGCACACATATACATGTCCTGTGTGCCGCACCCGGATATATCCGGGATAGAAATTTCCCCGAAGTAGCAACTTTGCGCGCGCGCAGCACACAAACCCCGGAAGTTAGGGACTTCGGCCTTGTTCGGGGGGTTCTTTTTCGAGGTCAGCAGCCAACCCTGGCACTGATAGCATTTTATAGTGCGCAAACTCTGGCAGATGCCGTGACTTTCACTGCACTTGCGTCAAGCTTGCGTCACTGCAGGGTTCAAAAGATACTCAACGAATTTCAGAGATAAAGAACGAATTTTCTTACTTTTTTTGTGTATTTTGACGTCTTTAAGTCATACTTTTACGTATTACGCAATAGTGAAATTATAAAAAAACGGAGAAAATAACAAAACAGTGACGCAGTGAACGAACCCCGCAGTGACGCAAGCTTGACGCAAGTGCAGTGAGAGTGCAACTTTACGACGAAGCCCCTGTCACACAGTTGAAAGCTAGCTACGACGTCCCGACATTCTGCAGACAATAGGAATCGCGAGCAAGGTTGTGTGTGGTTGGGAGTTTGTTGACGAATTAACCTACTGATCTTGAAAGTCGTCTGCGTCAGTTTAGGTTGGCTGAATTTTCAGCAACAACAGTTGCAGTACTCCTAGCGTCCTATCCGCTTCATTATCCATACCCAATTACATTGTTATGAGTAGACAAAAAAATCCGACTCCGGCAAACTTTTCTTACCCCTGGAGTAACGTTAAATCCGTTGATCACAATAACGATACTGTGTGTTACTCGTTCTTTAGTTTATCATCCTTGTATAGCATGGTGACACGTATAAATGGCAGGAAGTTGTTTCAGTAGCAGGGTATATTTAGGGAGGGGTTTCTAGCCCTTCCCCTTTGACGTACTCGAGGTACTACCAGGAACACGGACCCCCATTTTACGTCCCTTCCGAAAAACGGGTGCAGCCCTAACAGAGATCTCCCAGGGTCTTCCAACTATCAACTATTGATTGAACCCAGGAGCTTACTCGTGAGGCCAATTAAACTACAGGGAAATCCCTATACAGTAGAATTAATGTAATTATAGTCTCTTAATTACGTTATCTTCAACCTTACACAAATATGTGGAGTGCCAATCGTGAGTGACGTATTACCCTTAGAATTCACAAACTTTCGGGAGCGGTTTAACTCCTTCTCCCGGCCAACTGCCTTACCTTGATCCCCAGCATAGAGAACCTTATAAGTTATAATTAGCCCATTTGTTGAAAATCCCGAAACAGCGCTCCCAAAAAATAAACACCACCGCTCCGAATGTCTGTAATGGAGACTAGTATTACCCCACTCAGGTGAAGTGCTTGTCATGAAAATTCCTATAGGCGCCGGATTGAGACTTATCTTAATTTAGTACATTGTGTATATCACTGGCAAGCTAATCAACGAATAAACAGGTTAATTAGTACTTGGATTATAAAGGTAATGTTGTATGGCGTATTGAGAAGATTACGATCCTCCCATGACATACAAGACTTGCTTTTGAAATAAGCAGTAACATTTTAAAGGGTATTTTTAGTAGCTGTAAGGAACGTGCGTCAGCATACATGTCAGATTTGACATACAACCCGCTGTTCTGTCGCTTATGGTGTTGACATATCATGGCCGTTACGTGACAGAACCACTCCTAACTTGACTTTTGTCCGACGCATGAGATGGTCTGCCAAACGTCTTATATCAATATACCTACAGACGTGCTCCCACATCTTAAAACGTATTAGTCAGCGTACAAGGGGTCCCTTGGTTCTATTTGTTTACAAAATATGTCACTTTTGATCATTGTTTATTTGCCGACAGAAAAGATTAACTTTCATAACGACTAGATTAATACGCAGAGCTGCCTTTCTCTGTGTGATATTTTATGTATACGGATTATGGCAAGCCAATACATGACGTTGGCAAGAAATGTCCAACAAACATTGCATTGAGAACTACAGGTGAGGCGAAAAATAAACAGCACCGCCTATTTACCTGGTACTTCAGAAGCGACTTCCCCTTGCGTACCGTCATAAAGAATGTGGAATGTCGGCGACGCCCTTGGTACTTTGTGTACTTTGAAAGGTGTAGCCAGTGTAGAAGTGACGTCTGACTTCGGGTAAAACTACTGAACACTCACAGAGCGAGAGAGGCCCTTCGTAATACTAGTGCTGTTATCATTTGCTATATGAAATGGCATCGTTAAGTCTGGCGAAGTTGTTGACTGTGGTCTTTCTATGGGGATTAGTCAGCGGTTCAACAACATTAACACCGACTGGCAGTACAGGTACGTAGTAACTTTGTTTTCACTTCTAACTTCGGGTGAAACTAGTACTACCCAACACCCGCAGAGCGAGAGAGGTCCTTCCTCATAGTGCTGTTATCATTTGCTGTATGAAATGGCAACGTTACGTCTAGCGAAGTTGTTGATGGTGGTCTTTATGCCGGGACTAGTCAGCGGTACAACAACCTTAACACCGAGCGGTAGTACAGGTACATAATCTACTTTCTTTTACGCCATGGATAGAGGAAGTGAAACCTGTATAGAATCCGATGCCTTCTGTATATGTTCCAGCGTCTTATTCTGCCAGTGTTGAGAATGTGCAGTATGTGCAACATGTTTTAAACCAAAAGTTGTTTTAAAGTTGCGCTAGCTATAGCTGTCTGTTAGTGGGTACAAATGTATCAATATTTTCAGTACATGAACATGTTTACTTAGTAAACAGGGGATCGGATTCGCGAAAAAACACGAGTCACCTTTGGAAGAACCTAAAAACCAACGTCCACCGGCAAAACTGAAAAAAGCGGAATTTTCACCATGTAAAGCATGATATTAATTCGATCTATGAAGATCAACCCGAAACAGAGAAACATGCAACGATATATTCCTAATAATCATCTAACTAATGATTGTAAAGTGCCTCTGGACTTCACGACTGCACAGCGCTGGTCGGGCTAAAGCCTGTCTGTTGAGACCTGTTGTCTATAGCGGCAGTTTTGTTCAGTCCCTCGAGTGGTCGTTTTGACAGGTTTGATTGCAGGCAGAATTTGCAAGCGTTGAAACCGCACTGCATTACAAACATTGTAACTGTAAGATGTAGAGGGGTACGTCATGTGTCAGGAATGGCAATGTAGGGACACTTTTGTCCAAGGCACGATATACATAATATACTATGACGTCTGGTAACGCAAACAGATTATGTCTACTATGCTAGTACTATCATTGAAACTGGTAAATATCATTCTAACTTCAGGTGTAATGACAACATCTGCAGGTGGAATGACGACAGCTGCAGGTGGCACAACGACAGCAACTGGTGGCGCAACAACAGCAGCAGGTGAAATGACGACAGCAGCAGATGGTGCAACGACAGCAGCAGGTGGAATGACGACAGCAGCAGGTGGCGCAACGACAGCAGCAGGTGTAATGACGACAGTAGTAGGTGGCACAACGACAGCAACAGGTGGCGCAACGACAACAGAGGGTGGAATGACGACAGCAGCAGGTGGCGCAACGACAGTAGCAGGTGGCACAACGACAACAGCAGGTGGCGCAACGATAACAGCAGGTGGCGCAACGACAGCTGCAGGTGGCGCAACGACAGCAGCAGGTGGCACAACGACAGCAACAGGTGGCGCGACGACAACAGAGGGTGGACTGACGACAGCAGCAGGTGGCGCAACGACAGCAACAGGTGGCGCAACGACAACAGAGGGTGGACTGACGACAGCAGCAGGTGGACTGACGACAGCAGCAGGTGGCACAACGACAGCAGCAGGTGGCACAACGACAGCAGCAGGTGGCACAACGACAGCAGCAGGTGGCGCAACGACAGCAGCATTTGGCACAACGACAGCAGCATTTGGCACAACGATAGCAGCAGGTGGCGCAACGACAGCAGCAGGTGGCGCAACGACAGCAGGTGGCGCAAGGACAGCAGCAGGCGACGCAACGACAGCAGCAGGTAGCGCAACGACAGCAGCAGGTAGCGCAACGACAGCAGCAGGGGGCGCAACGACAGCTTCAGGTGGAATGACGACAGCAGCAGGTGGCGCAACGACAGCAGCAGGTGGAATGACAACTCAGCCAGGTACGTTTTAGAGCACGAGAAAACTGGCTACGATTATAAACATTATAAGTAAATAGTGAATATCTTAGGTGTGAATATCTATAGAAAGGCGTACAAAATTTGCGGAAAAAATGTCTGTTAAGCACACATTACCATTACATCCGAGCTTTACAAGCCAATGGCTCCAGCAAGGGAATCAGTTACATAGCTCTTCCAAATAGGTTTTGCTATAATTCATGTTATATCCTTCAGTGTATTCATAGAAGAGTTTAATAGAGGATTAATGACCCGCCCCGAGGTGTTTATTGTGTCATAACGCCTGGTCCTTTGCTATAACCACCGAATAAAACCACCGAGTGAGCGAAGCCCATGGCTATATGATAATATACAACAGCTACTGATACTTAGCCATACATGTATTGAAATATTTCAACAGAGTCTACCACAGACCAAGAGGGTGTAGGCTCTTCCCAGGTCGATGAGCAGACCATCATCATCATCGCGGTTGTGGTGGCAGCCTCCGTACTTGTACTGGTGGTCGCGGTGACCGGGATAATTGTGTACATGCGCCGACATAACAAGTAAGTAAGACAACGTAGATATGTCTTGATTAACATGGGTTTCAGGCTGTGAAATTGAACTGAAGGAACATCTTTGGCTGTGGTGAAAATATTTTGGATTGAATATTGTTCCGGACGTCATGTGAGGCTGTGCTTCAAAACAGTCATTTATTGTCCCTTTGAAGAGAACTTTATTGCACGATAATTCTACATGGTACAATGTATGGCAACAACTATTACACAAAGTACAAAAAAGGGGTATAGAATAACGCTTAACATCTTAGTTAACATAGCAATAAGGGATAACATATTTCTTTGATATAGTATTACAATGGAGCAGGCTAATCAATAGTATCGGTTTTCCTTCTCAAGTCTGGTCTCTGATAGTCTGATCTCTGACAACATTTAAGATCCAACTGTGACAGAATTTTGGACATAATTTTCTTAAAAACCCTTAATGTCATTTTGAATTCAAAGTTACTTTTTTAGAAATTGTCTGTGCATCCTTATACATTCATATTTCTGTTCCTGTGTATGCAATGTAACCTATAAACACTTTTATTGATACATAATCTTTTTTTCAGGAGCGCCACCTTGTCATCTTCAAACGTTGAGTTGGCCCAGCGGTGAAAGTAGATTAGCAGCAGCTGGCATCTAATTTTAGTCCGACAGTTGGAAACGTTTGTAGTCTGTACAATCAAATTTATGCACATATAAATGACAATACTTTCCTCAAAATGTTGTCCAAGGCCAGCTTAGAAAACTGACCAATTCTAACTAGAACTACATTTATTTGTGATAAAGTTCTAAAGAGATACCAGTGTTTAGCTTTTAGGACTCAAACTAGAACTATTTATTATTCTTTTGTACCTTATCTAAGTGAGTACTGTAAATGCATCTATAAAATGTTTGGGGCATTGGTGATTTTGAAATGCTTCAAATTTGGGCGAATTTTTCTTCCTTCAAGTTTTTTTTGCATGGAGATTGTTATCATCATAAAAGATGACAAAAGATTAAAAGACAGCCGTCTTAAACTTTTCATTGTATCTTTATGAAAAGACAGACAATTGTTTTCTTTGGTATACACGTGTAAGTCATATAAGCATAAAACCAAATATCTAATCAAATGAGAAGGAGAATATTACCCAGGTATAGGTCAGTAACATTTAAAAAAAGCATTTCTGCGCTTGATGAAGGCACTTGCCGCATGCTAACAAATTGTCTGTGGCAGTATATTAGCATACATAAACTAAGAGGTATTTCTTCTGCATCAAGATTGTAAAAGACGTCGACAGACGATGTGATGATATATATAACCCGGCTTATATAATGATTGCATTACTTGTAAATTCTCTGTTGACGTCGGCCTACATGGATGTTATAATTCTACTTGGCATCCTTAAGTTTGCATTTACATGTACACAATTTTCTAGGTTCATACTCACTGTTTTCAATTTAAAGAATGATCTCAGATAATGGGAGAAAACTATGTCTTGTTCCAGGAACACCAGCACAATTTGTGGTTCAGGGTACTTAGTAACTATAGCAACGACATGTAGATTAGTATCTATAAATAAAGTACATATATATGCATGATCAGGCCTAACTCTCTTGCAAGGCCATATTTCCTGTGAGCGAATACTTGATTAGTAGTCTAAGATGTTTTCTTCAAATCAATACGAGTTCGAGTAATTATGTATACACTATTAAAATTGGTTATTGCACAAATTAAGACAGCTATTCTCGTAAGATGACTAAGTCTGATACACTCTTCGCACTCTAACAAACATGCACATTTCCATCCTCAACATTCAGAATTATATAAAAAAAATGCAGCGTTAAATGTTTCGGCAAATATGCAGAATCGTAAGCACCAGGGTAGTGAGTTAGAGTACAGAATACAATATTGAAAGACGTATTTCTATATTCACGGAAAGTAACAATGGCGTGTTTTTAACGTTAAGCCTTCAATTTATATTCTACAACCCTCTAGACTCAATCACAGCCAATAATTTTGATTCATCAGTCCATGAATTAATGTCATCTGCTGCACCCACGTATACGAACGCCCTTAGCAACGCTTAATGTAATGATGTCCACAGTTTGGTAGCTATGGCGATGGACGTAAGCAATCATGTAAGCAAGTTAGTTGCTAGTAAATTTCAATATAAATGCCTGTGGCATTTTGGAGATCTAAAAAGGTTTTACAGAAGTAATTGGGAACCAAGCAGTAAGGATGTACTGGACATTATGCTGCGTTTTATCTATTGTTGCTGTACAAAGCGCAACATTTTCTACTCCTAACCCTTCTGGACAGAACACAACATCACCTGACGCTAACGTTACCGTGCCTAACGTCATCGCTACGACGGCAACAGACGGAGAGACAATGCCGCCAGGTAAGACAAGTCTGCACATCTCTCATCCGTCAGCACATCACATTTCTCTTGCAGAGTATTTTTAGAAAATACTGAAAGTTTTATTTTTTCACACTTTTGCTAGATGAAATCGAGTAACCTGTTCTTGGCCTGTCCCTGGTGCTGAAAGTTATCATCCAAGTACTGCATGTAATAACCTCAAAATAAATTGTATTAGTTTCTGGAATCAAGAGCTACATTCACTGTTGGATTTTTGTATTGAAAGAGTACAACTATGGGGCTTGTCCCTGGTGCTGAAAAATCATCATATGGGTACCAACTTACAGTTTCTGGATTTTTTTCTGCATTGTAATGTGAGCTCTTACGTATGTGCTTTTGGGGAAAATGACAAGATTGACTGAGCATGTGTCCAAACACTTACCCGTAGTTAATGACCATTCTTTGAATTTTGCATGTTTTCAGAATAAATCATATATTTGCATGATATGTATTTGAATACGTTGACTTTTTATCTGTTCCAGATGTACTCACAAGTATCCTGAGTTCAGGGGCCATTGCTGGTATGTTATTGTATGAAACCCGTATTAAGACATATGAGAAAAAATTGTTTTTCGGCTTACAGTCCTGAAAAATTCTCCTTTGTTTCTTTTTTAATTGACGGTATATTCTAACCAAAGTAATCGAATAGATACAGTTGCACAATGTCAAAGTAAAATGCATCAGGAAAAGGGTACATTCAATAAAATCATATTGTAATTATATAAATAAGATTGTATAAAATGAAAGAAATACAAGCCTTACATCAAATATTCAAAGCCGTTTTCTGCTCATAGACTGTGAAGTACAGACTGTTGAAGAACCTTTGAGTTCCTTTGTTCATCAAATTTCAGATCAGAAGTGTCATGTCGCTTGCCGGCAGTAAATCCAAGACCCTGAAATAGGGCCAGGGTCGGTAGGCTTTTGTCAGGATTGGTCGGGTAGCCGGAAACATTACTGTATAACAAAACTTGTCGACATTGCAAATTCTGAGATAAATAACATCAATAAAAGATCAAGTAGTATTTTCAAGAAACCCTTCAAAATATGGTAGATCTTTCTAAAATCTAATTTATCAAATATTTGAATGTAAGTCCATCTGTGACGGTAGTCAACATTATGTTACAATTTTAAGAACTATATACCCGTACACAAAATAAAGCTCTTACCAACAAGCTTTAGATCAGTCCTCTCATTCTTATCAAGTTGAAATGACCGGAAGTGTGACGGCAGCAAATGGTCAAAGGTATCAGCCGGTATCGGCCCCGTACTTGATTCCAAACAGGATTACTTTCTTATATTATGGGAGTGAAAGAGGCAATTTACATCAGAGCCCACCAACCTTCCCTCAACCGAGACGGGGGGGGGGGGGGGTACTGACTGCCAAGCACCTTTGACCGTTTGCTGACGTCCGCTTCCGGTCCGGTCCGGATGTATGAATTTTGCTTTGGTTCAGTTCAACTTGATCAGAAGACTGATCGAAATCTTGTAAGTAAGCGCTTAGTTTTGTGTACGGATAGTTATAATTCTTAAAAATGTAACATTATCACATATTCATTTCCTCAGGAATAGCGGTCGGTAGCGTGGCAGGAGTGGCGCTGATGATTGTAGGAGTCATCGTGTGTGTCTTCATGTGTGTGACGGCGTGTACCAAGAACAGGTCAGAGGTCATCGCGTTTGAAATGAACCCTATAACAAATAAATGTTTTGTTAAAGAAAACTAAATAGTGAGTTCACCCAGAGAGCTTCACAAAAACAGATTTTATCTTATTGATCGTAAGAACGTCAATCTTTGTACATGTCTGTGTGCTTGCCAGAAACCCATATATTGATATGGCAGATACATTTTATAATTTTGAGTTGTAACTGATATGAAATTGTAAGAAACGCAATTACAGTAGCTTGTCAATCGGTTTATGTATGCCAGCTTGATCGACGTTTAAAGTGTACGAAATCACCTTCATAATACCTGTATTAATGAACAAATGTAATTAATTACAGGCAAGTGTCACCGAGGACGTCTGCAGTGAACTTGGGAGATGTGTAACAGCATCAGCCTTCGTCACAAAAATCGTTGATTGCAAACCCTTCTGACAAGTAGTTGCAAAAACGATGGTAACATTACTCAAAACCTGTTGTTTTATCACTTGTAGTGGCCTAAATGTACATTTTTAATGTTCCATAGGGAAGTCGTAATCGTTTTTCGTTGATACCAGATTAGTACGTTTCAAACATCATTTGTACTCATATGTGGGAATATGACGGCTAGGGAGTTAAGGACACTCTTTCGGATGCACCCTGAACCCTATGCGTTTGACATACATTACTCGTATAATGAAATCTTGATATGTCATCGATGGTAAAAACAACAGCACATTTTGAACAGTTCAGTTATCTTATACGTATATCATTGAATTTGTGTGAAGATGTCAATGAGGCTACCAAGAAAAGTTATGATTACCGCATCTTATTTCTGTGCCTGTTTGTAGATAGATGCAGGTGGACACTAGGACAATGAGAACATGTATTTGAAAGTTAAAGCATGTACCATGCAGCTGTAAAAGTGTGGCCGAGACAAAGTAAAGCAATTTTGATTATTCAGCAATTCATGAATGTAGTGTTGTTTTATTTTCTTTTGCAGTGTTGTTCTATTTTTTGGGGGTGGGTAGGGGGGTGGTCAGGGTCATTTACGTCGATGGAGGTTAGACATCTAGGTGATGATGTACACCAAAAAGCCGAGTTACTCAAACAACTGGGTATAATTTTCGAAAAGGTCATTTAGTTGAAAAAAAAAACGTTTGGAGATGATTGTTGATTTTTAAGCAAGTGAGGCGTTTTAAAAAGATCTGAGGAGGAGTAAGTGTCATTACTAAGGGATCAAAGATATAACGTGTTATTTGCTTAAGTTGTAGTGCCTACATAAAAGTACACAACGACTACTGCACATCTATGAATATTGACGTATGATTTATAGCATAGATTTTTAACCTAATAAGACTGGAGTGCATGTACTATATTCAGATACCTTAAGTTGATTTATTATCGTGACCTAAATGTAAAGCAGGTCAGCTATCTACATTCTTGAAGAGTTTATCAGTTGCATAGCTACTGTATCAGTGTAATGGTGATGATAGTGTGACTGCTGGCAAAACTGGCAAAACATGAGCTCGTCGGTAGCGTCGGTGCACAAATCACATTTCGGGGCATGATTATTAAGTACAAATCTTTCAATGAATGTCTACAAAAATTACTTTCCATGTGACACCACCTTTATTATTATCATATTAAACCTTAGATGACAGAGAAAGAAAAACATTGAGCTGTGACCTAAGGTGTGCGAGTCAGCTTGCTATGCTGGCTTCTTTCTAGTTGATATACGAAAGAAATGAAATCCTAATCAAACATTTTGACAATGTCTTCAAAGATTTCATGGCACGATCCACAGCTTATCCTTGTTTTCTCTCGTCAATTAACGTTACATATTTCATTTGAAAAAAAGATGTTTACTGAAAAATAATCGGACCTTGATGAAATTGGTAGATATTGATCAAAAGCTTTCTACTTATTTTTGATAACTATACCCCGAAATTTGAGTTGTGTGGTTTATTTTTAGCGTGAAGTCACCAACACCTGACTTTTCGCTGTACGGTAGTGTCATAGCAACTAGGGCGGTGGTCTACAATTGTGTGGAGGTTACGACACATAAGCGTACACGTGAAAGATGTCATTAGATTGATTCATCTCTGCGGTGGGTCTAACATGGTGCTTACATATGGCGTAACTCGGGGGCAACTTTGATATTTTCACTGCAAATGCAAATGAATGTCATCCCATGCCATAGTTGCCATCGAAGATACCGCTGTTTTCGACAAACAGATTAGTGGCCACAGGTCAACAATACGGTGGGGCTGTATGCTCAAAACATGTGACATCCACCGCACTCGACAGTCGCAGTATAGGACATCGTTTGAGATAGACCCTAGAGAACGATTCTTAAAGATGATGGCATCCGCGTTCACAGTGTGCATGTTGCTGTGTACGTTGTCCACTTCCAGTGCTCAGTTCGGTACTAAGCCCCCGTCTCCATCGACGCCACCGGTAACATTCACGACTACGGTTTCCCCTCCGAAGTTGCCGACTACTTCAGCCGACCAGCTGACAACCACACAAGAGGAAGAAACTACACTACCTGGGCTAACAACAGAAATCGGTACCCCTGAAGCGGAGACTGCCACGTTTACAGCTCTTCCTGGTACTGAGAGTACCCCGGACTACAGCAGTCCTTCTGTACAAGGGTTACAGACATGGGAAATCGCTCTTATTGCAGCCGGGGCGAGTCTGGGAGGAATACTCGTCATTGCAGCAGTTGGATACGGTATCTACAAAGCATGTAGGAAGCGCAAAAGGTATATCTACTGTATGATATAAAGCGCTAGCATTCTTTTCAGTACGCGATAGCGTTGTTTATAATGTGGATATTAATAATTATACGGCACCAAAATGGACAAGTTACATTTTCAGTGAGACGTTAAACCATCACAGTAACGTTTTTGTCCTTGTAAGAACGAAAAAAAAAAAGAATTTTATGTACATTCCCTACTATTGCGTCCATTAATGCTGAAATTATGCTGCAGGGCTCGAGTCGGTTCGCAGCATGAGATGGAGTCACATGGAGAATGACAGCAGAGTGGCTCCAGATAGCAGCTGTCCTTGTCAGCTCCAGGTCAATGAACTGTCCAGACCCCATCGGATAGCATACGATTTGAACAAAAATAAGACGGCTACTCCATGTCTGTAATATGTGATATACGTGATGAGGGCTTTTTATATGTCGATTTGACGAAGCTTTTAAATCTTACGATTTAGTTGTTGTGCTATATCTTGAGTTGCTTAACATTATTTAGTGCCATGTGATGTGACGTGTTATCTGCACGTGATTGACAGGCAGCAAGGAGCCATGGCTCAGCTGAGCACACAAACGTGTACTGTATAACGTATCAATCATTGGGGTTTTAATCACACACTCAAGTCCGATGACTAACGGGAGGTTAAGAGCTGGATCCCCGCCGTTATTGCACGTGGGACCAGTTGAGGAAAATTTTAAATCTTACAACACCGCATCAGTCATACGCTAACGGGCTCGTCAATGAGGCGTCGCCAAAAGCTTTGCGTTCATTATTACAAGGGCAGGGTTGCTAACTTGGTGACAGAGTATACGCAACATTATATATAGATAAATACTAGATAGATGTGACGAAGAATTAATGTAAAAATTGATCAACTTTTCTATAATATCATTTATTTACCAAATCACTGTACCTACTTTTGTGTGTCCATAGTTGTAGAAGACCATACGAAAGTACCTGTACTTTGTTGTGACAATAAAAAGTTATTCTTTATGTAACAATGGGAAAACGATTTTGAATACAGCATGCGCATTTAGAGTAAAATATACCATATCGTGGCAGTTAAAGTCAGATTTCAACGCTTACAATCTATATTCATCTGACAAGGCGAGTTCTTAAGATTCATTTTCGATTAAGTTTTAAATTTTTTCGAAGGAATAAATAATAATCTTGCTACTGTAGAACCTATTCACATTTATTTATTACAGGGAGTTGAAAAGCACTCACAGACACAGTTACTGTACATATGATTAGCGTCTGTGCTGCCTTCAGACCGAATTTGCAGAAAAATTTCCGTGGATTTAATAGCGAGAAGACCTTTCATTGTTCATCCTTGTCCCAATGGGATAAGCAAAGGTTATGTGTTAACAATCGTGTACATATACATATACATATACGTATACGTATACGTAAACGTACACGTACACGTACACGTACACGTACACGTACACATACACATACACATACACATACACATACACATACACATACACATACACATACACATACACATACACATACACATACACATACACATACACATACACATACGCATACACATACACATACACATACACATATACATATACATATAATAAAAGCACAAAACACTGGTCACATGTTAACAAACATATGCGTCTAATGCACTGTAGTATTTTCGGCTTCCTCTATCTTCTTGGAAATGGCTGTATGATTAGTTAGACTTAGAGCTGGTTTATCGAGGGCTGTAAGGGATATTAAGTTCTTATATATGTTACTTAACTTTGCGGGAGGCCCATGGCACGGATCCCAAGGCCAGGCAAACTATCCGCATCAGCTTGCAAACACGCGAGGTAGGGAGAGAGCGAACTTTAGCCTGAGAGCAAATGAACTGATAAGAAGTCCATTGTTTTGTTGACTGCAGGTGCATGCACTTTTTGAAATAGTCACTAGATGTCTCTTTTTGCGTATATCCGTTATTGCATCCAAATCAGAGACGCGCTCAATGCTTCATACGTGTAGCTATCAGTAGACATGATATGACACGACACGATGCTCGAACATATCTTAATGAATTTCAGACTGCAGGTAACCTTTCAGCCACTAGATGACGCTTCACTACGCAAGTTCTTCGGCTGGACATTGTCCCTGCAAGTCTCTTTAATTTTCCCTGATTTAGAATTTTGTCTCTGTCATTGATTATCTCTCAAACACACTTCAGCCGGAAGTTCAGTACGCATGAAGAAATTCCAACGGATCCCAAAGAGTCCGGGATTTCTACCCGTACTCAGGTGGTAAACATCTGTCTTTTCACAATCAGATTAAAAGACTGATCCATAAACAAGTACTTTCCCTTTATAGATAATTATCATATAGCCAAACGACGTCGACAAATCAAATGTCTCAATTTCATGATATGAATGATATGAAGCCGTAACATCAAAGAAGTACCGCGAACCGGGTGTATACCAAAGAATATCCAGGTTTATAAAGGAATCAGAATGAAGGATACAAAAGATATCATCCAAACAGAACAATACCTAACTGGGAAGAATGATAATGAATACAGTAGAGTAGAGAAGATTTGAGAAAGATTTGACATACTAAGATTACAATTTTACGAATATTTTGATTTCAAAATGACATCTGTAATCTCATTATGCACCGGAAAGACAAATTTAAATTTCAAATGCATTTCCCAGAAATTGGACAAGTGACTTTACATTTATAGAATCAAAGGATATGTGCGTCATACAGGAGTTTGTATGAGGTTTAGTTTGGACAGCTGCAGGGTTTATGATGATAGCGTTAAAGGGACATTCTACTCTAAAAGGGAGTGATATCTTCCGGTTGATATCAACAGGAATTATAAATGCATACTACTTCACATTATACGATAAAGCACCCATTAGCCCCACGCGCATCAAAAATGATTCTGTCTTCTAGTAGACTCCCCAATTACCCTAGCCTCTAATCAATCTAAGCCTATGGGTGAACATATAATGTACTTGACAATGCCAGACTTAAGTTAGGTTACAATACTAATTTCAGGAGCGCTAAGCAAAACTCTTCTTGTTCGGTGTTCTTTGATATCTACTGATCAATTAATTGGCCTTCTCGGTGTGCTTAGCGCTCCTCAGATCATGCATTCCAAAAATATGCACGATAAACGAAGTGTCTATATGCATAGAGAATGCAAGGGTAGGGTCTGTATGGGTTTAGGGAGTGCCATGTTATTTCACAATACATACATCTCGTAATTCACCACAAGTGGAATCCCACAAAAGGTCGGCTGATTATGTATTAATTGATACGTTATCTATTGAAAAATAACACTCCCTTCTGGATCGAGTGGAATGCCTTTTTAATGACCCGTCTATTCCTCGGTGTTTACGCTGTACAGCATATACACACCGGGTTGGCTCATTAACTCTTAATCAAATGGGTGATTATATTGCCTTTTAATCCCAAGACAAATGCAAAGAGTATGTTTTCCTTATCAGTGTTTTTGTGTGCATGGAAATATGCAGGCTGAGTGTGTTTGAGGGGCTTGATACAACGGAGGAAATAAATTAGATAAAGAGATGGCTAGCATTCTTCTGTATGAACGACCATATGTTTGATACATGTTCCTTTATATGTGTACTATGGCAACAGGATGGTGATGTAAAAATTGTATGAAGGATATGATATCGTGCTTCTGACAGATACTACGTGATTGATGTATGGAGAGGAGGAATACACCGCGTACACAGTCGCTGGGCAGTAATGGTGATATTTCCATTAGCAACACAAATAGATACCGCATTACGCCATAGTTACAGTTGAAGATATCGCTGTTTTCGACAAACACTGTGGTTACCACGGGTGAACAGTATAAAAGGGTTGTATATCCCAAATAAATAAGATAACGTTGGATCTTCCATCTTGCTTCAGTCGCGCTACAAGCTGTTTAAGATGGGCCCAAAACCGAGGCGTTTAAAGATGATCACATTGACAGTTTTTGCTTTCATGTGTGCGTGGTCTATGCCGATTTCAAGTGCACAGAGTACATCCTCTTCTCCAGCGACCGCTGAAACCACCCCTGTCCCCACCACTTCATCAACTTCTCTCGCGCCTACCACTACCCACACCACTTTACCAGGTAAAGTAACGTTATCCCTTAAGTGCATTTTTTTGTTGTTTGCATCGACCACTAGTTTTTCTTTCTGTGTGACAGTATTTCTGACAAAAAGAATCTGTTTTGAATTGTAGAAACATCAGCGACCACTTTATCCTTGCCGAAATTGCCGACGAGTTCTTCTCCGGTGGAACAATCGACAAATACGCCACTGGACAAATCTACGCCAGGAGGATCTACAGTACTGCCCTTTACTACAGCAGTAGTTGAAAGTACAACACAGGACTCAACTACTGAACTGAGTGAAACTACAATATTCAACTCAATTACCGCACAAGATGAAAGTACAACTACAACACGACCGACTGAAACTACAACATGGGACTTATCTACAGTACTAGATAAAAGTACCGTGGCACAGGACTCAGCTACAACACAGGACTCAGCTACAACACAGGACGCAACTACAACACAGGACGCAACTACCGCAGCAGATGAGAGTACCTCAACTACAACACAAAGTGAAACCATAACATGGGACTCAACGTCAACACGGAGCGAGACTACAACATCGGTCTCAACTACATGTATAACAAAGAGTGAAGCTGCAACGTGGGAGTCAACTACGGTACGGCATGATGAAGCTACAACACAGGACTCAACTGCAACGCCGGCTGGGACTACAGCACGGGACTCAACTACAACACCAGGTGGAACTACAACATGGGGTCCAACTACAACACAGGCTGGAACTGCATCACATGTGGCAGTTACACCACAGGTGGAAACCACTCCACATGGAGAAACTACACAACGGAAATCAACTACACCGAGTACCGAGACCGACACAGTCACAGTTCTACCTGGTACTGCGAGTACCACGGGCTACACTAGTCCCTCTGTGCCAGGGTTGCAGACCTGGGAAATCGCTCTTATCGCTGTGGGCGCAAGTCTGGGTGGGATACTCATCATTGCAGGCTCGGCGTTTGGTATCTACAAAGCACTTGGAAAACGTAAAAGGTGTGTCTTCTATACTTCTTACTACTTCTATGTAACTTTGTTGTATGTTTCTGTTCATGTAGATTAGTACCAAATCATATTTGCGTCACACACGTCATACGTAAAAAGATGCTTACGTGGTGTTTATATATCATTTGCAGCGCCCGGGTCAGTTTCGAACATGAGATGGAATCGCAGGAAGATCAGCAGCGGAGGGCCAGCTCTGGACAGCAGCTGTCCTCTCCAGCTTCAAATTACTGAACTGTCTGCAGTTCGCCCTGAAAGACAAGACAAATTGAACAAATAGTAAGATCAGATTTGTTAAGGACATGATATACCAGTGAGAGTAAATAGTTTGTAAATTTGACAATTGGATTGTTACTATTATATATAAAGTTATTCAGCATTGTTAAGTTGTCAAGAAATATGACATCTTATCTATGTTTGATTGACAAGCCAGTAGGACGCTCGGACTAAGCCATGCGTACACATACATGTTTATCAAACAACATATCAATCACATCAGGTTTTTAATGAGAGATTTAATTACGATCATTAATGATACTTTGAGTGTGCAATTATTGAATCACATCCATTAAGTAGGATTAGATGAAGAAGCCAATATTAACGGAAATGACTCATTTGTAAAACCTGGAATTCGTAATGATAAGGACTGACATAGTACCAAATTATATAAAGGTTTATATTCATATAACGTTACTATTGGGTAGATGTACTTATCAATTTGTATTAGCTGTGGTGATTGAACTATTTCTTTTGATACTTGACCCATTTCAGCAATATATGCAATCATTAGATGTCTACATGTCAGCAATATGTAACGTCAAAAGCTCATCATTTGTCTTATCTTTGTAACAATGGATATTAAAGAGAAGTGGAGGAAAAATTCATGGAAAATTATTCACGACGTCTATGTTGTATCATTGTTTTGAATTTGTGAAAATAGTACTGGTTACAAAAGACGACATTGTTATTAATGTACATGTACACAACCCTGCCTGTTGTCCATATTTGTGGAACGCCCAACCCAACGCATTTCAAGGCTAAACAAAGTTGCTTTGCACATCAGTATATACACACAAGCGATTGGCAGAGGGAGAACTGTAACCAATGAACAAATTAACTGATAAAAAGTCCATTAAACACTTTGACCTGCTGATAACTGGGGGTAGCTGGAGTTTCTGAAGTCCTCGCCAGAGGTCTCTTGTTTCCATATTCCACTTTCGTACATGCACATCATCATATGTAACTCAAAGCACATGTAACGTTATGTCAACTGATTCATTGTTGCATCTGATGACAAAACTCGATGTGACAAATGCGAACAGTTATTCCACTGGTAACTATTGAGTCCACAAAGAAACCATTATTGTAAAGTAGCAGTAGATGTATGTATCAAACAGTTGTTCTTCACAACAAAGCACTGTATATTAAACTTTTGTGCATGAACTTTTGCAATACGTCGCCAGATGTCGCTTCAATATTATACACATTTCTTTTGAGGTAGCTTCTTACCGCTTGACTTGCGTGAGCGACCCGGTGCAGGTACTACCAACATGAAAACAAACAGGAAGAATATTGCATGCAGGCTCGGCCTTTTCTGAAGCAGGGCAAATATTGTTTAACAGGAAAAACCCATTAGACCCTATAATTCTTTTGGTATCTCAAACAAACTATGGATATATTCAAGTGCTCACGTGAAATTGTTTAATCGTGAAATGTATAAAAAGCAGTCGTACTGTACCTTGATTAGTCTTACAAATTTAAATTAACGTGATCGTATTCTCATGTATTTATGCAATTTCTGTGGACTGTGAGGACACAATGTTCAGATACAGATGAGGAAATAACTGGATTTCTGCAGCGGTACATTTTTTTGTTATTGATCGGTTAAACGGCAATGGAAGGACGGAAGAAGAAGTATTGACACGGTCCGAACCCCGGTCGCAGGGTTTGTTTTTCAGCTGCCGTTTATAAATATACATTGAGCCACAGACGGTAGTAACAGAATAACTTCTCACACAATATGGTCATACATACGTACGTAAGTCATACAGCGCATCAAGCCTAAGTATTGTTTACGTACAAGGAAACAGTTGTAGGGAAGATACCTACAATGATGAAGATTTGGGCGTACTGGAAGCTGGTACTTCTGTGGTGCTCGGTAGCAAACGGCCAGACCACAACTGGCGTCACAATTGCCACCACTTACAATGCTACCTGGAGCACCGCAGCTAGTGGGGGTCTGACTACCCCAGGAATCACTACTCAGACAACTAGCAGTCCAACAACTGGCAGTTTACCATCCAGCGGCTTGATCACGGTAACTGCAGCGAATACTCCACCGCAAACCCGGAACACGACCGCCGCGAACACGGCTTCACCAGGATTGAGCAATAACACAACGGTCGAGTCTACAGATACAACATTGGTGACATTTTCGGAAGCTCCTACAACACCGTCCTCAACGCTTGGACCAATGCTCAGAAGCACGGGATCCATTGCAGCCTCAGTATCGTCTACAGAACCCGAAACAACGGAAATGGGCACGACAGAGACAGGTACGAACGCAGTGACTTCTCAAGACCCCAACACAACAGACTTCAACACAACAGCGATGGGCACGACAGAACCAGTTACGGATACAACTACTCAAGAACCCAACACAACAGACTTCAACACAACAGATTTCAACACAACAGACTTCAACACAACAGACTTCAACACAACAGATTTCAACACAACAGACTTCAACACAACAGCGATGGCCACCACAGAACCGGTTACGGATACAGCTACTCAAGAACCCAACACAACAGACTTCAACACAACAGATTTCAACACAACAGACTTCAACACAACAGATTTCAACACAACAGATTTCAACACAACAGCGATGGCCATGACAGAGCTAGTTACGGATACAGCTACTCAAGAACCCAACACAACAGAATTCAACACAACAGCGATGGGTACAACAGAACCAGTTACAGCTACTCAAGACCCCAACGCAACAGAATTCAACACAACAGCGATGGGTACAACAGAACCAGTTACGGGTACAACTACTCAAGACCCCAACACAACAGAATTCAACACAACAGATTTCAACACAACAGCGATGGCCATGACAGAGCTAGTTACGGATACAACTACTCAAGACCCCAACACAACAGACTTCAACACAACAGCAATGGCCACTACAGAACCAGTTACGGGTACAACTTCTCGAGACCCCAACACAACAGACTTCAACACAACAGACTTCAACACAACAGACTTCAACACAACAGACTTCAACACAACAGACTTCAACACAACAGCGATGGCCACGACAGAACCAGTTACGGATACAACTACTCAAGAACCCAACACAACAGCGATTGGCACAACAGAACCAGTTACAGCTACTCAAGACCCCAACACAACAGACTTCAACACAACAGCAATGGCCACTACAGAACCAGTTACGGGTACAACTACTCAAGACCCCAACACAACAGATTTCAACACAACAGACTTCAACACAACAGACTTCAACACAACAGACTTCAACACAACAGCGATGGCCATGACAGAGCTAGTTACGGATACAACTACTCAAGACCCCAACACAACAGACTTCAACACAACAGCAATGGCCACTACAGAACCAGTTACGGGTACAACTTCTCGAGAACCCAACACAACAGACGTCAACACAACAGACTTCAACACAACAGACTTCAACACAACTGCGATAGTTATGACTGTGTCTGGTACGGATGAAACTACTCAAGACCCCAACACAACAGACTTCGACACAACTGCGATAGTTATGACTGCGCCAGGTACGGATGAAACTACCCAAGACACCAATACAACAGACTTCGACACAACTGCGATGGTCACGACAGGGCCAGTTTCGGATAAAACTACTCAAGACCCCAACACAACAGACTTCGACACAACTGCGATGGTCACGACTGGGCCAGTTTCGGATGAAACTCCTCAAGATCCCAACACAACAGATCTCAACACAGCTACACCACCAGCTATGTCGGTAACCATGACAAAGCTTGAAACGACAACATCAATCACGCCTGTCTCGACGCAAACCTCCGTCGCAACCGCGATGATAACAGAACATACAACAGCTGACACAATTACCGACACGACAGAATTAAGGACAACCACAGAAAATGTTACGTCAACTACGGACTCACCTTTTAGCACGCCAATTCCCACCGGCATCATACAGGTTACATCGGAGAATATTGTCAGCACGACAGAATCTAACAACGGCTTTGCATCAACGGACGCAACAACCTTCATCATACCAGTGTCCACGGGAAGCCCCGACGTCAGTAGTACACCGCAAGAGTCAACGACGGAAACTAGTAACATGGGGGCAACAACAGACTCAACTAACACGACTGCGATGACCACGGGCACAACCAGCACGCCTGGACATGAAACCACGGCCTCAATGACAACTCATGATACGGATTCGGGGACCACGTCCTATATCGTAACCACAGAAGAGGAAATCACAAGTCCTCTCACTAATGTGGAAGACACAGCAACTACTGGCATACCATCACCAACTGCAACCCAAACGGACTCAACTACTGAAGACATGTACACAAACTTGGAAACCTCCACAGCTACACCGATTTTAACAACCGTTACTGACCTTCCAGTACCGACTTCAACACAGGTAGATTCAACTTCCGAAGGCACGTCCTTGGAAAGCTCCACTGCTGCACCGGAACTAGCAACCGTTGTGACAGAAGACACAACAGCTACTGTCATTACAGCACCAACTACAACACAAGCGGACACGTACACGGACTTGGAAACCTCCACAGCTACATCGGCATTAACAACAGAAGTAGGGACAACAGACAATGAAATGCCAGACAGTACGTTTGCATCAACCATTCAACAAACGACGACTCAAGAAACGACCCAAGAAATGACAACCTATAGCTTCACAAGTCCAAGCATGGACTCTTCCGTGGAGCCAAGTAAAGTCACAACTGAAGAGGTCAGCACTACACAGTCGGACGACACATTCATGACAACCCCTGTGGAAATTTCATCAGGTACATCAGGGACTGATAAGCTTACTGTACCCACAGAGATAACTGCCTACACAAGTACTGCAGAGAACAGGACAACAGACGTAAACAACAACACCGTCATTACAGTCACCACTCCGACCACTACGACGACAAACACAACCTCAGGTCGGTAAATATATAGAATTGTACAGTTCCATTTAACGCACAGTCCCACTAGGCTTCAATGAAAAATGTGCATGTTGGTGAAAAAAATGTCCTGATGAACAATTTGCAAAAAAAAAGTACACCTCTAACAATACGTTTAGACTCTTGTTGATTACGTGTTAACCCTGATAGGCATACTATATAGGCGGTACATTTTTGCGAGACTGGAAATGACCCACATTAAACTAAATAAAGAGAACTGAACTAACGTTATATGAAATAAGCCTGCTAGATGATTTTTTCAGTAAACGTGTCATATTTTGTGTACGCTATAGGCCCCGATGGTCTGACGGGAGGACAGATTGCAGGCATCACGGTTGGAACTGTCCTGGGGGCTGCTCTCATCGCGGGCGGGATCTGGTTTGCTGCTTCTTTCTTCAGCAAGAAAAGGCAAGTATTCAGCAATCGGTTACAACTATTGCAGAATCAACAGACACTAGATGCAATCCTTTTCCGCTAGAAGCTCCAAACACTGAATGACAAAAGATTGACAGATTGCCTTGTGTGCTTTGTTGTCTAATAAATACTTACATCATATTCAAGTATGAAATCTAGCTATAGGGTCACACAAATCCATTTTTTGTCGCAATACAAAAATGAAAGTCTAGCGAGCGCCGTCTAGTGGAAAGAGGACTTTATCGAATTATGCTAGCCTATTGATTACACAGCAGCTTTGGTAGTCGTTTTCTTTAGGTGATGTAAATGTTGCTACAACATCAATTACACAGAAAAGGATATGCAATCTATGATGTTTGAAACCCATTGCTTATTGCGGTTAAAACTATGATTGCAGTACGTATGTCTGAATCTCTCGTCTATGCCTTATCTTCAGTCGTCTCGTGGCGCCTGCCGTGGAAATGGAGGAACAAAGAAGCCGACGAGTCGCGTTTGGCAGCGAAGACGACATATCTACCATCATGGAGAGCGGAGCAACCTAGCTGTTAATGAGAACCCTGGCGGTAGATGAGCATTCTAGCAGTAGAGGAGCAATATAGCAGCAAATAAGCAACTTAGCATTAGATAAGCAACCTAGCATTAGATAAGTAACTTAGCAGATAATGAGCAATCAGTTGTAGGATGTATGTAAAGCCTGGGGCACAACCCGCCGTACGTGCAATTTGTCCGTACTTTTTTTGTGGAGGCCACGTCCACCACGTATTCCTGAAAACGTTCAGTCTGTACAGGACATGCGCGTCGCCCGTACTGGCACGTACGGAGAGCGAATCCGCAGCCCGAACGCAGAGAAAGTTCTGCATGCACTTAAATTTCTACGGCGTGTCTGCGTGCTCCCAAATCCGTGGGAATCGCCACGTGTTCGTACGGAGACGGTACTTACCACTTACGGATACCAAAAGATTGCCCACGTTATGGCACGTAGACAGTACGCACTTGTAAGTACGGCGGGTTGTGCCCCTAGCTTAAGATAGATTTCTATAACCAGAGTTTTAGGCCATCATTAAGATTATATTGGAACCGATATGCATTCAATGACTACTAAAAATGGTACCTTGAAAGGCGGTTCTATGAGGATTTTGAGTCTCCCGAAACACAGAGCAGGGGTTTTATGTGTGTACAGTGTGATATATGGTGCCTTTGAAAACCACCATAGTCCCGGACTCTACACTTTATTTGGGCCATGAAAGCTCTGGTATCTAAAAAGGTCCTTGATAAACAGTTGATTCAGAGACTAGTGAACTGCAATCAAACTGTTCAGGTGACCACCTCTACACATACACCACTTGGCTAACGTGGCCACTCTTTTGTGGTCCCCTGGATGATATTTACAATGGACAAAAGACCCTGTGGTCAGATTGTATCGGCTTTCCGAATGGCCTGCTTGGATAGCTTTGACTATATGTCGTTTACCCTGAAGCAGATGTGTTCCAAACAAGAATCCATGATCTACACATTTAGTATTTGACCAGTGTTGTTTCTTGTTGCAATTGTTAGCTATCCAAGGAAATTGCTAATGTTTGGTACGTTCAAAATGTATTGCAAAGGTGTTCCATGCTGACACCACACGAGTCAGCGATTGCGCGAGATTTGTTTTGATATTACACACCTTATTGGCAAATATTAATTCTTTACATACGCTGATGGCATGATACCCATGATGCCCTGGCTGAGGTCACAGGTCAGGTGAGAATCCGCTCCACCTGGTCCGTTCCTGCGGTAATCGATGATCGGGTCGATATGCTGATGTCATAAGTCAGCAGTGGTATCATGCAAATATGCTGGTCTTGGTCATATGATTTTATAAAATGCTGTTAACGTTACGCGTGCCATTCAACTACATAACGAAAAGAACACAGCTAATTCATTTAGACAAATATGTAACTAATAGAAACCTGTTTTATTGTCATAGAAGTTGAATTTCAGATTCCTACTACATGTAGATATCTGAAGTTTTTTTGTTAAACCTAACTTGTATTCTAGATTATTTCAAATGTGACCAAATTATGTCGACTGATTCATATCAATATCACAATAAAAGAAACTATGAATATATTTTCGATTCTTTGTGTTATTTTGTTCGTCAAACAACATAGAGATAACATGCATAGAACGTACTACAATATCATGGAATGATACTTGAAGGTTGGAATAATACTTGAAGGTTCGCACCTAGAGGTACTGTATTGCCGGGGCTCTCTACAACCTACACGAGAATGCACTGATACTGGTCAAGAGGTGGTTGCTATATGTGGTCTATCTGCTCCCAATTGCCAAGTAGTACCAAATTGCTGTATTTACTCAAAGCGTTGATTCTCGTGCTATAAAGGATAACATAACGTTATGCGCACAAGAATCTGTCATCATCTGCAAAGTTTTCAAACATTACGTGGACGCAAACATTACCATTAGGTCATGTTGATTTGATTACATAGATTACAACATCTGGGAACCTCAAACTGATGCGAGCGTGCGAATTAGAAGAAAAAAAAGATTGCCTTCATTATAAAAATCTAAGTGATCAGAAATGTTGAACAAATGTCTGAGTACACAGAATATCATATACCAAAATAGATTCTTCAAATTTGTCCTATCACTGACATCTTCTTGTTTTACATTGGAATTGACGTTTTATGTTTAACATTGGCATTTTATGAGATTAGTATACATTTTCGCATATCATTTCTTAAATGAAAGACATATATTTGTTAATTTGGAAGCTTCTTTGTACGATTTACAGCATTGCTGATTTTTTAAAGTATCTTTTTGCAAAAAATTGCTCGGATGTCATCCATGTAATCAAATAGACATAGCCTTACGTAAAAACGCAGAGCATTAAACGTACTGTCATTGAACTCTAGTACAACTGGTTTTAAGTACTAACGTTACCATACGTCATCTGTTTGATCATGTTGGCTACACTTACCCTACCGGAACAGCCCGTACGATACGAGCGGGTTGATGTTGCCGGTGGGTGTAACGTTAGCGTCTATATTGATCCACAACCGCCGTCCGGTGAACAGTTCCCTTCACCATGGAGGCAAGGCGACACCTCTCCACTGCTGTAGTCCTGTTGGGGAACCTCATTTCAATAGTATCGACTTCAGCAATACCGATAAATCGTGTAAGCGACCAAGGTCTTACCCATAGTACAAGAGTCTTGACACAGGTGTCACTGATTCCACATGCGGATGATGTCAGTTCAACTGTCCAAGAAGCTTCGAGGACCAATGTACAGATTTGGACTGAACCTTATGGTTACACTACGGCAAATCAGGATACCACAACTTCATTCACTGGGAATGGAATGACAACCATGGGAACGGCGATGTCTACAAGAACAAGGTTGGTAACGTTAGTTGATTCTTCTACTGAATCTGGTACTGTTCAGAACACAAACAACGTTAACGTAGAAACAGAACCGTCTACAGCTACAGGTCCCCCAAGTACTGCAAATAGTACGACGACAAACGCCCCAACAACATCTATCACGGGTACTGTACCGGATTCTGTTACAACTGAATCTTTCGCTACCGGCGACTCCGGTACTGATGCTGCCATAAATGCCACTGTTACTGGCACGGAAGTTATCATCACACCAGTTACGGAGCCCGCCGTTACAACTGAGAATGTCACGACACGCACTGTAACAACTTCGGTCACTACAGACCCTGAACTTACAACTGACGCTAGTACAACAACGGTCACTACAGACCCTGAACTTACAACTGACAGTGTTACAACAACGGTCACTACAGACCCTGAACTTACAAATGATGCTGTAACACCAACGGTTACTACAGCGACTGAACTTACAACTGACGCTAGTACAACAACGGTCACTACAGATCCTGAACTTACAACTGACGCTGTTACAGCAACGGTCTCTACAGACACTGAACTTACCACTGACAATGTTACAATAACGGCCATTACAGACCCTGAACTTACAACTGACGCTGTTACAACAGCGGTCACTACAGACCCTGAACATACAACTGACGCTGTTACAACAACGATCACTACAGATCCTGGACTTACAACTGACACTGTTACAGCAACGGTCTCTACAGACACTGAACTTACCACTGACGCTGTTACAACAACGGTCATTACAGACCCTGAACTTACAACTGACACTGTTACGACATTAGTCATTATAGACCCTGAACTTACAAATGACACTGTTACAACAACGGTCATTACAGACCCTGAACTTACAACTGATGTTGTTACAACAACAGTCTCTACAGACCCTGAACTTACATCTGACGCTGTTACAACAACAGTCCCTACAGACCCTGAACTTGCAACCGACGCTAGCGCAACAACGGTCATTACAGACCCTGAACTTACAACCGACGCTGTTACAACAACGGTCACTACAGACCCTGAACTTACAACTGACGCTGTTACAACAACGATCACTACAGATCCTGAACTTACAACTGACACTGTTACAGCAACGGTCTCTACAGACGCTGAACTTACCACTGACGCTGTTACAACAACGGTCATTACAGACCCTGAACTTACAACTGACACTGTTACGACAACGGTCATTACAGGCCCTGAACTTACAACTGACGCTGTTACAACAACGGTCGCTACAGACCCTGAACTTATTACTGATAATGTTACAACAACTCTCACTACAGACACTGGACTTGCAACTGACACTGTTACAACAACTCTCACTACAGACACTGGACTTGCAACTGACACTGTTACAACAGCTGTCACTACAGAACCTGACATTACCACTGACACTGTTACAACATCCACTACAGATCCTGAGCTTGCAACTGACGCTGTTACAACAACGGTCACTACAGACCCCGAACTTACAACTGACGCTGTTACAACAACGGTCATTACAGACCCTGAACTTACAACTGACAATGTTACAACAACTCTCACTACAAACACTGGACTTACAACTGACACTGTTACAACAACTCTCACTACAGACACTGGACTTACAACTGACGCTGTTACAACAACGGTCACTACAGACCCTGAACTTACAACTGACAATGTTACAACAACTCTCACTACAGACACTGGACTTACAACTGACGCTGTTACAACAACAGTCACTACAGTCCCTGAACTCACCACTGACAATGTTACAACAACTCTCACTTCAGACCCTGACGCTGATACAACATTAGACACTACAGAAACTGAGCATACCACTGACGCTGTAACAACATTAGTCACTACAAACACTGATGTTACCACTGACGCTAATACAAGATTAGTAACTACAGAGCCTGAACATACCACTGACATTGCTACAACATTAGTCACAACAGAGCCTGATCATACCTCTGACATTGCTACAACAGTAGTCACTACAGAAACTGAACATACCACTGACATTGCTACAACATTAGTCACAACAGAGCCTGAACATACCACTGACATTGCTACAACATTAGTCACTACAGAAACTGAGCATACCACTGACATTGCTACAACATTAGTCACTATAGGAACTGAGCATACCACTGACATTGCTACAACAGTAGTCACAACAGAGCCTGAACATACCACTGACATAGCTACAACAGTAGTCACAACAGAGCCTGAACATACCACTGACATTGCTACAACATTAGTCACTACAGAAACTGAGCATACCACTGACATTGCTACAACATTAGTCACTACAGAAACTGAACATACCTCTGACATTGCTACAACAGTAGCCACAACAGAGCCTGAACATACCACTGACATTGCTACAACAGTAGTCACAACTGAGCCTGAACATACCTCTGACATTGCTACAACATTAGTCACTACAGAAACTGAGCATACCACTGACATTGCTACAACATTAGTCACTATAGGAACTGAGCATACCACTGACATTGCTACAACAGTAGTCATATCAGAGCCTGGACATACCACTGACATTGCTACAACATTAGTCACAACAGAGCCTGAACATACCACTGACATTGCTACAACATTAGTCACTATAGGAACTGAGCATACCACTGACATTGCTACAACAGTAGTCACATCAGAGCCTGGACATACCACTGACATTGCTACAACAGTAGTCACAACAGAGCCTGAACATACCACTGACATTGCTACAACATTAGTCACTACAGAAACTGAGCATACCACTGACATTGCTACAACAGTAGTCACATCAGAGCCTGGACATACTACTGAAATCACTACAACATTGGTCACAACAGAGCCTGAACATACTACTGACATTGCTACAACATTAGTCACAACTGAGCCTGAACATACCACTGACATAGCTACAACAGTAGTCACAACAGAGCCTGAACATACCACTGACATTGCTACAACATTAGTCACTACAGAAACTGAGCATACCACTGACATTGCTACAACATTAGTCACTATAGGAACTGAGCATACCACTGACATTGCTACAACAGTAGTCACATCAGAGCCTGGACATACCACTGACATTGCTACAACATTAGTCACAACAGAGCCTGAACATACCACTGACATTGCTACAACATTAGTCACTACAGAAACTGAGCATACCACTGACATTGCTACAACATTAGTCACTATAGGAACTGAGCATACCACTGACAATGCTACAACAGTAGTCACATCAGCGCCTGGACATACTACTGAAATCACTGCAACATTGGTCACAACAGAGCCTGAACATACTACTGACATTGCTACAACATTAGTCACAACAGAGCCTGAACATACTACTGACATTGCTACAACATTAGTAACAACAGAGCTTGAACATACAACTGACATTGCTACAACAGTAGTCACAACAGAGCTTGAACATACCACTAACATTGCTACAACAGTAGTCACAACAGAGCCTGAACATACCACTGACATAGCTATATCATTAGTCACAACAGACCCTGAACATACCACTAACATTGCTACAACAGTAGTCACAACAGATCCTGGACATACCACTGACGTTGATACAACATTAGTCACGACAGAGAATGAGTATACTACTGACGCTGTTACAACAATAGACATTACAGAGTCTTATTTTACCACTGACGCTTTTACAACATTAGTCACTACACCGTCTGATCTTACTACCGGCGCTGTTACAAGTTTAGTCACTACGCAGTCTGATCTTACCACCGATATTATCACAACAGAACCGGTCCTTACCAATGTTGCTGTCACAGCAATGCCTCCTCTAACAACGCGCACAGTTACAACATCCATTACGACAGAACCCGTGCCAACAACGGACGCTAGTACCACATTAGTCACAACACGTCTGTCTACCACTGACGAGTATACAACTGGAATCGTTGCTGATATCACCACTGACGTCGTCACTACAACAGAGGATATATCAGTTATGTCGTCACCCAAGCCCTCCACCACAGCTAGTACTTTGACAATTGTAACATCTTCAACTCCAGGCATGTCATATGCTCCTCCTACCACACCCAAAGAGACTGGAATTACACCTGTAGAACTACGGACTACTGAAGCAGAGATATTTAGCACACAGGACGTAATCCAACCGACTACGCTTCAGAACGTTCCGGACAGAACAGAGCTCGTTAACGTAGTCGGTCTCGTCATAGGTGCAACGTTGGGGGCCTTGGTAGTCGTGCTGGGATCTATGGGGATCGCTTACCAACGCAGCAGGAAGAAACATAGGTGAGATCTTCAACATATCATACAATGTAACAAATTCATACTTGGGATTGAACAGGTTTATACAACAATGTATATATACGTAATCTTTATTGTACAACAAATGTGCAAGGTACAGCGTTTGGCATAACAACACCAATTTCTTGACACTTATCGTAACCTTGCAAAAGACCACGGGCCATGGGATGAAAATGTGCTTATCATTGGTGGATTCTCCAACGTTTAGTGATCTTTAGTGTTCTATATGCATTATTAATGTTGTCACATTTGAATGTACTTGAATTTTGTCCTTGAATCTATCAATATAAATCCATATATACATGTTTCAAGGGATGCTGTTATCAATTTGAAAGTCCATACATAACATCTCTATTTCTGTATGCGTGTTTGATTTCATTTCAGTGCCAAAATCACTACCCTGGAGCTGAAGGAGCACCTGTACAACGGACCTCCTGACTGTACCATCACTATTGTGGAGATGAAGCCTTTACCATCCTCGAAATTCACAAGGATTTCACCTGACCTGACAATTTGAATAGTTGTACTGTTACGTTACTACAGCTGGCAGAATTCCTATATGAACTGATGTAACGTTAAACTGCTCATTGCTGTATGCATGCATGGTCACTTTGTGGCCCTGTGTCTGGTACGCGTTCGAAACGCGTAGAAAACTGTTGCTTACGAGACACGCACAACTGCGCCACCTTGCGGTGTCAAATGCATGGAATCTATAAGAACTCTACACGTATCGCATAGTATTGACATTTGATTCTCGCTCCCCAAAAAGAGGAACAACGAGACCAAAAACCGCATAGTGTTCTATTGGCATGTGAAGGTATGCTGTATGCTATTTCCATTTTGGAATCATATGCCATACAACATTTAAAAAAATTCTAACCTGACACTGCGTATCATCTATAACGCATCCTTCAAAATGATTTAAAGCACGTCGTCACCGAGCCACAGTATCCCAGATCAGAGACATACGTGCAACTGTTCTCTATTTGAAGCGCCCCCTTACGACATCTTGTAGAAATGTTTCACTCAAGCACTCCTCATCTGTCAACTAGAGTTCGGCGACCTCATACCTCCATGAAAATTTAGAGCTTTCCTAAATTTAATGAAATTGACTAACACATAAACATAATTTATGCATGGTGTTGTTCATCATTGACTAACGTACACATGTCACAATTATAAAATTCCCATTATTAATCATAAAACGGTTTTGCAATTTTTACATAAATTATGCAAATAAGCTCCTCATTACCATATTTGGTATCTGCTTATACTCCACCTATCATAATTAACATATGTTACATTTATTGAAGTCCAGTTATTGAAAACAATGGAATTATACAATTTCCTCATTAATTATGCAAATTAAGTCCTCATTTGCATAACATGTATATCATTATGAACATCTTTGTCTAAGGTACCCGCATGCATAATATGATGCCAATCTGTCAATCCTTTCTGCAGTTATCCACTTTGGAATGTCTTGACAAAAACGCCACTGCAGTTCCCAAATTAAATGTTAGGGGGCTGAAACTTACTCCACTTCGTTATAACACAAAAAGCTATCTACCGCCTAAATGTCAAGACCATAGCATGTCTGGAACAAGAGATACATTGAAAAAACTGCTATGATAGAATATTCTCATTAATTATGCAAATGTACTCCTTTTTTGCATAATTAGTATCTTATCGTGTACAACATTGTCTAAGGTACCTACATACCAAAAATCATGAAAATCCGTTGTTCCCTTCTTGAGTTATCCTCTTCAGAAATTTTTGACAAAAGCGCCCCTGCTATCCCAAAACTAGACGCTAGGAAGCCCAAACTTATGTCATTTCTTCCTGAGCACAAGAGCTATCTAACACTCAAAAATCGTGACCATAGCATGTTCAGAACACCGAGATAGCAAAACCGGAAGTTGCGCTGCAGTACCAAGGAGAGCCGCTAGAGGGCCCAAAATCTAATCATTTCCAGCTTTCATCACACACTACCAACACACCAAGTATGAAAGCAATCCACCCAGCCGTTCTTGAGTTATCTTGTTTACACACACACACACAAACACACAGACAGACAGACACACAAACGCGGGGTAAAATATAACCTCCATGACATTTCATGGAGGTAAATATAACCTCCATGACATTTCATGGAGGTAATTAATGACGCTTAGCAAGGTCTATCACATGCAAACATGTTGTATTTGGGATTCGTTTACATGGTATATGTTATTCTCACCGTCAACATAAACATGTTTTAGAATTACCCATTTTATGAAAAATCATAATTGGCACCAAAGAAGACTAGTGAAGATAATTTCGAAATTATGAGGTAAGCGTCTGCCAAGTTAGACTCTGTTGACAAGGTTACTTATTGACCAGCTGACTACGTAATGGTATTTGGCAAATGAAAAAAGCTACTTTAAAAGCGATAACAAGTAAACAGTTTAAAAGCGATAACGAGCAAACAATTGTATTTGAACAGTTCAGTAGCCAAAACTAGCTTCCTCCAAAACACTCATATCTGACGTAATTTGTACGTTTTGCCACTGAATAAACACACAAAATTAGGCAAAACTCCCAACACCAGATACAATTGTGACGTATGTGTCTATTGTACTGAGATGTTTTAAAAGTCCACGAACATAACTGCTCTCAAGTTTGCGCAGTTTATGTAAAAACAAGTTCGAAGTGCAGGAACCAATCAATGTCAAAATGATAGGGGGTTATAACTCAGGGAACCTTGAGTTGACCAAACATGCTATCAATTAAGGGAACACCACATAAATGTGTGGTCTTTCTTTACAATTGATTGCCACTACACAAGCGATGAAATATAAGAGTGTCCCCAGATAGACTGTTATATGTTTTACACAAGTCGCTTGCTGAGTACCCAGCTGCTAAAGGTCTTAAAATATATGTCATAAGTAATCCACTTACTTTAGGTTTGGATCCTACGAAGTAATATCTCCCTTGAAATTTTCAAGATTTGAAGCTATATGTTCGTTTGCCCCTCACCTTACTACGCATATGCTGACTCCCGTGGCGTAAAATCAAGTTTCTTTAACGGTGCAGAAGAAGCCACATTTACGCTCATTCACATGCACGAGTAATGCCTTGTGTTTCATTTTTGACGTCAAGACATAACTATACCTATGTATCGATCTCAGTTATTTCTTAAGTTTCTTTTAGTGCTTCCTAAGTTTTATATCACTATTGTAAAAAGATACAACTGTCATTTATGTACACGGTGGGAAATGATCACTAAAGGCTTGACAGCTAAACACACAGGCAGACAGTCAGACGGACAAGTAGAGGGGCAGATAGACAGCTGGACAGGTAGACAGATATCGATATATGGACAGCTAGACAGACAGGCAGACAAACAGGCAGGCAGGCAGACAGGCACGCAGACAGACAGGCAGACAGACAGGCAGGCAGACAGGTATATAGACAGGCAGGCAGGGAGACAAATAAATAGATGGATAGACAGACTGACAGACACAAAACAGACATACAGACAGATAGACTGATGACAGACAGACAGTGAAGATGATATGATTTTTTTTGGGAAAAGGTGAAAAGGCGATTACTAATCCCCATGGGGTCGGGAAATATTGATAGGTGCAGGTGTGAGAAGTGCAAGCGATATCAGATCAGCACACATAACGTTTGCGTCCATCGGACAAAGTAAAGCACATAAACACTGAGATCACTATGGTAACGACCATGTTTTCTTAAACAAACATGTATCCATGGGATTCTGTATATAAAGGTAAGCTGAGTAAGCGAAGTTGAGAGGAAGTAGACAGGAAGTTTGCGAACGCCACAGTCATTATAGGCACTGTGGTGACATTCACGGAAAAAAAGATGCAGACGAGAGCAACACTGATTGCTCTTTTACTGTGCTTGTGCTCCGTCATATATGATGTTCGGGCTCAATCCACTGGTAAGTCTTTTTTTCGTGTCTTATAACATCTCATGACACTTATTCAAGATAATACAGGTTGAAAGAATGGACACGGTAGACATGTGTACACACCAAGTGGTTATATTTCTACTGTATTGCTCACGTTTTACTTACAGAATTTAAACTTGTTGTCACACGAGCGTGTATATCAAGTTCATATTGCTATTCTATATTACGTAGTTGTACGCACAATGCGCACATCACACGTATCTAAATCTTATTTCACAGTTTTATGTACGCGTACTGGGCCGTACTGAACACATACCGTACGCGTACCTAAAACTGACTTTAAACGATCGAGATGTGCATGAGGTACATTATTTTTCTACGACTGTATGCAACAAAATGCCAATACGGACCTCATACGAACTTGACTCACACGTTTTCACAGTTTCACACGTGCGTATGTATTCAAGCCCGTATGGGGTCCGTGTGAAAATCTCTTCTTCTACCAGGCTTCTCAGGCTGCTGGAAAAATAGTAGAAATTGGACAAATATAGACACATAACATGCCAGAGGATTTAACTGTCCGGTGAGTATAGTTTGTGCCCAGCTAACTCCGCTGGCTATACTGGTTTTCTGGCTATACTTGTCCGATTTCTATTTTTTTTCAACGACATGTGGAGACTTCCATACGGACCCCACACGGGCTTCACGTGTGAACCCACCTTTAGATATTCTGTTTTGTCTTTCTAAATGGTAAGTTAATACTTATTAATTCATTCATTCAAACAAATGAAATCTCACAGATAACTGAAATAAAACTTCAAAGTAAAATTCTCAATTCTCTCCTTATTTAACAGGAATCACCACAACTACTGTAACAACTACTACTGTGTCTACTCCTGCCAATACCACCACTAATACTTCAGCCAGTAATGTCAGTAGCACCACTCGCACTGTCAGCACCGTCAGTTCTGCCACTACCAACACTAGGAACAACATAAGTTTAACGACCCCTGATGTCACGTCACCAGACTCAAATATAGCGACTGAAAATGGCACAGACGCCGGCACCACAGCAATAACAACAACAGAACGTAAGCCAAACCATATACAGATCTTAACGCTGACTAGGACAACTTAGCAGACCAATTGCATTATTCTCCTCATCCCAACAGATTATTTTCTTCTCTTATAAGCACTATCGCACGTAAATTGCAATTGTACTTCAGACGCCCGTTGGCAACCTATAGTATTTTGAACCACCAGTACCTGTTCCGTTTTGCCTGAAACCATATGCCCTGTAATATTGGTTAAGCTAATTCTATCTGTTCCAATGAATTTTCTAAGGCAGTGTAATATAGCCTGAGTACCTGTTAAAACAGGGCAGCGCATGTAAGGAGCCCCGGTAGTAATCTGGCTAAGTATAATATGCAAAGTATATATCCTTCACGGTAATCAACATAGTCAAACAATTGCCATTGTCATATTCATGTTACACATCAGCTGTGCTCATCATGAATTGGCGTTAACTCTGTCATCCGGAATTTCTTTAGTTATATCATTTCACCGGTTGTTATTTACCGTTGGCGTTGGGTTGTCCTACAGCGGCTACAGTCTGTGAGAATTGCACGTACACCAATGGGTCCTCCTGTAGAAAAGGCGACGCTAACTGCACGTGCGTTGACATCTGTCCATCATCAGGCTTAAGCACTGGGGCAATCATCGGTAAGTGACATTTATGCAGAATATCATGGGAGAGAATGCATGTTGCTTTGCCCTAACTTTCCTGATAAGGCTTAGGTCACATTTCCAAACGGGGGCCCGACCGGGCAGCTTTCGGGAGGGAAAATAATGATATAAGAGACATCAAAATCCACAAAATCTCAACATAAGATTCATAGGCATAATTTGTGTATATTTCTAGATATACATTTTATTTTTACGTTTCTTTAAACATCCCGGCCGGGGCCCGGTTTGGAAATGTGACCCAGGCCTTACACGAAGTGTTATAAACAACTTAGTACTTTAGGCACCATCGTACGTGATGATAGCTCCAAAGATGAGTCCTGCCATAGATCCAAAGACGTCACAACAGTATGTTGTGATTGTTATGTATTCACATGACACGTAGGTGACAGATAAATACATATCATTTCATGTACAGATGATGTTAAGTGTTAGATTACTCACATAACGTTTATCAATAACGGAAAATGACACATCCTATGGAGTGTCATAGAAGTCAATTTGCGATTATGTTATACTTAGCAATTCCTCAACCCACAGGTATAGCATGTGGTGGCGCAGCCGCAGTCATACTGACAGTGGTCGTCATTACTGTCTGCTGCTGCAAGAAAAAGAAGAACGCCAGGTATACTCTTTTATAAAACGGTTACGGTACCTTTTCAAGCAAGAACTCCATGAAAAGCATACACGCTTTCCCTGACACTCATTCATTGAGAAATCATATCGATCAAAGTTTCAATTGTCATTTATTTGTACTTTCTGTATCGATTGTAATTATATTTGGTACATGTAGGTGGGAGGACGTGTACCTTACGTTATTACGTTCACAAGTCATACTGATCAGGCTGTTGTCTTTGATTCTCCAGACAAGTGGCCGCTAGTCAACACGGATCCCAGGCTAAAGTCAACGAAACGGAATTGGAGGATGCATAGCAGATATTTCTCTGTACATCTGATACTAAGAAATGAGGAACAAACCAATAGCCCTTTGCATTTACTTTGAATTTAAAAAAGGAAGACCTGCAATGGGCACTCCGATAGAAAAAAAAATTATGAGAAAAAATGGCACAAGAACATAGGAGATAAAAATAGGAGATAAAAATCTTGGACTTAAAAATGTTAGAAATGCACCTTGCAGGTAGCTAGTTTGGGTGGATCAGTAGATGACTGGGTAATGCCTAACATCACTTTTGTCATCGGCTTAAAGAGCTACAGCATACTAAAAAGCCATAAATAGAGGACTCTTTGAACGATGAGGAATATAATTATCATTTTCCAAAGACTCGTTCTAGAGTTATAGTTGGCCAGCTAATGAACGTTTTGATGGCTAAAGCCATTCTCTGGCTTGTGATAGAATGATATGTTTGTAGACAGAGTGATGAAGACATGTTTTTCAAAAAATACGTCTGAGGTGCTCTGTCACAATATCTATCCAACAAACCATGTGTACGAGTTACGCACTTATTATCTTAACACACGTTGTTATGACTTGTCGCATGTCCTAGATCTATAGATATGAATTGTTCGAAACGTGACGAGGGCATACTGAATAATTGGCCTTAGGACTCACGGGAATGCAGACACAAAATGTGGTATCGATCGCAAAGTTATGCATTATCTGTTCAAGTGTGTCACTGTCAACCCCATTCGCTTACAGAGGGAAGAATTTGGCCCTTCATAAAAGAAGGACAATGGCCGCAATATTGTACGCTTCAGTGACTGACGCAGAGCATGACGGTATATGGTTGTTACAAATTCCCTGTTGTAAAACTTTTCATATACCGAATTTGTGGAACTCGAAGGGAAGGACTATGTTTGGGGAAACAGCTAAGGACCCGACCTCTGCGTCAAGAGAAGGCATATAGGCTACCGTCTTTTAAGATTGATATCTATTGTTGTAACTTTCACGCCAAATTTTGATAGAGACATTACATTCAAGCAAGGAAGAATATTCCTTTGAAGTCAGCTATATGGTATTTGGAGGTAGTACTTTGATATCGGACTTGTCTGTAAACTGTTGGCTCAAAGCTACGGTGAGATTTTTGTAACTTCTATTTTTGTATCAATAAACCTTAAAGGATACAATTGATTGTTTTCTGTTTTCTGACTAATGTGCAAATCTGAGCAAAGATCTCTGTACTGGAAAAAGGAGAAACTTTAGTGCCCCCCCCCCCCACAACATTTTAGTGCCTGACTGTCGAACTGTCACGTCGAGCGTCTACGGAGGTGAGAGGTAATGGCAGATGTCCTGATAAAACCATCGATTGCAACCTCTTCAGTCGAAAACACGCTCAAAGATGACAGATAAAGTCGCTTTGAAGTTGCTCCGTGCTAAACAAGTACAGAATTCCTCTCGTTGATAAGAAATTACTATGATAAAGATAATACAAGCGCCTTGAAGGAGGTAGTAATGCAATAAATGCCCGGATGAAATCATATCGCAAAGGAGATGAATAATTCCTTTAGTTTTTGTAACGATTTATGGCCTAACTGTCAAACTGTCACGTCGAGCGTCATTCTAAATTTATTAATCTGTTTTTGACCATGTTGCTTGTTGTGAGTTTGAAAAGTATTACGGTAATTTGAAACCAAAGAACATAAACTCCATTTGCAAGAGCGGTTAAAGTCAACAACATTTGCAACTGCACAGTAATCACTCTAAGCTTCGTTCAAGCACTTTGTTTGTCCCTATCAAGCTTTCATATACTGTCGGGACTATAACGTCACATGGCAACGGTGATAACGCTATCGGCTTCCTCACACACAGCTGGTGAACTCTGTCAGGTGGCCGCCATCACAGGGCTTTTAACGCTGCAGGGGGGTGGAGAGATATGTGGGCAAATATTGACACTGCCGCGGCAATATGTCAGGTAAAAGGCGTCATGCTTCAGACAACAAATTACGGACACGCAATATGTAATGTAATAAGTGTATTGCATTAACTTCTTTTCACCGATCAAGTTGATCGTTTGATGACTAAGGGCCTACATGTACGTCACATTTCCAAACCGAGGCCCGGTCGGGCAGCTTTTGGAAACAAAAAAAGTATGAAATAAAAGATACCAATCTGCACAAGACATAAAGAGAATAGTCGTGGGTATTATTTGTGTATATCTTTTATATCTCGTATACACTTCTATTTTTCTTCGGCCGGGCCCCAGTTTGGAAATGTAACGTTAGCCTAACTGGCGGATACAAAGTGGCAAACTAGAGGTTTTGGTGCATGAAACAAATAGTTGCGTTTGGATTGATGAAAAGCTCCTGTTGCATTCAACAAACTTTGGCCATATTTGCTGATCGCTACAAGCCAGAGACACAATGATTTTTTTTTACCTGAAAATCTACCACTTCACAGTGGATAGGGCTAGGGACCTACGAAAATCGGCCGATCTTTTAAAAATGGCTTTATGATCGAGAAAAGTTGGGACGCATTGCTCCCGAAAATGTCACTTAGAGGTCACAATCCTGTTAGCCAATCACTTTTTTGACTTTGTGACTGGGGTATCATGGCACAGATGTGGCAGATCAAATGAAGTTGAGGGAAGAGAATGTTTCAACTGTGTACATCAAGTATACGGGCCATGATAGACTCTCCTTGCTTCAACAACAAGAAAGTTACATCGTCCTCATGTTTTGTGAACTCCGTTTGAGTGAAATATTACGTACAACAAGCGAGTTAAAGCCACTCCAGTGATTTGTGGCTTCGAAAAGTTTTAATGAATCTTTTGCCTTATCAATTCGATTATATGGATGACGTACTGTAGGAACTCCAGAACTGACGCGAACGAGCGAAAAAAATGGTCCTCCCAAAAGTTGCCTTGTTATGACTAAGTGGACAGGAAGGTTGAAAACCTGACAGAGTATAGTATGCCGAACGACAGATTCTTAATTTTACAATTCATCTTCTTCGTTGACTTTGACATTGACGTTGGTATTCTGCAACATTAGTCTCCCGGTATTTGTCTTGCAATTTACGGCATACATTTGCTCATTTGTAGTTGCTTTGTGCGATTTAGAGTATGGTCGGAACGGGCGAAATTTGATGTGCTAAAGAATGTGACCAATGTAACCCAATCAATATAGCCTAACGAAGAATTATCAATTGAAATCTGAATCATTTTAATGCAGATGCAGTGTGACTGTGGAATAGGCGTAATAAAAGAAATGAATGGCAACTACACAAGGTTATATGTGTTACCATGCACTTAATCATTAAAAAAGTAAACATAGAAGCGCAAAATAACTAAAGCGACACCAAGCGAGTGTGTCTGGTATTTCAGATCGATGATCCTAGTCATCGTTAAATACATGTCTTATAGATTCAGAATTTCTTTGAGGGAGTTATAAGTTCCATCTGACGACAGCATATATAGCACAGCTGACCGATGTCCCTTATGTCACTTTGTAAACTACTTCACGAATCTTGAGTGGCAGATTGGTGCAATAACTTGATAAATCAAAGTCGCGCGTGTCGGGAGACAAAGGAAAGATGACACATTATACATACTTCACTGTTCCCGACATACAGAGAGGTTTCATAAAGCAACATTATAACTTAGTGCAAACACTAGAGATGGCGTCGGCATAGAAAGCGCGTGATAATGTTTCCACGGTAATGTGTAAATGTTTAGAAAAACAACAACGTTACCAAGAGAGACATTATATATAACGATGTTTTTAAAGAGCAGTGCAGATGTGGATAAAACGCACAGAAGCTACAAGGTGTTTTGTTTCATTTGCAAAACGCTTCAAAGGTTCATTTACGAATATGAAGTTCCTGGCAATATCTGCTATTCTTTTACTATTGAGTTGGCAATGTGAATCTCAGACGACTGCGGGCACAGGTAATTCAACAATAACTAATGGTAAGTAGCGTCGCTTTGTTCACTCTACAATGTTCTGCGTTTTTAAGAAAATGATCGTGGTCTATTGCCCGGGCGCTTTTTACAAAGATGAAAAAGCGTCATCTTGGTAAAAAATGAGAATGACATAATACAGAAAAGAAGTAAGACATACGTATACAATATGTGTGCTTTAACATCTTTGACAACTGCTGTTTCATGACACCTGTTATGTTCATATAGTAACAGCTACAGGTGGCATGACCATTCCAGATGCAAGTGGAATGACGACCCCAGGTGCAGGTGTGGCGACGACTCCAGTTGCAGGTGTAGCGACTAGCTCAGGTGCAGGTGTAATGACGACAGCTGCAGGTGGCGTGACAGCAGTCACAGGTCAACCCGTAACGTCCAGCGGTGTAGGGACTACAGATACCTCTAACGTTACGTCGGGAACGTCTGCAGTGACAGGCAAAGGTAGGGAAACACGGCTCTTCAGGTGTCTTTAGGTGTTTGGAGGTGCACATTAAAAATTATTGCTTCAAATCTTTCCTTATCATAGCGACATTAACAAATTAGACAATGTTGGCGTTGATAAAATCCATCTCATTGGTCACTGTACTGTTTAGATGTTGCTATCAAATGTCAGTTGCCATTTTACTTCACTATTTAAATTTTTACTGACTTTGTAGACTAGATGCGCTTGACATACGTTTGAAAGTACTTCTTTTGCTGATCTAATGTAGAAACGCTTTTGGAACTGTCACTGCGCCCACTTTTCTCAATGATTATGGCATCATCTCATAGTGGCCATTGAATGCCAATATCAAGGTCAAATAGAGTAGGCGAATATTTGTCGTGTTGGAGAAATATCTATCGGCCGTGCCCACTTTTCTGTTGCATAATTATACTTTTCTTCTTCTGTGTACAGATGTGAGTACAGTGGCACCCACAGTTTGTACAAAGGTATGCATGGACCCCCAGGACAAGCCTTGTGCGGAATCAGACGCCAACTGTACCTGTAACGAAACGTGCATCGAGGTGGGGAAACCCTCCCCGCAGTCAGGCGGACTGTCCGGCGGGGAGATAGCGGGGATCGCTGTCGGTTCCGTGGCCGGAGTCGTTCTGATCGGAGCAGTGGCGGCTGCACTGGTCACGTGTAAGAAGAAGAAAGGAAGGTAAAGTCACACGCGTTCCTTCTAATGTGTTACATCAAGTGAAAATCTGTATCGCCACAGTACATCTTTCAGTGATATGTGATATAGGGCCCGGTAAGGCTAATATCACATTTCTTTGGTGTCTTTTATATCATACTTTTCGTTCCCGAAAGCTGCCCGTCCAGGCCCTGGTTTGGAAATGTTTGGAAATGTGACGTGTTCCTAGCACATGTCTTACGGACATTCTTGGAATAGTCGTGTATATCTCAAGTTTAACCTATTGGCACAGAAAGCGCTGTATTAGATCCTTGTCGGCGGTTGGTCCTGTTTGGCAATTCTACATCATCAAATCGTACGATGACCTATGGCGAATGTGACAGCGCAGTAAATAAAATGTTTGACTGCGTTTGTTCAGTGGTGATGATATACATTCACATCAGTTGTTTAAGCAATACGTGTACGGTACGTATACACGGCCAGTGCTGAGTCAAGATGTGGATAAAAACGAGACAACAATTTGACGAAACCTTCGTAATTGCTATATATTGTTCTGTTTCAGATCGGTGTCGCCCAACTCTCGTACGGCTATAGTAGAGGAGGGTAGCAATGGAGAGCAACAGGTAGACGGTTGAACTGAAAGGAGAAAAAAACACACACACAAATAAATGAGGACTTGTTTATGATTAATATTTTTAGGCGTTCCAAGTGATTTGTTAATATGTTTATCGACGACTTTTTGCGTGCGAAATAGCTCCAAGAGTGAAACATAGTGAGATACATATGCTATCTCACTCGTCAGTGTGTATCTTTGTGACGTCTTTAGTTAATATAAAGATGAAGGCCCAAGTTTAACTGTACTCGTGAGGACCTCAAAACATTTACACAGGTCCAGAGACCGGTGACGACCTAATTTGGACCGGATATAGCTGAGTTTGATTAGATACATCTAGGTTATTTTGAAAGAGAAAAGACATATTTTGATATCTTTGATATAAATATCGCATCGGTTTAGATGACTAGTTGGCATGTAATGTTGATTTACTGGTCTAGTGTGTATTAATATTAGTGATGTATCTCTTGAGAGTCATCTTTGCTATGTAAATATTGACATTGTATCTCATGATCAGCGCATGTATAATGTTCGTTGAAAATCCAGGGCGTTGTTATTAATGAGGTCATCTTTTCTATGACTCTTTGGACCATGACGGCCGAAACGGTTGCTGTTGATGAAACAATTTATACAAAGAACACTTATGGCTTCCTTATTAGTTGTTGACAGACAGGAACAAAAACTCACTATATAGAAAATATTAAGAACACTTCTCACCGAGTCGGTCGGAGATGTCAAAAGATGAAGAAAAGAAACATCTGAATCAAGAAATAAATTGTGTCAATTTTAATTGGATGGCTAGAATGTATGTTATTATTTCTGTGTTTTTTTAAAGCTTTGGGTGCTATTTGTTTCAATTGCTATACCTCAGCTAAAGTTTTTGAATCCCAGCTGCGTGTTGATGCTAATATGTGATAGTGGATGTCCTAATAAACGACCAAAGAATACATTACAGCAGTCCTGGGCAGTATACATCGGCCAAAACAGTATGTATTATCCACTGCTTTGATCCATGGATGTCTTTTCATACAGTACTTTTTCGTCATGGAAATGCCCGATGGTGTGTTAGGTTGGTTAGTATAAAACTCAAAACCGATAAAGGTAATATTTCATAGCTATAAAGCTGCCTATTGTTCTAATGGGTACAGGTAAATGTCAGGTGCGTGTAGGTATTGCATGGCTCGTAAACTATGATGTATTGATAGCTGACCGACCCAATGCAGTTCGTAAACTTTCCGATAGATGGTGCACTTCTACCACCTGAACCATCTCGGTTCATCCTGAATCTTGTATTGTCGATTTTATTGTATCCATTTTAGATCACGATAGGTCTACATTGATGAGAGAGACCATACTATGATCAGACTATAACCAAGACATCGCACTTCGATGCGACTCAATGTTACGGTCTACTTGAGGCCACGTTCTCATATCTATCTCGCATATAGGAGTACGTGTGTGTGTTTGCTTTAGGCTTAACGTTCCTGGGAAACATACACTGCATGAAAAGTCGAATTTACCACATTGGTAAATGCGATGTATAGCCGGGTAAAGTTTAGATTTACCCGGGATTTATCGACATTTACCCGCCGGTAAAGGTGCAAATATACCAGGCATTTACCCGCATGGTAAAGCGGGTAATGTTTGCCTGATTTACCCACATTTACCAGGTTCGTGTAAATATGTATTTACCGAGATTTACCGTACGAGGTATTTCTCATATATTTTGCGCATTTACCGACATTTACCAGGCGGAGTATATCTCATATCGCTGTATTTACCCATATTTACCCTGGATTTATACAAACATTTACCAGAATATTCAATGCCATATTTACCCCCTTTACCCACATTTAGCTGGAAGTTTACCGATCACTTCCAAGAATTACCCAAATTTACCCATGATTTTGAATCAGAACATGGTTTGTGGCAGAACTCAGTAATATTTATTGGATAAACATATCAACATTGACAGGTTTTCGAAAGGGTAAACAGATAAATGCTCTAGCTTTACCATATACAATTGTTACCTTTTCTTATAATTCAAGTTTAGAGTAATGTTCATAGTGTGATTGGACATTAATCAACTGTCCTGTTTACAAGCTATATATCATGAATGACATTCAACAAAGTAGCATCAGTTTATCATCACACACTTTCTAAACCTATCATCAGTCTCTGTGATTGTGCACTGACAAACAGGCTTTAGAAATTATATACAAGAATACTTTTGCCATACACTATTTGTTTCTACCAGACTCTGGCCTGGTCAAATGGTAATTTTGAGTAGGAGTTAGTTGGCCAAGGAGTGAACTGACTGGCAGGCAGATAATTGAATAGGTTGCAAAAGACTGAAATCCCATGGTACCTTATTTGTTCCTATCTTTTTCATCCAGCTGACATGTCTGCCTGGAGACTACAATAAGCCCTCAGGCAAGAATTTGCAATATATGTACTTTTTTATAAAAACAGTTGTATCACATACTCTGTGCAATATCTAAACTATGCTGTCACTGTTAACAAATGTATGAATCAAAATGTTCCACTATATAATCAGATACTCAAGACGAATGAAAGAAACAGTAACATGACAATAAAAACTGCAATGCATAAATGACATATGACATTCAGTGAGGCCTGTATTGTTTTACACTTTGCCAACATGATCCTATCAGCATCATGTAATGCTGCATGTTTATCCAAGCAATAATTCATCATTATCTTCACTTCACAGATTGGGGAATTCATAACCTATCATTTCTATATTAATAACAGATTAAAAACAAGCCTATAGTGATCTGGCTAAGAAATCCTTTTTCTTTAGAGAAGGGTGAGGGGCAGATGCAAGTGAGGGTTCAAAATACCACCAGTATATGCAGGTACAAATGGAATTATCAAATGGGACCTGTGTAGGTACAATATAATACTGACAACTATGTAAAATGTATCACAAATCATAATCACATGGTTCATACAATCGCACAACACTGAAACACAACTTACTTCATACTGGAAGTTTTCAGAAGCTATGAAGGTCTTAGTCAGTTAGCAGCCCTTAGGCCAACAGCGATCAGATATAAGAACAAAGTTGTTGTCGATACAAATGTTTAAATACAGGTAAGTAAACTTATAACATCCTCTCCAAATTCTCATCTATATTCTAGTCCTCTGCTGCAAAGCACTCCGTGTAGTGTCCACACCAGCACAGGCTGCCTTCCACTGTGTCTGAATCCTGAACTCCATGGCAGGAGTTTGGAGTCCTTTGTGTGATGAGCCAGTTCCTACATGATAAAACAAAAGTATCACAGAATATCAACCTATGTGTGGAAATCGAGCCTACCTAAATTTGCGTCTGAAGAGAATACCCATGTGTACTGAAGATTGATAAATGTGTTACCAGCCAGCCAGTGTGTCGAGTGAGGCTGGGACTGAGGGTGATACCGAATTCATTGTGTTGTATTTTACTTTTATGTCATACCTGGGCCGCGATAATGGTTGATAGGGGTGTTCTGGACCGGGTGATAAAAAGCTGCATCACACGGGCTTCGAACTTTTATCACACAGGCTTCAGTCAAACACTTATGCACTCTTCCCACACCTAGAGCGGCACAGTCTAAAATTCGAATATCTGATTCGGACGTTAGAATTGCTGCTGTAACTGTTTTTGTTTGAGGACACCAAAGTTTTTATAACCTCTGGCACGTTTCGCATCGAAACTTGTGTTTTTTCAGGTAGGTATGTCATAAACAAAATAAAACATGGTGTATTCTGCATCACCCTCGGTCCCAGCCCTGCACGATCGGTGCCAACAACTCTATTCTTTAACATCAATTCGAGAAAACTTCCAAGAAAAGAACTCCGCTCTATTCAAGTGATGGAAGCCTGTGTAATACAAATAAAAAGCCTGTGTGATACAGAAAAGTACCATCCGGTCCAGAACACCTGTAACAAATGTTATCAGGTATGACACAAATAAAAATATATATGTACAGCAATCAAGGAACATGTCACACGATTTTGACATAACTGGGGTAACCTTAGTTGTGCCTTGTCCCATCACAACAGCTAACTAAAACCAGACTACGCAGAATCATGATAACGGCCTGCCTCGGTAAACACTAAAGTGTGCCAATGATGATATTGAGCATGCAGGACTGTAGTCTTGAGTCTTACCTATGGAGTGTGTAGCAGCATTGAAGTAGTCAGCAGCTAAACTTCTGGCTGATGCTTGCTTTACTCAGGACTGGCTATCCACCCTCACAACTTGTGCTGCATGTCTGAAGGAGGTATCTACTGCAGCTGTACTGGAGGCATATAAAAAGGGAAACGATGACACAAATGACAAAATCAGATCCGGTCAACCCAGAATTTAATACATAAACACCGTGACTTAAATCCATACCTGAAATATAATATAAAATGTATTAAACAAATATTAAATTAGTGACCAAATAGCTGTCAGTTACTGAACAGTGTTCAAATTATTAAAGGTTAGCCTTTGATAAAAATAATAGTCATGACGAGTTTGACAGCCTTGGCTGTCTGTGATGCCAGCCATTTGAACGAATAAATGAACGAAAATTAAATATATAAATATGTATATAAATTATAGTAATAACCACTAGGTGCCAGTCAGTAGGTACCCAAATTATGAGTAATGAGGCTGTTTTAACGTGGTCGTATATCAAAGCACAATTATTCACCCCTCAAGTGCTGTTTTGCAACATATTTTCATAAAACCTAATACGAAATGCCTGTTGTCCAAAAAATTAGGCATTTTCCTAATGGGGGAGGGGGGCAGGCTAGCTGGAGACAAATTTGCGTTTCTGTTGATCACATGTCAAAAAAATTAGACAAGTGGGAAAAACGAATCTACATTTTGCTTTAAAATAAAACAGCACAGTCTAATAATATTTTCTACTCACCGAAGTACACGTTGGTAATCCTGTTAGGGGTGCGCTGCACAGGGTGGGAGGGGGGCGGCCGCCAAACGTACATCCAAAAACATCAGTCACGATCATTTTCCGTCCGTTTAAGCTTACACCATATCCCCCCAATACTTACAAGCCTCTCCCAAATTTCTGACCGACCATAGCAGACTCCTTGTGCCATTTTTAGCGTAGAAAGCGATACGTAAAACCTCGTAGTCATGTCCGATCTCATTTCTGTAACGACTTTTTTTCTAATCGTCCCGCCCGCATGGTGCGCATGCGTATCCGACGGTCCAATCAGATCGTAGTATTTCTGTGGCCTTAAGGATGTTGACCCCAAGGTCGGAAGTTGACCTTTTAGCATCCAATACAGCAACAGTACCTGGGACATTTGTGAAACCAAAAAGCTCCTTGGTGAAACAATGTAAAAGCTTATAAGACTTTCCTTTCTTGGTTAGATTCAAGTTTTCTTTACAGCAAAGATTGACCTTTTATCTCTTTAATTTTTTCACTGTAGATTTAGAGTGTTGCCAAAAGCTGTGACCTTTGTTATTCATCACAAACTGTGTAGTATAATACAACAATAGATAATAATAGATCTGTGATTGTGAACTGTCTTGAGTTTTAACTGAAGCATTTTTCTTTATAAATATAAAACGGGCCCACTATGTAATTCTAGGTATGGTAAACAATCATAGTTAAATACCTATGGACCGATCCCAAAACCCCACCCCCTTTTCGATCATGGTTCTATTTCGAACACCTCCATCAAAAATAGCCATTCTGTCCCACTGGGGCAGTTTTTGACGGAGGTGTTCGAAATAGAACAGGGGGTTCTATTTGTTCTATATGGCGTTCGACAGGATCGGTCCATTATACTCGTTCATAAATAAAACTAGAACAACAATAACTTTATTACGCCTACAATTTCACTCAGGGCTTAAAAAGCTAGTTGACTGGTAATGATAACTGTGTTCGACTTTCATGCTCTGACCTCTGTCCCCAATACTATTATCTCAGGGGATGTTCTGTACACTGCGGGTACCCCCGCCCTGATATAACCATTATCTCAGGGCGGTGGGGTGTTCTGTACCCATCGGGTACCCCCGCTCTGAGATAACCGTTATCTCAGGGGGGTGGGGTGTTCTGTACACTGTGGATACCCCCGGCCTGAGATAACTCTTATCTCGGGGCTGTGGGGTGTTCTGTACCCTTTGGGTACCCCCACCCTGAGCCTTATACCAGGGTCCATCCTGACAATGTAATACATGTACCCCTGTATAAGGCCTTATATCAGGGTCCATCCTGACAATGCAATACATGTACCCCTGTATAAGGCCTTATATCAGGGTCCATCCTGACAATGTAATACATGTACCCCTGTATAAGGCCTTATATCAGGGTCCATCCTGACGATGTAATACATGTACCTCTGTATAAGGCCTTATATCAGGGTCCATCCTGACAATGTAATACATGTACCCCTGTATAAGGCCTTATATCAGGGTCCATCCTGACGATGTAATACATGTACCCCTGTATAAGGCCTTATATCAGGGTCCATCCTGACAATGTAATACATGTACATTTTGTACCCCTGTATCAGGCCTTATATCAGGGTCCATCCTGACAATGCAATACATGTACCCCTGTATAAGGCCTTATATCAGGGTCCATCCTGACAATGTAATACATGTACCCCTGTTGACTTACTTGACTTAATCCTCTTTGCCCCTTCTGGAGCATAGGGCCTCAGTAAGTCGTCTCCACCTCCTTCGATCCCCGGCAGTCTTCTTCGTCTCTTGCCATGTGGTGTCTGCGTGTTCAAGGTCTTTCTTCACCCCTCTTCTCCAGGATAGTCTAGGTCTCCCCCTTCTCCTCTTGCCCTGTGGGTTCCACTCTAGTACTGTCCTCGTGATGGAAGATGGAGGTTTTCTTAAGGTGTGCCCAATCCATCTCCATTTCCTCCGCCTGATTGACACCTCCACGGGTTCCTGGCCTGTTCTCTCCAGGAGGTCTTCATTGCTAATCTTCTGTGGCCACCAGATGCCTAGGATGTAGCGAAGTCTTGCATTGATGAACGTCTGGAGTTTGCTGGTGTTGAGTTGTGTCAAGCCCCACGTTTCACACCCATATAGCAAGATGGACTTCACGTTGGACTCAAAGATCCGCAGCTTTGTTCTAAGGGAGATGTTCCTGGCCCTCCAGACAGGCTTTAGCTGAGCAAAGGCTGCCTTTGCCTTCCCTATTCGAGCGTCAACGTCCTTGGTTGCACCTCCATCACTGCTGATGACACTCCCAAGGTATGTGAACTCCTTGACTATCTCCAGTTCTGTACCTCTGCAGCACACCGGTTTGGCGTTCCCCACTGTTTTGACCCGCATCTCTTTGGTTTTCTTTGCGTTTATGGTCAGTCCGACTTGGCCCGAGTTGTGTTCTAGTTTCTGTGCCTTTTCCCTCATCTGCCTGATGCTGTGGCTCAGGAGGGCGAGGTCATCAGCGAAGTCCAGGTCATCTAGCATGTTCGTTAGTGTCCACTGAATTCCTGTTCTTCCGTCTTTGGTAGTTTCCCTCATCACCCAATCCAGTGCAGTTATGAATAGCAGCGGGCTCAAGAGGCACCCCTGTCGCACTCCAGTGGTCATGTTGAAGGGCTCTGTCAGATCTCCTTCGTGGGATACTTGTGCTTGAAAGTTGGTGTAGAAGACTTTAATCATGTTGATGATCTTTGAGGGGATTCCGTAGTGGGCAAGGATGTTCCACAGTGTAGACCTGTCAACTGAATCGAAAGCTTTCTCATAGTCTATAAAAACAGCGTACAGCTGCGAGTTAAATTCTGTCGACTGTTCAACTATGATTCTCAGGGTTGCAATCTGATCGCTGCAAGATCTGTTCCGGCGGAAGCCTGCTTGGTTGTCTCTTAATTTCTGCTCCATGGTGTTTGCTGTTCGGTTGAGGATAATCCTACAGAGTATCTTGCTGGCAACTGAAAGAAGCATAATACCACGCCAATTCTCGCATTTAGTCAGATCTCCTTTCTTGGGAAGCTTCACAATGTTACCTTTCCTCCAGTCTGAGGGGATCTTTTCTTCTAACCAAATCCTAGAAAGGAGGGGGTATAGGACTTCAACAGAGAGGTTGCCAGCTTCTTTCCAAGCCTCTGGGGGTATCCCATCGGCTCCTGCAGCTTTCCCATTCTTGAGAGATGAAATGGCTGTGCGAATCTCTGTCTTAGTGGGAGGTCCGGTATGAATGCGTAGCACTTCTGTTGGAGGATCCACTTCTGGTGGGTTAGGTGGAGGTGTGCGGTTGAGAATTTCTTTAAAGTGTTCTCTCCAGCGGTCCATTTGCTGTTCCTTCGTTGCAAGCAGTTGGCCGTCTTTGCCTTGTACCGGCTTATTTATTTGTCTTCTTTTTCCACTCAGGGTTTTGGTGATTTTGTACAAGGTTCTCATGTCTTGCTTTGAAGCGGCCTCTTCTGCCTCGGCAGCCTTGTCTGAGAACCACTTCCTTTTGTCTCTCCTGCAGCTTTTCTTTACTTTCCTGTCTGCTGAGTTGTACTGTTTCATGGCATTAGCCTTCTGGTTCCTGGTTCTACAGTTATCAATGTTTGCTTTCAGTTTGCGTCTTTCCTCCACTTTCTCCCATGTATCATCGCTCATCCACTCCTTTCTCTCTCTCTTAACCTTTCCCAGAACCTCTTCACATGTGCTTGTGTACGCTTCTTACCCCTGTATAAGGCCTTATATCAGGGTCCATCCTGACAATGTAATACATGTACCCCTGTATAAGGCCTTATATCAGGGTCCATCCTGACAATGCAATACATGTACCCCTGTATAAGGCCTTATATCAGGGTCCATCCTGACAATGTAATACATGTACCCCTGTATAAGGCCTTATATCAGGGTCCATCCTGACAATGTAATACATGTACCCCTGTATAAGGCCTTATATCAGGGTCCATCCTGACGATGTAATACATGTACCCCTGTATAAGGCCTTATATCAGGGTCCATCCTGACAATGTAATACATGTACATTTTGTACCCCTGTATAAGGCCTTATATCAGGGTCCATCCTGACAATGCAATACATGTACCCCTGTATAAGGCCTTATATCAGGGTCCATCCTGACAATGTAATACATGTACCCCTGTATAAGGCCTTATATCAGGGTCCATCCTGACAATGTAATACATGTACATTTTGTACCCCTGTATAAGGCCTTATATCAGGGTCCATCCTGACAATGTAATACATGTACATTTTGTACCCCTGTATAAGGCCTTATATCAGGGTCCATCCTGACAATGCAATACATGTACCCCTGTATAAGGCCTTATATCAGGGTCCATCCTGACAATGCAATACATGTACCCCTGTATAAGGCCTTATATCAGGGTCCATCCTGACAATGCAATACATGTACCCCTGTATAAGGCCTTATATCAGGGTCCATCCTGACAATGTAATAGATGTACCCCTGTATAACGCCTTATATCAGGGTCCATCCTGACAATGCAATACATGTACCCCTGTTTAAGGCCTTATATCAGAGTCCATCCTGACAATGCAATACATGTACCCCTGTATAAGGCCTTATATCAGGGTCCATCCTGACAATGCAATATATGTACCCCTGTATAAGGCCTTATATCAGGGTCCATCCTGACAATGTAATACATGTACATTTTGTACCCCTGTATAAGGCCTTATATCAGGGTCCATCCTGACAATGTAACACATGTACCCCTGTATAACGCCTTATATCAGGGTCCATCCTGACAATGTAATAGATGTACCCCTGTATAAGGCCTTATATCAGGGTCCATCCTGACAATGTAATAGATGTACCCCTGTATAAGGCCTTATATCAGGGTCCATCCTGACAATGCAATACATGTACCCCTGTATAAGGCCTTATACCAGGGTGCATTACCAGAATTTACCCGTATTTATCAAAATTTACCGGGTAAATATGTGCTAAATGTGGGTAAATATTGTACATTACATTTACCGGGTATTTACACACCAATGGTAAGTTTGGTAAATCCGATATTTCATGCAGTGATAGAAATGCAGCCACTAAAGGACAGTGGTGTGTTGGCGTAAACGATCACGAGCTAGACGGGGGGTGGTATCATAAATATCTCAAATCTGCTTCCTTTTGCTACCTTAGTTGGTACTCTATTATCATGATTGGTGACATACAATTCGCATATTGATGACACATGACACCTACTCTGGTCATTTCCCTCTGGATCCAGTCTGTTTCCTTCTATACCTGAAGTGGAGGAATAGAAGCACCAATTTAAAGTTCAAAGTAGAACCAAACATTTGAGTCATGCAGGCGCCGTCAGACACTACTCAGAAGCGCCGACGAAAGGTCACTAACGTTTGTTTCAGACTTACAAAAGGTTGAATGGACGTGAGCTGACAACAGAACGTTCCCTGACCAATGGTGTTACACACGAGACTGAACTCTGACACGATCTGAACGGACTGTAGTTCACTAGAGGTTAATAGGAGAGCTTGTGCACACAACTACAGCAAATATCGTCTGAAAGCTACTGTTTACACATCCAATACGCCCACAAATGGCGGTACAGCGCGCGGTATCAGTGCAGGACTAACGGTACATGTTATCACAGGAATATTGCTTCTAAACTACATCGTAATCTATTGATTACGCCTTAAAGATGCGTACAGACATATCTTGAGATGTGGTCGCCCTGTAGACATCAACATGCTTGACACTGTGAGCTGGACTGTTCTTCTTTTGTTCACCTGGGTGTCAAGAAGTCACGGACAAGGTAACATTTCCGTTATAACATACAATTTGAAGATGTTTATAATGTGTAAATTTTTGACTTGGCATATATCGTTCAGGTGAGATTCTACAAAGTGATTATCATATTACTAAGCTATCCTTCCTCGTAAGGTCACTCAGGAGGTCATGATTAATTCCTCTTGTGGCGATAAATTTTAAACAGGATGATATCCTTTTTGGCGGTAAATCTCCTACCAAACGGTTTGTGAACTACATGTTATTTGAACCTTACAAATCTGACATACTATATCTGGTCCTCTTCGCTTACATCCTGTATAAATGATCTTATCTTAATAATCCTTATGTATGTCTGTATAGCAGCTGTACAATATATTGGGAGTGCGAAATGGACTTTGACAGTGTTTAGACTGATATCCCGGTAAGGTAACACGGGGAGCTTCTGTCAAAGATTACGGATCTATAACATTACGTCATTGTTTATCTTTACCTGTGGAGCATGGCCATGGGTCATGGTACTGCACAGTCGTACGATTGTCGTTCTACGTGATCTGCAGCTGCACGTGTACTGAAAAATATTCAACTGCCCTTTTACGGCAAAGGCTGTATTAGACACTTGTCAGTGGTTGTTTGTGCCCCAACCACCTGCTTGAAAGTTCTGCAACACCAAAAAGGTACAGTGACCTTCGACGAATGTGAGCGCTCCGTCTGGTCAGTAAAGACAGTTCAATATGATCGACATCATAGTGTTCCTCAGATTTCACATAAATATTTCAGAGCTGGGGAGGGGGTTCAAAGCAATCGTGCTTTTAAATCTCTTCATTTCATCTTCATGGTCGAGTCACATCCGTGGTACGATCGTCGCACCGTACCATAGCAAACTGAAGGTGTTCCTGGGTAGTCTTGCATGTGTCGTACAAACTCAATCTGTCTTCTTACGAGAAATTCAGTCTTGCATCCTTGTGTATGCGCGGTTCCACCAACGTCTGCTTGAAAATACTACTACATAGAAACCGTACAACGGCCTACGCCTAACGTACTGTCGAGCTTCTGTTTTCATATTGAGCTCCATCGTCATCTTCTAATTTCGTTGCTCAAATATCACGTATACGTAACGTTAGACTAATCAGTTCATATCTTTGAATCTCTACTGCTAGTCTATTGTGTTTTTAAACAGATCTGGACACCATGACCCTTCCCCCGGAGCTGTTAGAGGAGATAAGAGTGAGCATCGCTGACAGCCAGATCACAGTCACTAACGTTATCCAGGGCCTGGTGGCCGTGGCTGTGTACCTCGTCATCGTAGGTCTCCTGTTGGGACTCAACCACTTCAGATGGGAAAGGTAAGTCTTTTTTTATTTACTTTTGAACGGTGATCAGTTTGAATTTGTTGAGAGGAAGCAATGGCTCAATGCAATTTGTGTGAGAAAGGAATTGCTACAAAATGACAACCTCATTGTTTGCAGATTCATGACACCGGCGAGACATAACATCAAGTTTTATTGCACACTAATGTTTGTATTTGTATTTGTCCGTTTACTGAGTTCTGGAAGAATAGCCTCATTAGGGGCTCAAGGACATGTCAGTAAACGCAATAAACTAAAAATTGACTTTCAAACCCTCCTGAAATGTTGAATGTAGAAGAAACAAAGACAATTATCTTTGTTGTTTAAACTAACTTCGGGTATCTTTACTTAAGAGTCAAAGTATGATAAATGCTATCATAACTATACTCTTTTTATGCTTATTCAAAAGCGCAAAATGACGCAATTTAACTTAATTGGTAGACATAAAGATATGGCAAGTCAAGTTACTGGACTTTCTATTTCACAGACGATCATGGCATCTTTGAACTCAAAGAAAAAACAATACCATTATGACATAATTTTCTCTTTCCCTGAAATAAAGGAGACACAGAGAATCCCAGATGCGAGAAATTAGCATGAATCGGATGACAGTGCTGGAACAGCCGCCATTTTCTCCGAAAAATGGCGAAGTACATGTACAACATCGGGAAGAAAACATTCCGGACCATGACAAAATTCAAGGCCTGGAACTTCCTACAGTGTCCGAAAGGGTCGAACGTTTCGATCGGCATAAAGAATCTCAACCGTCTACGTACGAGGAGCATGGTACCCAGGAAGACATTGTGATAAAGATGAAGCTTCCGTCGAAATCTTACCCAACCAGGTATAGGTTGATTTCTTGAAATCTTTCTTAATATTGAATCTTTTGATCTTTACATTTTTTTTTACAAAACATATACACTGGAACAAGAAACGTCACTTCATTTCCACATGACTAAGTTATACGCCACATATTACACAGACATATAGGAGACATAAACAGAACGGTACAAAGTAGAAAGCCCGATAAAAACGCCGAAAGTAACGTTAAAAAAATAGCCGGAGCCAAACCTCTGCTTGGTGAGTAATAAAAATAAAAAGACATATATAGCGTGCTACCATGCGTGATGTACTTTAGGAGTTTACCTAATAGAATAGATGTCTGCGCCCATCTACTGATTCATTATCTTTGTTGCATACAATATATTAGGTATGTCTATGACAACCCGGGTCTGGAAAGTGTAGAATCTGAGGAAGAACGGCCAAGGTTAGTACTTTAAGAACCTTTTAACCCAGTTGTAAGACTAGCAAATGTTTCTTAAAAATGATTTCCGAGATGAACCCTCCTCTCGTCCTATCAATAGACGCGCGTTGTGGAGGATTTGGTTGAAGGACAGCAGATCATCAATATCATCCAATTTCCGAGATGAACCCTCCTCTCGTCCTATCAATAGACGCGCGTTGTGGAGGATTTGGTTGAAGGACAGCAGATCATCAATATCATCCAATGATGCTAACAAGGATCTATCTGTAGATGATATGACAATAACAATGATGGAATTTGTTTACTGACCGATTAACTGTCATTTCAACTAGCTCTCTTATCCTTTACCCTCAGCCCATTCAAACACTGGGAGCGCGACTCGGAGCTCGAGGACTACCTTGCACACTTCATGTCCCCTCCCAGGACGATGGACTCGCCCATCCTGTCCCGTAGCTACATCATGGAGTTCTCTCAGAAGTTCGACCCTGACCCGAGGAGTCGATCTGGGGTGGACAATCTCGGGTTTGTGGAACGGCCTGATGTTCGAACCGTGAGGCCAGCTTTAGAAACTGAGGTGTAATTATTTGAGACAGCTGCATTTAAAAGATAGGACTTGGGAAAACGGCATTGTGACTAAAAGCTCTCGGGGCAAAGGCTAGGCAGTACTGCACTGTACTGCCAAACTGGAAGGGACTGTAGTTACGTATGTTGTTTCTTCTGGCATTAACAGGAAATTTCTGCGTTTATACCTATTCTTTTGAATGAGGTGCTCAGATTGCCATAGCAAAATAGAGATTTACATTGTTTAACAATGCTTCACGTTGCTATTCTATGGCTGGTAACAGTATCAAATACTGTACGGATGATGTCTGAATATTTGTGTAGGGATATACTTTTAATAAAATACCAGACTACTTGCTTGTAAATGTCTCATATCATGACGTGGCACTTTCTTTTCTGTCTTCTTTCAACTATTAGTTGTTATATTAGGGTTCTTTTGAATTTTTGTAACTTAGTATTTATATGCTGTATCTATTATAACGACAATATGTTCATGTTCTATCATATCAACTGACTGAAGATTTCCAATGCTTCCCAATTATATGTACTACACAAGATTTTTGTTTTTACTTTACATACTCATTTTTCTTGAAATATGGAATCACTCACTCACGCCTACACTCTGCATAACCCGGCATTATATCTATGTTTCATTACCTCAATGATGTGCCTGAACAGTTCCACCACATAAAACGCCCCCCCCCCCTCCCCACAACGAACGAGTTAGTGAAATCACAAACACACTGTCAGAAATACGTCTTACCAACAGGGCGTTCCCTATTTTGTGAACTATTCAGAGAATGACGAAAAATGGAGATTTATTAGCGGTAAATATTGCCACGGATTCACGGTTGATTGTCTTGAGCACGGAGTTCTATTGCCCGGAGCGGCCCTTATTGTTTTGCAGTCTTCGCCCTGTCTCTTGAGTATATTTACAGGTGCGTTACTGTTTGACGCATAAACAACCACGCCCCGTGATTTAGAGAGAACATAAAAAAGGACGATACCAAAAAAAGGGTGAAGTTCACTTAAAATCCATCTATTCTCAACATTTTACAGCTTTTATACTGCAAAAATTATGTATGTTTGAAGACATCGTGGTTGAGTTGGTGAGTTTGACTCTTGAAAATATCTGAATTATGAAAGATACAGAAAGTGTATCATCTTTGAAACGAGTCATTTGAACAAAACAGAGTAAAGGCCCGCCAGCCAAACAGAGACAGTGACATATTTGTTGAGAACCGTTTGCCTGTTGTCACTGCCTTCATAACTCCGGGGAGGTAGGAGATCTAGAAGGGAACAACATGGCCTCTCTGGCAAAGCTGCTGTGTTTCACCCTACTGGGAGCCATCGCGACATATGTGGAAGGACAAGGTACAGAATACACATAGTGTTACGTGTTACTTTTACATCTCATACATGTACTGTCAGTGTTTTATCTGGTATATAGTAGGTGAGTACGCACCGTAATAGTGATCGCTACATTATGGACAGCTAGCCGACAGCATTGCTGTGAAAGATTATATTCGCGGTTAAGGGTGATGAAAATGTGTATTTTGACTCTTACAGCATAGAGATTGCTATGTATGTGGCATATTGTACGCTATTGTCATAGGTCTCGATTGAAAAAGTCAACAAACTCTGTTGATACCCAGAAGAACTGAGAGATCGCTAACGTCTAACCTCTTTAATGCTGTAAAAGAAAAAAATACTCGTTAATACAATTATTGAACTTTATAAACAATTGAAGAAGACATACGAGAAACTCACATGTCAGTTAAGAAGAATAATATTTGCAGGAGGTATGAGTTCTTCGAACTCTTGTTAGATGTGAGATTTTTTTTGTGTTCTTCAGATATAAGCCCGGTTGGAACCACCCTTGACCCAGAGGTGGCGGCTAACATCGCTAACAGCCTGCCGTCCATGAACAACCTGTACGTGGCGCTGATCGCAACAGGGTCGTTCCTGGTCCTCGCAGTCACAGTCATACTCATCAACCACTTCAGATTCGAGAGGTACGTACTTATGGGGTTATACCATTCATATGAGTTACGGGGGTGGTTGGCATGCTCGATAAACTGTCAATCTTCATTCCTCCCATTAAAGTGGAGCACTCCTGGTTTGTTTGTTTGTTTCGCATAACCGGGGCAAGCCTACCTAAGACACAAGTCTTGGATAGTAAGTACTAGCTGTGTAAGACCGGACTGTCAGGTTTGATCCACTCACACCAGGACGGACCGTTATTATTAGTATTTCATAGATTGAACTGATCTTTTTTGCACCATCTTACCATATCATACTCAGGGGTCTGCTCAGGGGTTGGAATATATACGGAGTTAGGGTTAGGGCTGACAGGATCATGAACATTTTATTTTTGTCCGTAGTGCCAAGAAAATTCTTATTGACAGGGATGTACTGTCTACCGTACAACATTTCATTATTGACAGGAACATCCTGTCAATAATACCAAAAGCGTATGGAACATTATGAAAATTGCACCAAAGGACTTATATACACATCCTGTCAATAGTACCAACATTTTCTATAGACAGAAAGATCCTGTCAATAGTGCCAAAACTCTTTTTAATCGGAACATCCTACCAATAGTGTCCAAAACGTCTTGTTAATGGGAGCGTCCTGAAAATAGCCTCGGCCTTTATAATCTAAACCCTTTACTATCATTTGCCCCCCTCCCCTTCAGTCGACAAGCACGGAAGGCCAGAGCCGGAGGGACGATCCAAGACGACGTCCCGACGACTGCGACCGAGGAGCCCCAACATGTATACGACAATGTCGGCATGGTCAACGAGCGCTACACGCCGGTAGAGGTCACCCAACTGTAGACGAACATGGAACTTCATTGAAGACTTAGTCTTACATACATATATAGTACATCATAGAAACTATTGTTAAAGTGACAAAACATAGCCGGAATGACACACAAACTTTCATCTCGTTTCATAATTTGCAACACGTAGCTTGTGTTTTCGTAATTTTTAATTGCCGCTGACAATTCAGAGTATCACTTCACTTCATTATCAATGTCTTCAACGCTTGATTCAAACAAATTAAAGTAGAGTCGTAAATTCGTATTTCGTGTCCATGTCGGCAGGCTACCGAATACGTGTATATTATATGTAAAGTCTTCATCCCCTAGCACTTCTGTGGACAAACATTGTCAATGGCAAGAGTGTTTTTTTAAAGTCATATTATGGGCAACTAGAGTTCAACGAACCCATCTCTTCGCCAAATAATCATGCCTTTATTCAAGACTTTAAGGTCTTATTCATGTATTACTAAATCATGCCTTTATTTAAGACTTTAAGGTCTTATTCATGTATTACTAAATAGTACCTACCCCCAAACCCCACAAATGCTACCAAAACAAGACCTGATTGTACAAGATGACCTGATAGCACCCCTGGTCAATCAGAATTTCAAGCTTTTCAGTGTCCAGCTCACGGCTTGTCAGTGTTTCCTCCAGCAAAAACATCTGTCAAACAGATGTGTCCATAGATATAGGTCAAGTGAGATACATGTATATACAAAACAGTTTATTTCTGTTAATTGGCCACTGATTACAATTAAATGCATCATTCCATGTAGATTATTATTTTAAGTACTCATTCTATCTACATACCAAAAAATCCTGATGATCCGTCAACACGTTCTCGAGTTATTCTCGTTCAAAGTTTGAAAGGAAATCGGTGCCTGCAGTTCCCAAAAAGCCGCTAGGGGGTCCAAACTCACAGCACTTACTCTCTGCCCCAAGGGCTATCTACCACTCAAAAATCATGACCACAGCATATCCAAAACACGAAGTGTCCAAAATAAAAGTTTTGCTGCAGTACCTTAGGCAGTCACCAGGGGGCCCATTATCGAACTTGACCTTCGTTTTCTTGACCCCCACCCACCTACCAAATATCATCAGGATCCATTCAAGGGTTCTCGAGTTATCTTGCTTACAGACAAACGCACTTACATACAAATCCCGCTACAGCGCCGTAGGTAAGAGCCAGGTAAACCATTTTCGCACTTGACCTTCCTCTCCAAAACCGCTACACACCTACCAAGTTTCTTGAAAATCGCCCAGCTAGATTTTGACTTATGCTGCCCAAAACAAACTGCAAAAAACATACCAAGCTCGCTGCAGTACCGTAGGAAAACGCCAGGTAAACCGTTTTCGAACTTGGCATTCCTTTCGACAACCGCTACACACCTACCAAAAATCACAAAGTTCCATCCACAATTTCTCGAGTTATATGCTGTTGACCTACATACAGACCCAAGTCGACAAAAACATACTCTATCGCCATTGGCGAAGAGAATTAAAACTGCAGAAGAAAATTTCCCTTACACGATGCAGCCTGAGAAGGGCTACACAGACCTGCATTGCGACAAAACACGTATCAAACACGAAAAATAGACGAGTATTTTGTCAATGTAACAATAGTTGTACTACAATCAATGTACATTGTCGTCATTAAGCGGAAAATCAAACCAATTCTAACCTAACGAAAGGATCTGTTGAAATATTTAATGGTTGATAATAGAGTACAATAAGCATGCAAGAGGTCTATGTCGTCTGCCTTTACTTTAGAGGAATGAATGAGCGCCACCTGGTGATATTGAATGGTACTTCGTTTATCTCACCCGGAGACGTTTCCACTGAACAATTCCTAGAGAAATGAACATTGATCTATAAGAATGCCACTTGTCCATACATTCTCCTCACGTCTAAAACTACGTAGTGGAGACGACAAGCTAAAAACAGTGCAACTTGCATGGCAACTGTCTATAAGCGTTACCACTTGCGAATGTCGCTAAGTATCGATTGGTACAATGACTGTTCAACTCGATAAGGGAGTACATTTCCGGATCTGCGCATAAACTGCAGTGTGCCTACCCTTTGCTGCTTACTGACTTATTTTTTAAATAATTTTTCCCTGGTAAAATTTTGATCCTAAAGGTCTAGGTTTCTGCAAAAGGGACAGAAGAATGTATATTTTATAAATCTTGCCAAAAATTGTGACCTTTGTCGAGCTTTGACCTGTAATCGACCCCCATATTCGACCTCCACAGTGGACCGATCCATTAGGACTGGGGGTGAAATCATGGCATCATGACAATCATCTGATTGTAGCTCGTTAAAATGCTGGAGTTGAACTCGGGCTTTTTAAACCAAAACAAACCTGACAAATCAAGCTTTGCAGTGGGGGTAAAGACTTGAGGTTTCAAATGTAGGTAAATGTGTTTATACATGATTGCTTTGGATGGCTTAACCATGTAAGGGATACGAAATTCCATTAAGGAGTCCCTCCTCTGAAGAGTTTGAAGTAAAATATATATATTAACCCCTCCTCAGCTTCTTTATTGTAAGATGTGGTAAAACATATCTCCACATTAGATAGGTGTATTGGTGGGTACTTGTAATCTGCAAACCGTTTTGAAATTGCGTGCTTTGTTGTGGAGATATGAGTGTTTAAGCGCTAACCCTAACCCTAACCCTAGCCGTAACCCTAATTTAGGGTTAGGGCTAGGGTTAGGGTAAAAAGTGTCTTCAAGGCGGCCAAACTTGGTATGATTAGAAAGGTGTATTGGTGGGTACTTGTAATCTGCAAACCGTTTTGAAATTGCGTGCTTTGTTGTGTAGATATGAGTGTTTAAGCGCTAACCCTAACCCTAACTCTAGCCGTAACCCTAATTTAGGGTTAGGGCTAGGGTTAGGGTAAAAAGTGTCTTCAAGGCGGCCAAACTTGGTATGATTAGAAAGGTGTATTGGTGGGTACTTGTAATCTGCAAACCGTTTTGAAATTGCGTGCTTTGTTGTGTAGATATGAGTGTTTAAGCGCTAACCCTAACCCTAACCCTAGCCGTAACCCTAATTTAGGGTTAGGGCTAGGGTTAGGGTAAAAAGTGTCTTCAAGGCGGCCAAACTTGGTATGATTAGAAAGGTGTATTGGTGGGTACTTGTAATCTGCAAACCGTTTTGAAATTGCGTGCTTTGTTGTGGAGATATGAGTGTTTAAGCGCTAACCCTAACCCTAACCCTAGCCGTAACCCTAATTTAGGGTTAGGGCTAGGGTTAGGGTAAAAAGTGTCTTCCAGGTGGCCAAACTTGGTATGATTAGAAAGGTGTATTGGTGGGTACTTGTAATCTGCAAACCGTTTTGAAATTGCGTGCTTTGTTGTGTAGATATGAGTGTTTAATCGCTAACCCTAACCCTAACCCTAGCCGTAAGCGCTAACCCTAACCCTAACCCTAGCCGTAACCCTAATTTAGGGTTAGGGCTAGGGTTAGGGTAAAAAGTGTCTTCAAGGCGGCCAAACTTGGTATGATTAGAAAGGTGTATTGGTGGGTACTTGTAATCTGCAAACCGTTTTGAAATTGCGTGCTTTGTTGTGTAGATATGAGTGTTTAAGCGCTAACCCTAACCCTAACCCTAGCCGTAAGCGCTAACCCTAACCCTAACCCTAGCCGTAACCCTAATTTAGGGTTAGGGCTAGGGTTAGGGTAAAAAGTGTCTTCAAGGCGGCCAAACTGGGTATGATTAGAAAGGTGTATTGGTGGGTACTTGTAATCTGCAAACCGTTTTGAAATTGTGTGCTTTGTTGTGGAAATATGAGTGTTTAAGGGCTAACCCTAACCCTAACCCTAGCCGTAACCCTAATTTAGGGTTAGGGCTAGGGTTAGGGTAAAAAGTGTCTTCAAGGCGGCCAAACTTGGTATGCTTAGAAAGGTGTATTGGTGGGTACTTGTAATCTGCAAACCGTTTTGAAATTGCGTGCTTTGTTGTGGAGATATGAGTGTTTAAGCGCTAACCCTAACCCTAACCCTAACCCTAACCCTAGCCGTAACACTAATTTGGGGTTAGGGCTAGGGTTAGGGTAAAAAGTGTCTTCAAGGCGGCCAAACTTGGTATGATTAGAAAGGTGTATTGGTGGGTACTTGTAATCTGCAAACCGTTTTGAATTTGTGTGCTTTGTTGTGGAGATATGAGTGTTTAAGCGCTAACCCTAACCCTAACCCTAGCCGTAACCCTAATTTAGGGTTAGGGCTAGGGTTAGGGTAAAAAGTGTCTTCAAGGCGGCCAAACTTGGTATGATTAGAAAGGTGTATTGGTGGGTACTTGTAATCTGCAAACCGTTTTGAAATTGCGTGCTTTGTTGTGGAGATATGAGTGTTTAAGCGCTAACCCTAACCCTAACCCTAACCCTAACCCTAGCCGTAACCCTAATTTAGGGTTAGGGCTAGGGTTAGGGTAAAAGGTGTCTTCAAGGCGGCCAAACTTGGTATGATTAGAAAGGTGTATTGGTGGGTACTTGTAATCTGCAAACCGTTTTGAAATTGCGTGCTTTGTTGTGGAGATATGAGTGTTTAAGCGCTAACCCTAACCCTAACCCTAGCCGTAACCCTAATTTAGGGTTAGGGCTAGGGTTAGGGTAAAAAGTGTCTTCAAGGCGGCCAAACTTGGTATGATTAGAAAGGTGTATTGGTGGGTACTTGTAATCTGCAAACCGTTTTGAAATTGCGTGCTTTGTTGTGTAGATATGAGTGTTTAAGCGCTAACTCTAACCCTAACCCTAGCCGTAACCCTAATTTAGGGTTAGGGCTAGGGTTAGGGTAAAAAGTGTCTTCAAGGCGGCCAAACTTGGTATGATTAGAAAGGTGTATTGGTGGGTACTTGTAATCTGCAAACCGTTTTGAAATTGCGTGCTTTGTTGTGTAGATATGAGTGTTTAAGCGCTAACCCTAACCCTAACCCTAGCCGTAAGCGCTAACCCTAACCCTAACCCTAGCCGTAACCCTAATTTAGGGTTAGGGCTAGGGTTAGGGTAAAAAGTGTCTTCAAGGCGGCCAAACTTGGTATGATTAGAAAGGTGTATTGGTGGGTACTTGTAATCTGCAAACCGTTTTGAAATTGCGTGCTTTGTTGTGTAGATATGAGTGTTTAAGCGCTAACCCTAACCCTAACCCTAGCCGTAAGCGCTAACCCTAACCCTAACCCTAGCCGTAACCCTAATTTAGGGTTAGGGCTAGGGTTAGGGTAAAAAGTGTCTTCAAGGCGGCCAAACTTGGTATGATTAAAAAGGTGTATTGGTGGGTACTTGTAATCTGCAAACCGTTTTGAAATTGTGTGCTTTGTTGTGGAAATATGAGTGTTTAAGGGCTAACCCTAACCCTAACCCTAGCCGTAACCCTAATTTAGGGTTAGGGCTAGGGTTAGGGTAAAAAGTGTCTTCAAGGCGGCCAAACTTGGTATGCTTAGAAAGGTGTATTGGTGGGTACTTGTAATCTGCAAACCGTTTTGAAATTGCGTGCTTTGTTGTGGAGATATGAGTGTTTAAGCGCTAACCCTAACCCTAACCCTAACCCTAACCCTAGCCGTAACCCTAATTTGGGGTTAGGGCTAGGGTTAGGGTAAAAAGTGTCTTCAAGGCGGCCAAACTTGGTATGATTAGAAAGGTGTATTGGTGGGTACTTGTAATCTGCAAACCGTTTTGAATTTGTGTGCTTTGTTGTGGAGATATGAGTGTTTAAGCGCTAACCCTAACCCTAACCCTAGCCGTAACCCTAATTTAGGGTTAGGGCTAGGGTTAGGGTAAAAAGTGTCTTCAAGGCGGCCAAACTTGGTATGATTAGAAAGGTGTATTGGTGGGTACTTGTAATCTGCAAACCGTTTTGAAATTGCGTGCTTTGTTGTGGAGATATGAGTGTTTAAGCGCTAACCCTAACCCTAACCCTAACCCTAACCCTAGCCGTAACCCTAATTTAGGGTTAGGCTAGGGTTAGGGTAAAAGGTGTCTTCAAGGCGGCCAAACTTGGTATGATTAGAAAGGTGTATTGGTGGGTACTTGTAATCTGCAAACCGTTTTGAAATTGCGTGCTTTGTTGTGGAGATATGAGTGTTTAAGCGCTAACCCTAACCCTAACCCTAGCCGTAACCCTAATTTAGGGTTAGGGCTAGGGTTAGGGTAAAAAGTGTCTTCAAGGCGGCCAAACTTGGTATGATTAGAAAGGTGTATTGGTGGGTACTTGTAATCTGCAAACCGTTTTGAAATTGCGTGCTTTGTTGTGTAGATATGAGTGTTTAAGCGCTAACTCTAACCCTAACCCTAGCCGTAACCCTAATTTAGGGTTAGGGCTAGGGTTAGGGTAAAAAGTGTCTTCAAGGCGGCCAAACTTGGTATGATTAGAAAGGTGTATTGGTGGGTACTTGTAATCTGCAAACCGTTTTGAAATTGCGTGCTTTGTTGTGTAGATATGAGTGTTTAAGCGCTAACCCTAACCCTAACCCTAGCCGTAAGCGCTAACCCTAACCCTAACCCTAGCCGTAACCCTAATTTAGGGTTAGGGCTAGGGTTAGGGTAAAAAGTGTCTTCAAGGCGGCCAAACTTGGTATGATTAGAAAGGTGTATTGGTGGGTACTTGTAATCTGCAAACCGTTTTGAAATTGCGTGCTTTGTTGTGTAGATATGAGTGTTTAAGCGCTAACCCTAACCCTAACCCTAGCCGTAAGCGCTAACCCTAACCCTAACCCTAGCCGTAACCCTAATTTAGGGTTAGGGCTAGGGTTAGGGTAAAAAGTGTCTTCAAGGCGGCCAAACTTGGTATGATTAAAAAGGTGTATTGGTGGGTACTTGTAATCTGCAAACCGTTTTGAAATTGTGTGCTTTGTTGTGGAAATATGAGTGTTTAAGGGCTAACCCTAACCCTAACCCTAGCCGTAACCCTAATTTAGGGTTAGGGCTAGGGTTAGGGTAAAAAGTGTCTTCAAGGCGGCCAAACTTGGTATGCTTAGAAAGGTGTATTGGTGGGTACTTGTAATCTGCAAACCGTTTTGAAATTGCGTGCTTTGTTGTGGAGATATGAGTGTTTAAGCGCTAACCCTAACCCTAACCCTAACCCTAACCCTAGCCGTAACCCTAATTTGGGGTTAGGGCTAGGGTTAGGGTAAAAAGTGTCTTCAAGGCGGCCAAACTTGGTATGATTAGAAAGGTGTATTGGTGGGTACTTGTAATCTGCAAACCGTTTTGAATTTGTGTGCTTTGTTGTGGAGATATGAGTGTTTAAGCGCTAACCCTAACCCTAACCCTAGCCGTAACCCTAATTTAGGGTTAGGGCTAGGGTTAGGGTAAAAAGTGTCTTCAAGGCGGCCAAACTTGGTATGATTAGAAAGGTGTATTGGTGGGTACTTGTAATCTGCAAACCGTTTTGAAATTGCGTGCTTTGTTGTGGAGATATGAGTGTTTAAGCGCTAACCCTAACCCTAACCCTAACCCTAACCCTAGCCGTAACCCTAATTTAGGGTTAGGCTAGGGTTAGGGTAAAAGGTGTCTTCAAGGCGGCCAAACTTGGTATGATTAGAAAGGTGTATTGGTGGGTACTTGTAATCTGCAAACCGTTTTGAAATTGCGTGCTTTGTTGTGGAGATATGAGTGTTTAAGCGCTAACCCTAACCCTAACCCTAGCCGTAACCCTAATTTAGGGTTAGGGCTAGGGTTAGGGTAAAAAGTGTCTTCAAGGCGGCCAAACTTGGTATGATTAAAAAGGTGTATTGGTGGGTACTTGTAATCTGCAAACCGTTTTGAAATTGTGTGCTTTGTTGTGGAAATATGAGTGTTTAAGGGCTAACCCTAACCCTAACCCTAGCCGTAACCCTAATTTAGGGTTAGGGCTAGGGTTAGGGTAAAAAGTGTCTTCAAGGCGGCCAAACTTGGTATGCTTAGAAAGGTGTATTGGTGGGTACTTGTAATCTGCAAACCGTTTTGAAATTGCGTGCTTTGTTGTGGAGATATGAGTGTTTAAGCGCTAACCCTAACCCTAACCCTAACCCTAACCCTAGCCGTAACCCTAATTTGGGGTTAGGGCTAGGGTTAGGGTAAAAAGTGTCTTCAAGGCGGCCAAACTTGGTATGATTAGAAAGGTGTATTGGTGGGTACTTGTAATCTGCAAACCGTTTTGAATTGTGTGCTTTGTTGTGGAGATATGAGTGTTTAAGCGCTAACCCTAACCCTAACCCTAGCCGTAACCCTAATTTAGGGTTAGGGCTAGGGTTAGGGTAAAAAGTGTCTTCAAGGCGGCCAAACTTGGTATGATTAGAAAGGTGTATTGGTGGGTACTTGTAATCTGCAAACCGTTTTGAAATTGCGTGCTTTGTTGTGGAGATATGAGTGTTTAAGCGCTAACCCTAACCCTAACCCTAACCCTAACCCTAGCCGTAACCCTAATTTAGGGTTAGGCTAGGGTTAGGGTAAAAGGTGTCTTCAAGGCGGCCAAACTTGGTATGATTAGAAAGGTGTATTGGTGGGTACTTGTAATCTGCAAACCGTTTTGAAATTGCGTGCTTTGTTGTGGAGATATGAGTGTTTAAGCGCTAACCCTAACCCTAACCCTAGCCGTAACCCTAATTTAGGGTTAGGGCTAGGGTTAGGGTAAAAAGTGTCTTCAAGGCGGCCAAACTTGGTATGATTAGAAAGGTGTATTGGTGGGTACTTGTAATGTGCAAACCGTTTTGAAATTGCGTGCTTTGTTGTGTAGATATGAGTGTTTAAGCGCTAACTCTAACCCTAACCCTAGCCGTAACCCTAATTTAGGGTTAGGGCTAGGGTTAGGGTAAAAAGTGTCTTCAAGGCGGCCAAACTTGGTATGATTAGAAAGGTGTATTGGTGGGTACTTGTAATCTGCAAACCGTTTTGAAATTGCGTGCTTTGTTGTGTAGATATGAGTGTTTAAGCGCTAACCCTAACCCTAACCCTAACCCTAACCCTAGCCGTAACCCTAATTTGGGGTTAGGGCTAGGGTTAGGGTAAAAAGTGTCTTCAAGGCGGCCAAACTTGGTATGATTAGAAAGGTGTATTGGTGGGTACTTGTAATCTGCAAACCGTTTTGAAATTGCGTGCTTTGTTGTGTAGATATGAGTGTTTAAGCGCTAACCCTAACCCTAACCCTAGCCGTAAGCGCTAACCCTAACCCTAACCCTAGCCGTAACCCTAATTTAGGGTTAGGGCTAGGGTTAGGGTAAAAAGTGTCTTCAAGGCGGCCAAACTTGGTATGATTAGAAAGGTGTATTGGTGGGTACTTGTAATCTGCAAACCGTTTTGAAATTGCGTGCTTTGTTGTGTAGATATGAGTGTTTAAGCGCTAACCCTAACCCTAACCCTAACCCTAAAACCCTAGCCGTAACCCTAATTTAGGGTTAGGGCTAGGGTTAGGGTAAAAAGTGTCTTCAAGGCGGCCAAACTTGGTATGATTAGAAAGGTGTATTGGTGGGTACTTGTAATCTGCAAACCGTTTTGAAATTGTGTGCTTTGTTGTGGAGATATGAGTGTTTAAGGGCTAACCCTAACCCTAACCCTAGCCGTAACCCTAATTTAGGGTTAGGGCTAGGGTTAGGGTAAAAAGTGTCTTCAAGGCGGCCAAACTTGGTATGATTAGAAAGGTGTATTGGTGGGTACTTGTAATCTGCAAACCGTTTTGAAATTGCGTGCTTTGTTGTGGAGATATGAGTGTTTAAGCGCTAACCCTAACCCTAACCCTAACCCTAGCCGTAACCCTAATTTGGGGTTAGGGCTAGGGTTAGGGTAAAAAGTGTCTTCAAGGCGGCCAAACTTGGTATGATTAGAAAGGTGTATTGGTGGGTACTTGTAATCTGCAAACCGTTTTGAAATTGTGTGCTTTGTTGTGGAGATATGAGTGTTTAAGCGCTAACCCTAACCCTAACCCTAGCCGTAACCCTAATTTAGGGTTAGGGCTAGGGTTAGGGTAAAAAGTGTCTTCAAGGCGGCCAAACTTGGTATGATTAGAAAGGTGTATTGGTGGGTACTTGTAATCTGCAAACCGTTTTGAAATTGCGTGCTTTGTTGTGGAGATATGAGTGTTTAAGCGCTAACCCTAACCCTAACCCTAACCCTAACCCTAGCCGTAACCCTAATTTAGGGTTAGGCTAGGGTTAGGGTAAAAAGTGTCTTCAAGGCGGCCAAACTTGGTATGATTAGAAAGGTGTATTGGTGGGTACTTGTAATCTGCAAACCGTTTTGAAATTGCGTGCTTTGTTGTGGAGATATGAGTGTTTAAGCGCTAACCCTAACCCTAACCCTAGCCGTAACCCTAATTTAGGGTTAGGGCTAGGGTTAGGGTAAAAAGTGTCTTCAAGGCGGCCAAACTTGGTATGATTAGAAAGGTGTATTGGTGGGTACTTGTAATCTGCAAACCGTTTTGAAATTGCGTGCTTTGTTGTGTAGATATGAGTGTTTAAGCGCTAACTCTAACCCTAACCCTAGCCGTAACCCTAATTTAGGGTTAGGGCTAGGGTTAGGGTAAAAAGTGTCTTCAAGGCGGCCAAACTTGGTATGATTAGAAAGGTGTATTGGTGGGTACTTGTAATCTGCAAACCGTTTTGAAATTGCGTGCTTTGTTGTGTAGATATGAGTGTTTAAGCGCTAACCCTAACCCTAACCCTAGCCGTAAGCGCTAACCCTAACCCTAACCCTAGCCGTAACCCTAATTTAGGGTTAGGGCTAGGGTTAGGGTAAAAAGTGTCTTCAAGGCGGCCAAACTTGGTATGATTAGAAAGGTGTATTGGTGGGTACTTGTAATCTGCAAACCGTTTTGAAATTGCGTGCTTTGTTGTGGAGATATGAGTGTTTAAGCGCTAACCCTAACCCTAACCCTAGCCCTAACCCTAATTTAGGGTTAGGGCTAGGGTTAGGGTAAAAAGTGTCTTCAAGGCGGCCAAACTTGGTATGATTAGAAAGGTGTATTGGTGGGTACTTGTAATCTGCAAACCGTTTTGAAATTGCGTGCTTTGTTGTGGAGATATGAGTGTTTAAGCGCTAACCCTAACCCTAACCCTAACCCTAACCCTAGCCGTAACCCTAATTTGGGGTTAGGGCTAGGGTTAGGGTAAAAAGTGTCTTCAAGGCGGCCAAACTTGGTATGATTAGAAAGGTGTATTGGTGGGTACTTGTAATCTGCAAACCGTTTTGAAATTGCGTGCTTTGTTGTGGAGATATGAGTGTTTAAGCGCTAACCCTAGCCGTAAGCGCTAACCCTAAACCCTAGCCGTAACCCTAATTTAGGGTTAGGGCTAGGGTTAGGGTAAAAAGTGTCTTCAAGGCGGCCAAACTTGGTATGATTAGAAAGGTGTATTGGTGGGTACTTGTAATCTGCAAACCGTTTTGAAATTGCGTGCTTTGTTGTGGAGATATGAGTGTTTAAGCGCTAACCCTAACCCTAACCCTAACCCTAACCCTAGCCGTAACCCTAATTTAGGGTTAGGGCTAGGGTTAGGGTAAAAGGTGTCTTCAAGGCGGCCAAACTTGGTATGATTAGAAAGGTGTATTGGTGGGTACTTGTAATCTGCAAACCGTTTTGAAATTGCGTGCTTTGTTGTGGAGATATGAGTGTTTAAGCGCTAACCCTAACCCTAACCCTAGCCGTAACCCTAATTTAGGGTTAGGGCTAGGGTTAGGGTAAAAAGTGTCTTCAAGGCGGCCAAACTTGGTATGATTAGAAAGGTGTATTGGTGGGTACTTGTAATCTGCAAACCGTTTTGAAATTGCGTGCTTTGTTGTGTAGATATGAGTGTTTAAGCGCTAACTCTAACCCTAACCCTAGCCGTAACCCTAATTTAGGGTTAGGGCTAGGGTTAGGGTAAAAAGTGTCTTCAAGGCGGCCAAACTTGGTATGATTAGAAAGGTGTATTGGTGGGTACTTGTAATCTGCAAACCGTTTTGAAATTGCGTGCTTTGTTGTGTAGATATGAGTGTTTAAGCGCTAACCCTAACCCTAACCCTAGCCGTAAGCGCTAACCCTAACCCTAACCCTAGCCGTAACCCTAATTTAGGGTTAGGGCTAGGGTTAGGGTAAAAAGTGTCTTCAAGGCGGCCAAACTTGGTATGATTAGAAAGGTGTATTGGTGGGTACTTGTAATCTGCAAACCGTTTTGAAATTGCGTGCTTTGTTGTGGAGATATGAGTGTTTAAGCGCTAACCCTAACCCTAACCCTAACCCTAACCCTAGCCGTAACCCTAATTTGGGGTTAGGGCTAGGGTTAGGGTAAAAAGTGTCTTCAAGGCGGCCAAACTTGGTATGATTAGAAAGGTGTATTGGTGGGTACTTGTAATCTGCAAACCGTTTTGAAATTGCGTGCTTTGTTGTGGAGATATGAGTGTTTAAGCGCTAACCCTAACCCTAACCCTAGCCGTAACCCTAATTTAGGGTTAGGGCTAGGGTTAGGGTAAAAAGTGTCTTCAAGGCGGCCAAACTTGGTATGATTAGAAAGGTGTATTGGTGGGTACTTGTAATCTGCAAACCGTTTTGAAATTGCGTGCTTTGTTGTGGAGATATGAGTGTTTAAGCGCTAACTCTAACCCTAACCCTAGCCGTAACCCTAATTTAGGGTTAGGGCTAGGGTTAGGGTAAAAAGTGTCTTCAAGGCGGCCAAACTTGGTATGATTAGAAAGGTGTATTGGTGGGTACTTGTAATCTGCAAACCGTTTTGAAATTGCGTGCTTTGTTGTGTAGATATGAGTGTTTAAGCGCTAACCCTAACCCTAACCCTAGCCGTAAGCGCTAACCCTAACCCTAACCCTAGCCGTAACCCTAATTTAGGGTTAGGGCTAGGGTTAGGGTAAAAAGTGTCTTCAAGGCGGCCAAACTTGGTATGATTAGAAAGGTGTATTGGTGGGTACTTGTAATCTGCAAACCGTTTTGAAATTGCGTGCTTTGTTGTGGAGATATGAGTGTTTAAGCGCTAACCCTAACCCTAACCCTAACCCTAACCCTAGCCGTAACCCTAATTTAGGGTTAGGGCTAGGGTTAGGGTAAAAAGTGTCTTCAAGGCGGCCAAACTTGGTATGATTAGAAAGGTGTATTGGTGGGTACTTGTAATCTGCAAACCGTTTTGAAATTGCGTGCTTTGTTGTGGAGATATGAGTGTTTAAGCGCTAACCCTAACCCTAACCCTAGCCGTAACCCTAATTTAGGGTTAGGGCTAGGGTTAGGGTAAAAAGTGTCTTCAAGGCGGCCAAACTTGGTATGATTAGAAAGGTGTATTGGTGGGTACTTGTAATCTGCAAACCGTTTTGAAATTGCGTGCTTTGTTGTGGAGATATGAGTGTTTAAGCGCTAACCCTAACCCTAACCCTAACCCTAGCCGTAACCCTAATTTAGGGTTAGGGCTAGGGTTAGGGTAAAAAGTGTCTTCAAGGCGGCCAAACTTGGTATGATTAGAAAGGTGTATTGGTGGGTACTTGTAATCTGCAAACCGTTTTGAAATTGCGTGCTTTGTTGTGGAGATATGAGTGTTTAAGCGCTAACCCTAACCCTAACCCTAGCCGTAACCCTAATTTAGGGTTAGGGCTAGGGTTAGGGTAAAAAGTGTCTTCAAGGCGGCCAAACTTGGTATGATTAGAAAGGTGTATTGGTGGGTACTTGTAATCTGCAAACCGTTTTGAAATTGCGTGCTTTGTTGTGGAGATATGAGTGTTTAAGCGCTAACCCTAACCCTAACCCTAGCCGTAACCCTAATTTAGGGTTAGGGCTAGGGTTAGGGTAAAAAGTGTCTTCAAGGCGGCCAAACTTGGTATGATTAGAAAGGTGTATTGGTGGGTACTTGTAATCTGCAAACCGTTTTGAAATTGCGTGCTTTGTTGTGGAGATATGAGTGTTTAAGCGCTAACCCTAACCCTAACCCTAACCCTAACCCTAGCCGTAACCCTAATTTAGGGTTAGGGCTAGGGTTAGGGTAAAAAGTGTCTTCAAGGCGGCCAAACTTGGTATGATTAGAAAGGTGTATTGGTGGGTACTTGTAATCTGCAAACCGTTTTGAAATTGCGTGCTTTGTTGTGGAGATATGAGTGTTTAAGCGCTAACCCTAACCCTAACCCTAGCCGTAACCCTAATTTAGGGTTAGGGCTAGGGTTAGGGTAAAAAGTGTCTTCAAGGCGGCCAAACTTGGTATGATTAGAAAGGTGTATTGGTGGGTACTTGTAATCTGCAAACCGTTTTGAAATTGCGTGCTTTGTTGTGGAGATATGAGTGTTTAAGCGCTAACCCTAACCCTAACCCTAACCCTAACCCTAGCCGTAACCCTAATTTAGGGTTAGGGCTAGGGTTAGGGTAAAAAGTGTCTTCAAGGCGGCCAAACTTGGTATGATTAGAAAGGTGTATTGGTGGGTACTTGTAATCTGCAAACCGTTTTGAAATTGCGTGCTTTGTTGTGGAGATATGAGTGTTTAAGCGCTAACCCTAACCCTAACCCTAGCCGTAACCCTAATTTAGGGTTAGGGCTAGGGTTAGGGTAAAAAGTGTCTTCAAGGCGGCCAAACTTGGTATGATTAGAAAGGTGTATTGGTGGGTACTTGTAATCTGCAAACCGTTTTGAAATTGCGTGCTTTGTTGTGTAGATATGAGTGTTTAAGCGCTAACCCTAACCCTAACCCTAGCCGTAACCCTAATTTAGGGTTAGGGCTAGGGTTAGGGTAAAAAGTGTCTTCAAGGCGGCCAAACTTGGTATGATTAGAAAGGTGTATTGGTGGGTACTTGTAATCTGCAAACCGTTTTGAAATTGCGTGCTTTGTTGTGTAGATATGAGTGTTTAAGCGCTAACCCTAACCCTAACCCTAACCCTAACCCTAGCCGTAACCCTAATTTAGGGTTAGGGCTAGGGTTAGGGTAAAAAGTGTCTTCAAGGCGGCCAAACTTGGTATGATTAGAAAGGTGTATTGGTGGGTACTTGTAATCTGCAAACCGTTTTGAAATTGCGTGCTTTGTTGTGTAGATATGAGTGTTTAAGCGCTAACCCTAACCCTAACCCTAGCCGTAAGCGCTAACCCTAACCCTAACCCTAGCCGTAACCCTAATTTAGGGTTAGGGCTAGGGTTAGGGTAAAAAGTGTCTTCAAGGCGGCCAAACTTGGTATGATTAGAAAGGTGTATTGGTGGGTACTTGTAATCTGCAAACCGTTTTGAAATTGCGTGCTTTGTTGTGTAGATATGAGTGTTTAAGCGCTAACCCTAACCCTAACCCTAGCCGTAAGCGCTAACCCTAACCCTAACCCTAGCCGTAACCCTAATTTAGGGTTAGGGCTAGGGTTAGGGTAAAAAGTGTCTTCAAGGCGGCCAAACTTGGTATGATTAGAAAGGTGTATTGGTGGGTACTTGTAATCTGCAAACCGTTTTGAAATTGTGTGCTTTGTTGTGGAGATATGAGTGTTTAAGGGCTAACCCTAACCCTAACCCTAGCCGTAACCCTAATTTAGGGTTAGGGCTAGGGTTAGGGTAAAAAGTGTCTTCAAGGCGGCCAAACTTGGTATGATTAGAAAGGTGTATTGGTGGGTACTTGTAATCTGCAAACCGTTTTGAAATTGCGTGCTTTGTTGTGGAGATATGAGTGTTTAAGCGCTAACCCTAACCCTAACCCTAACCCTAACCCTAGCCGTAACCCTAATTTGGGGTTAGGGCTAGGGTTAGGGTAAAAAGTGTCTTCAAGGCGGCCAAACTTGGTATGATTAGAAAGGTGTATTGGTGGGTACTTGTAATCTGCAAACCGTTTTGAAATTGCGTGCTTTGTTGTGGAGATATGAGTGTTTAAGCGCTAACCCTAACCCTAACCCTAGCCGTAACCCTAATTTAGGGTTAGGGCTAGGGTTAGGGTAAAAAGTGTCTTCAAGGCGGCCAAACTTGGTATGATTAGAAAGGTGTATTGGTGGGTACTTGTAATCTGCAAACCGTTTTGAAATTGCGTGCTTTGTTGTGGAGATATGAGTGTTTAAGCGCTAACCCTAACCCTAACCCTAACCCTAACCCTAGCCGTAACCCTAATTTAGGGTTAGGCTAGGGTTAGGGTAAAAGGTGTCTTCAAGGCGGCCAAACTTGGTATGATTAGAAAGGTGTATTGGTGGGTACTTGTAATCTGCAAACCGTTTTGAAATTGCGTGCTTTGTTGTGGAGATATGAGTGTTTAAGCGCTAACCCTAACCCTAACCCTAGCCGTAACCCTAATTTAGGGTTAGGGCTAGGGTTAGGGTAAAAAGTGTCTTCAAGGCGGCCAAACTTGGTATGATTAGAAAGGTGTATTGGTGGGTACTTGTAATCTGCAAACCGTTTTGAAATTGCGTGCTTTGTTGTGTAGATATGAGTGTTTAAGCGCTAACTCTAACCCTAACCCTAGCCGTAACCCTAATTTAGGGTTAGGGCTAGGGTTAGGGTAAAAAGTGTCTTCAAGGCGGCCAAACTTGGTATGATTAGAAAGGTGTATTGGTGGGTACTTGTAATCTGCAAACCGTTTTGAAATTGCGTGCTTTGTTGTGTAGATATGAGTGTTTAAGCGCAAACCCTAACCCTAACCCTAGCCGTAAGCGCTAACCCTAACCCTAACCCTAGCCGTAACCCTAATTTAGGGTTAGGGCTAGGGTTAGGGTAAAAAGTGTCTTCAAGGCGGCCAAACTTGGTATGATTAGAAAGGTGTATTGGTGGGTACTTGTAATCTGCAAACCGTTTTGAAATTGTGTGCTTTGTTGTGGAAATATGAGTGTTTAAGGCTAACCCTAACCCTAACCCTAGCCGTAACCCTAATTTAGGGTTAGGGCTAGGGTTAGGGTAAAAAGTGTCTTCAAGGCGGCCAAACTTGGTATGATTAGAAAGGTGTATTGGTGGGTACTTGTAATCTGCAAACCGTTTTGAAATTGCGTGCTTTGTTGTGGAGATATGAGTGTTTAAGCGCTAACCCTAACCCTAACCCTAACCCTAACCCTAGCCGTAACCCTAATTTGGGTTAGGGCTAGGGTTAGGGTAAAAAGTGTCTTCAAGGCGGCCAAACTTGGTATGATTAGAAAGGTGTATTGGTGGGTACTTGTAATCTGCAAACCGTTTTGAATTTGTGTGCTTTGTTGTGGAGATATGAGTGTTTAAGCGCTAACCCTAACCCTAACCCTAGCCGTAACCCTAATTTAGGGTTAGGGCTAGGGTTAGGGTAAAAAGTGTCTTCAAGGCGGCCAAACTTGGTATGATTAGAAAGGTGTATTGGTGGGTACTTGTAATCTGCAAACCGTTTTGAAATTGCGTGCTTTGTTGTGGAGATATGAGTGTTTAAGCGCTAACCCTAACCCTAACCCTAACCCTAACCCTAGCCGTAACCCTAATTTAGGGTTAGGCTAGGGTTAGGGTAAAAGGTGTCTTCAAGGCGGCCAAACTTGGTATGATTAGAAAGGTGTATTGGTGGGTACTTGTAATCTGCAAACCGTTTTGAAATTGCGTGCTTTGTTGTGGAGATATGAGTGTTTAAGCGCTAACCCTAACCCTAACCTTAGCCGTAACCCTAATTTAGGGTTAGGGCTAGGGTTAGGGTAAAAAGTGTCTTCAAGGCGGCCAAACTTGGTATGATTAGAAAGGTGTATTGGTGGGTACTTGTAATCTGCAAACCGTTTTGAAATTGCGTGCTTTGTTGTGTAGATATGAGTGTTTAAGCGCTAACTCTAACCCTAACCCTAGCCGTAACCCTAATTTAGGGTTAGGGCTAGGGTTAGGGTAAAAAGTGTCTTCAAGGCGGCCAAACTTGGTATGATTAGAAAGGTGTATTGGTGGGTACTTGTAATCTGCAAACCGTTTTGAAATTGCGTGCTTTGTTGTGTAGATATGAGTGTTTAAGCGCTAACCCTAACCCTAACCCTAGCCGTAAGCGCTAACCCTAACCCTAACCCTAGCCGTAACCCTAATTTAGGGTTAGGGCTAGGGTTAGGGTAAAAAGTGTCTTCAAGGCGGCCAAACTTGGTATGATTAGAAAGGTGTATTGGTGGGTACTTGTAATCTGCAAACCGTTTGAAATTGCGTGCTTTGTTGTGGAGATATGAGTGTTTAAGCGCTAACCCTAACCCTAACCCTAACCCTAACCCTAGCCGTAACCCTAATTTGGGGTTAGGGCTAGGGTTAGGGTAAAAAGTGTCTTCAAGGCGGCCAAACTTGGTATGATTAGAAAGGTGTATTGGTGGGTACTTGTAATCTGCAAACCGTTTTGAAATTGCGTGCTTTGTTGTGGAGATATGAGTGTTTAAGCGCTAACCCTAACCAAACCCTAACCCTAACCCTAGCCGTAACCCTAATTTGGGGTTAGGGCTAGGGTTAGGGTAAAAAGTGTCTTCAAGGCGGCCAAACTTGGTATGATTAGAAAGGTGTATTGGTGGGTACTTGTAATCTGCAAACCGTTTTGAAATTGCGTGCTTTGTTGTGGAGATATGAGTGTTTAAGCGCTAACCCTAACCCTAACCCTAGCCGTAACCCTAATTTAGGGTTAGGGCTAGGGTTAGGGTAAAAAGTGTCTTCAAGGCGGCCAAACTTGGTATGATTAGAAAGGTGTATTGGTGGGTACTTGTAATCTGCAAACCGTTTTGAAATTGCGTGCTTTGTTGTGGAGATATGAGTGTTTAAGCGCTAACCCTAACCCTAACCCTAACCCTAACCCTAGCCGTAACCCTAATTTAGGGTTAGGCTAGGGTTAGGGTAAAAGGTGTCTTCAAGGCGGCCAAACTTGGTATGATTAGAAAGGTGTATTGGTGGGTACTTGTAATCTGCAAACCGTTTTGAAATTGCGTGCTTTGTTGTGGAGATATGAGTGTTTAAGCGCTAACCCTAACCCTAACCCTAGCCGTAACCCTAATTTAGGGTTAGGGCTAGGGTTAGGGTAAAAAGTGTCTTCAAGGCGGCCAAACTTGGTATGATTAGAAAGGTGTATTGGTGGGTACTTGTAATCTGCAAACCGTTTTGAAATTGCGTGCTTTGTTGTGTAGATATGAGTGTTTAAGCGCTAACTCTAACCCTAACCCTAGCCGTAACCCTAATTTAGGGTTAGGGCTAGGGTTAGGGTAAAAAGTGTCTTCAAGGCGGCCAAACTTGGTATGATTAGAAAGGTGTATTGGTGGGTACTTGTAATCTGCAAACCGTTTTGAAATTGCGTGCTTTGTTGTGTAGATATGAGTGTTTAAGCGCTAACCCTAACCCTAACCCTAGCCGTAAGCGCTAACCCTAACCCTAACCCTAGCCGTAACCCTAATTTAGGGTTAGGGCTAGGGTTAGGGTAAAAAGTGTCTTCAAGGCGGCCAAACTTGGTATGATTAGAAAGGTGTATTGGTGGGTACTTGTAATCTGCAAACCGTTTGAAATTGCGTGCTTTGTTGTGGAGATATGAGTGTTTAAGCGCTAACCCTAACCCTAACCCTAACCCTAACCCTAGCCGTAACCCTAATTTAGGGTTAGGGCTAGGGTTAGGGTAAAAGGTGTCTTCAAGGCGGCCAAACTTGGTATGATTAGAAAGGTGTATTGGTGGGTACTTGTAATCTGCAAACCGTTTTGAAATTGCGTGCTTTGTTGTGGAGATATGAGTGTTTAAGCGCTAACCCTAACCCTAACCCTAGCCGTAACCCTAATTTAGGGTTAGGGCTAGGGTTAGGGTAAAAAGTGTCTTCAAGGCGGCCAAACTTGGTATGATTAGAAAGGTGTATTGGTGGGTACTTGTAATCTGCAAACCGTTTTGAAATTGCGTGCTTTGTTGTGTAGATATGAGTGTTTAAGCGCTAACTCTAACCCTAACCCTAGCCGTAACCCTAATTTAGGGTTAGGGCTAGGGTTAGGGTAAAAAGTGTCTTCAAGGCGGCCAAACTTGGTATGATTAGAAAGGTGTATTGGTGGGTACTTGTAATCTGCAAACCGTTTTGAAATTGCGTGCTTTGTTGTGTAGATATGAGTGTTTAAGCGCTAACCCTAACCCTAACCCTAGCCGTAAGCGCTAACCCTAACCCTAACCCTAGCCGTAACCCTAATTTAGGGTTAGGGCTAGGGTTAGGGTAAAAAGTGTCTTCAAGGCGGCCAAACTTGGTATGATTAGAAAGGTGTATTGGTGGGTACTTGTAATCTGCAAACCGTTTTGAAATTGCGTGCTTTGTTGTGAGATATGAGTGTTTAAGCGCTAACCCTAACCCTAACCCTAACCCTAACCCTAGCCGTAACCCTAATTTGGGGTTAGGGCTAGGGTTAGGGTAAAAAGTGTCTTCAAGGCGGCCAAACTTGGTATGATTAGAAAGGTGTATTGGTGGGTACTTGTAATCTGCAAACCGTTTTGAAATTGCGTGCTTTGTTGTGGAGATATGAGTGTTTAAGCGCTAACCCTAACCCTAACCCTAGCCGTAACCCTAATTTAGGGTTAGGGCTAGGGTTAGGGTAAAAAGTGTCTTCAAGGCGGCCAAACTTGGTATGATTAGAAAGGTGTATTGGTGGGTACTTGTAATCTGCAAACCGTTTTGAAATTGCGTGCTTTGTTGTGGAGATATGAGTGTTTAAGCGCTAACTCTAACCCTAACCCTAGCCGTAACCCTAATTTAGGGTTAGGGCTAGGGTTAGGGTAAAAAGTGTCTTCAAGGCGGCCAAACTTGGTATGATTAGAAAGGTGTATTGGTGGGTACTTGTAATCTGCAAACCGTTTTGAAATTGCGTGCTTTGTTGTGTAGATATGAGTGTTTAAGCGCTAACCCTAACCCTAACCCTAGCCGTAAGCGCTAACCCTAACCCTAACCCTAGCCGTAACCCTAATTTAGGGTTAGGGCTAGGGTTAGGGTAAAAAGTGTCTTCAAGGCGGCCAAACTTGGTATGATTAGAAAGGTGTATTGGTGGGTACTTGTAATCTGCAAACCGTTTTGAAATTGCGTGCTTTGTTGTGGAGATATGAGTGTTTAAGCGCTAACCCTAACCCTAACCCTAACCCTAACCCTAGCCGTAACCCTAATTTGGGGTTAGGGCTAGGGTTAGGGTAAAAAGTGTCTTCAAGGCGGCCAAACTTGGTATGATTAGAAAGGTGTATTGGTGGGTACTTGTAATCTGCAAACCGTTTTGAAATTGCGTGCTTTGTTGTGGAGATATGAGTGTTTAAGCGCTAACCCTAACCCTAACCCTAGCCGTAACCCTAATTTAGGGTTAGGGCTAGGGTTAGGGTAAAAGGTGTCTTCAAGGCGGCCAAACTTGGTATGATTAGAAAGGTGTATTGGTGGGTACTTGTAATCTGCAAACCGTTTTGAAATTGCGTGCTTTGTTGTGGAGATATGAGTGTTTAAGCGCTAACCCTAACCCTAACCCTAACCCTAGCCGTAACCCTAATTTAGGGTTAGGGCTAGGGTTAGGGTAAAAAGTGTCTTCAAGGCGGCCAAACTTGGTATGATTAGAAAGGTGTATTGGTGGGTACTTGTAATCTGCAAACCGTTTTGAAATTGCGTGCTTTGTTGTGGAGATATGAGTGTTTAAGCGCTAACCCTAACCCTAACCCTAGCCGTAACCCTAATTTAGGGTTAGGGCTAGGGTTAGGGTAAAAAGTGTCTTCAAGGCGGCCAAACTTGGTATGATTAGAAAGGTGTATTGGTGGGTACTTGTAATCTGCAAACCGTTTTGAAATTGCGTGCTTTGTTGTGTAGATATGAGTGTTTAAGCGCTAACTCTAACCCTAACCCTAGCCGTAACCCTAATTTAGGGTTAGGGCTAGGGTTAGGGTAAAAAGTGTCTTCAAGGCGGCCAAACTTGGTATGATTAGAAAGGTGTATTGGTGGGTACTTGTAATCTGCAAACCGTTTTGAAATTGCGTGCTTTGTTGTGGAGATATGAGTGTTTAAGCGCTAACCCTAACCCTAACCCTAATTTAGGGTTAGGGCTAGGGTTAGGGTAAAAAGTGTCTTCAAGGCGGCCAAACTTGGTATGATTAGAAAGGTGTATTGGTGGGTACTTGTAATCTGCAAACCGTTTTGAAATTGCGTGCTTTGTTGTGTAGATATGAGTGTTTAAGCGCTAACTCTAACCCTAACCCTAGCCGTAACCCTAATTTAGGGTTAGGGCTAGGGTTAGGGTAAAAAGTGTCTTCAAGGCGGCCAAACTTGGTATGATTAGAAAGGTGTATTGGTGGGTACTTGTAATCTGCAAACCGTTTTGAAATTGCGTGCTTTGTTGTGTAGATATGAGTGTTTAAGCGCTAACCCTAACCCTAACCCTAGCCGTAAGCGCTAACCCTAACCCTAACCCTAGCCGTAACCCTAATTTAGGGTTAGGGCTAGGGTTAGGGTAAAAAGTGTCTTCAAGGCGGCCAAACTTGGTATGATTAGAAAGGTGTATTGGTGGGTACTTGTAATCTGCAAACCGTTTTGAAATTGCGTGCTTTGTTGTGTAGATATGAGTGTTTAAGCGCTAACCCTAACCCTAACCCTAGCCGTAAGCGCTAACCCTAACCCTAACCCTAGCCGTAACCCTAATTTAGGGTTAGGGCTAGGGTTAGGGTAAAAAGTGTCTTCAAGGCGGCCAAACTTGGTATGATTAGAAAGGTGTATTGGTGGGTACTTGTAATCTGCAAACCGTTTTGAAATTGTGTGCTTTGTTGTGGAGATATGAGTGTTTAAGGGCTAACCCTAACCCTAACCCTAGCCGTAACCCTAATTTAGGGTTAGGGCTAGGGTTAGGGTAAAAAGTGTCTTCAAGGCGGCCAAACTTGGTATGCTTAGAAAGGTGTATTGGTGGGTACTTGTAATCTGCAAACCGTTTTGAAATTGCGTGCTTTGTTGTGGAGATATGAGTGTTTAAGCGCTAACCCTAACCCTAACCCTAACCCTAACCCTAGCCGTAACCCTAATTTGGGGTTAGGGCTAGGGTTAGGGTAAAAAGTGTCTTCAAGGCGGCCAAACTTGGTATGATTAGAAAGGTGTATTGGTGGGTACTTGTAATCTGCAAACCGTTTTGAAATTGCGTGCTTTGTTGTGTAGATATGAGTGTTTAAGCGCTAACTCTAACCCTAACCCTAGCCGTAACCCTAATTTAGGGTTAGGGCTAGGGTTAGGGTAAAAAGTGTCTTCAAGGCGGCCAAACTTGGTATGATTAGAAAGGTGTATTGGTGGGTTCTTGTAATCTGCAAACCGTTTTGAAATTGCGTGCTTTGTTGTGGAGATATGAGTGTTTAAGCGCTAACCCTAACCCTAACCCTAACCCTAACCCTAGCCGTAACCCTAATTTAGGGTTAGGCTAGGGTTAGGGTAAAAGGTGTCTTCAAGGCGGCCAAACTTGGTATGATTAGAAAGGTGTATTGGTGGGTACTTGTAATCTGCAAACCGTTTTGAAATTGCGTGCTTTGTTGTGGAGATATGAGTGTTTAAGCGCTAACCCTAACCCTAACCCTAGCCGTAACCCTAATTTAGGGTTAGGGCTAGGGTTAGGGTAAAAAGTGTCTTCAAGGCGGCCAAACTTGGTATGATTAGAAAGGTGTATTGGTGGGTACTTGTAATCTGCAAACCGTTTTGAAATTGTGTGCTTTGTTGTGGAAATATGAGTGTTTAAGGGCTAACCCTAACCCTAACCCTAGCCGTAACCCTAATTTAGGGTTAGGGCTAGGGTTAGGGTAAAAAGTGTCTTCAAGGCGGCCAAACTTGGTATGATTAGAAAGGTGTATTGGTGGGTACTTGTAATCTGCAAACCGTTTTGAAATTGCGTGCTTTGTTGTGGAGATATGAGTGTTTAAGCGCTAACCCTAACCCTAACCCTAACCCTAACCCTAGCCGTAACCCTAATTTGGGGTTAGGGCTAGGGTTAGGGTAAAAAGTGTCTTCAAGGCGGCCAAACTTGGTATGATTGGAAAGGTGTATTGGTGGGTACTTGTAATCTGCAAACCGTTTTGAAATTGCGTGCTTTGTTGTGGAGATATGAGTGTTTAAGCGCTAACCCTAACCCTAACCCTAGCCGTAACCCTAATTTAGGGTTAGGGCTAGGGTTAGGGTAAAAAGTGTCTTCAAGGCGGCCAAACTTGGTATGATTAGAAAGGTGTATTGGTGGGTACTTGTAATCTGCAAACCGTTTTGAAATTGCGTGCTTTGTTGTGTAGATATGAGTGTTTAAGCGCTAACTCTAACCCTAACCCTAGCCGTAACCCTAATTTAGGGTTAGGGCTAGGGTTAGGGTAAAAAGTGTCTTCAAGGCGGCCAAACTTGGTATGATTAGAAAGGTGTATTGGTGGGTACTTGTAATCTGCAAACCGTTTTGAAATTGCGTGCTTTGTTGTGTAGATATGAGTGTTTAAGCGCTAACCCTAACCCTAACCCTAGCCGTAAGCGCTAACCCTAACCCTAACCCTAGCCGTAACCCTAATTTAGGGTTAGGGCTAGGGTTAGGGTAAAAAGTGTCTTCAAGGCGGCCAAACTTGGTATGATTAGAAAGGTGTATTGGTGGGTACTTGTAATCTGCAAACCGTTTTGAAATTGCGTGCTTTGTTGTGTAGATATGAGTGTTTAAGCGCTAAACCTAACCCTAACCCTAGCCGTAAGCGCTAACCCTAACCCTAACCCTAGCCGTAACCCTAATTTAGGGTTAGGGCTAGGGTTAGGGTAAAAAGTGTCTTCAAGGCGGCCAAACTTGGTATGATTAGGAAGGTGTATTGGTGGGTACTTGTAATCTGCAAACCGTTTTGAAATTGTGTGCTTTGTTGTGGAAATATGAGTGTTTAAGGGCTAACCCTAACCCTAACCCTAGCCGTAACCCTAATTTAGGGTTAGGGCTAGGGTTAGGGTAAAAAGTGTCTTCAAGGCGGCCAAACTTGGTATGCTTAGAAAGGTGTATTGGTGGGTACTTGTAATCTGCAAACCGTTTTGAAATTGCGTGCTTTGTTGTGGAGATATGAGTGTTTAAGCGCTAACCCTAACCCTAACCCTAACCCTAACCCTAGCCGTAACCCTAATTTGGGGTTAGGGCTAGGGTTAGGGTAAAAAGTGTCTTCAAGGCGGCCAAACTTGGTATGATTAGAAAGGTGTATTGGTGGGTACTTGTAATCTGCAAACCGTTTTGAAATTGCGTGCTTTGTTGTGTAGATATGAGTGTTTAAGCGCTAACTCTAACCCTAACCCTAGCCGTAACCCTAATTTAGGGTTAGGGCTAGGGTTAGGGTAAAAAGTGTCTTCAAGGCGGCCAAACTTGGTATGATTAGAAAGGTGTATTGGTGGGTACTTGTAATCTGCAAACCGTTTTGAAATTGCGTGCTTTGTTGTGGAGATATGAGTGTTTAAGCGCTAACCCTAACCCTAACCCTAACCCTAACCCTAGCCGTAACCCTAATTTAGGGTTAGGCTAGGGTTAGGGTAAAAGGTGTCTTCAAGGCGGCCAAACTTGGTATGATTAGAAAGGTGTATTGGTGGGTACTTGTAATCTGCAAACCGTTTTGAAATTGCGTGCTTTGTTGTGGAGATATGAGTGTTTAAGCGCTAACCCTAACCCTAACCCTAGCCGTAACCCTAATTTAGGGTTAGGGCTAGGGTTAGGGTAAAAAGTGTCTTCAAGGCGGCCAAACTTGGTATGATTAGAAAGGTGTATTGGTGGGTACTTGTAATGTGCAAACCGTTTTGAAATTGCGTGCTTTGTTGTGTAGATATGAGTGTTTAAGCGCTAACTCTAACCCTAACCCTAGCCGTAACCCTAATTTAGGGTTAGGGCTAGGGTTAGGGTAAAAAGTGTCTTCAAGGCGGCCAAACTTGGTATGATTAGAAAGGTGTATTGGTGGGTACTTGTAATCTGCAAACCGTTTTGAAATTGCGTGCTTTGTTGTGTATATATGAGTGTTTAAGCGCTAACCCTAACCCTAACCCTAGCCGTAAGCGCTAACCCTAACCCTAACCCTAGCCGTAACCCTAATTTAGGGTTAGGGCTAGGGTTAGGGTAAAAAGTGTCTTCAAGGCGGCCAAACTTGGCATGATTAGAAAGGTGTATTGGTGGGTACTTGTAATCTGCAAACCGTTTTGAAATTGCGTGCTTTGTTGTGGAGATATGAGTGTTTAAGCGCTAACCCTAACCCTAACCCTAACCCTAACCCTAGCCGTAACCCTAATTTGGGGTTAGGGCTAGGGTTAGGGTAAAAAGTGTCTTCAAGGCGGCCAAACTTGGTATGATTAGAAAGGTGTATTGGTGGGTACTTGTAATCTGCAAACCGTTTTGAAATTGCGTGCTTTGTTGTGTAGATATGAGTGTTTAAGCGCTAACCCTAACCCTAACCCTAGCCGTAAGCGCTAACCCTAACCCTAACCCTAGCCGTAACCCTAATTTAGGGTTAGGGCTAGGGTTAGGGTAAAAAGTGTCTTCAAGGCGGCCAAACTTGGTATGATTAGAAAGGTGTATTGGTGGGTACTTGTAATCTGCAAACCGTTTTGAAATTGCGTGCTTTGTTGTGGAGATATGAGTGTTTAAGCGCTAACCCTAACCCTAACCCTAACCCTAACCCTAGCCGTAACCCTAATTTAGGGTTAGGGCTAGGGTTAGGGTAAAAGGTGTCTTCAAGGCGGCCAAACTTGGTATGATTAGAAAGGTGTATTGGTGGGTACTTGTAATCTGCAAACCGTTTTGAAATTGCGTGCTTTGTTGTGGAGATATGAGTGTTTAAGCGCTAACCCTAACCCTAACCCTAGCCGTAACCCTAATTTAGGGTTAGGGCTAGGGTTAGGGTAAAAAGTGTCTTCAAGGCGGCCAAACTTGGTATGATTAGAAAGGTGTATTGGTGGGTACTTGTAATCTGCAAACCGTTTTGAAATTGCGTGCTTTGTTGTGTAGATATGAGTGTTTAAGCGCTAACTCTAACCCTAACCCTAGCCGTAACCCTAATTTAGGGTTAGGGCTAGGGTTAGGGTAAAAAGTGTCTTCAAGGCGGCCAAACTTGGTATGATTAGAAAGGTGTATTGGTGGGTACTTGTAATCTGCAAACCGTTTTGAAATTGCGTGCTTTGTTGTGTAGATATGAGTGTTTAAGCGCTAACCCTAACCCTAACCCTAGCCGTAAGCGCTAACCCTAACCCTAACCCTAGCCGTAACCCTAATTTAGGGTTAGGGCTAGGGTTAGGGTAAAAAGTGTCTTCAAGGCGGCCAAACTTGGTATGATTAGAAAGGTGTATTGGTGGGTACTTGTAATCTGCAAACCGTTTTGAAATTGCGTGCTTTGTTGTGGAGATATGAGTGTTTAAGCGCTAACCCTAACCCTAACCCTAACCCTAACCCTAGCCGTAACCCTAATTTGGGGTTAGGGCTAGGGTTAGGGTAAAAAGTGTCTTCAAGGCGGCCAAACTTGGTATGATTAGAAAGGTGTATTGGTGGGTACTTGTAATCTGCAAACCGTTTTGAAATTGTGTGCTTTGTTGTGGAGATATGAGTGTTTAAGCGCTAACCCTAACCCTAACCCTAGCCGTAACCCTAATTTATGGTTAGGGCTAGGGTTAGGGTAAAAAGTGTCTTCAAGGCGGCCAAACTTGGTATAATTAGAAAGGTGTATTGGTGGGTACTTGTAATCTGCAAACCGTTTTGAAATTGCGTGCTTTGTTGTGTAGATATGAGTGTTTAAGCGCTAACTCTAACCCTAACCCTAGCCGTAACCCTAATTTAGGGTTAGGGCTAGGGTTAGGGTAAAAAGTGTCTTCAAGGCGCCAAACTTGGTATGATTAGAAAGGTGTATTGGTGGGTACTTGTAATCTGCAAACCGTTTTGAAATTGCGTGCTTTGTTGTGGAGATATGAGTGTTTAAGCGCTAACCCTAACCCTAACCCTAGCCGTAACCCTAATTTAGGGTTAGGGCTAGGGTTAGGGTAAAAAGTGTCTTCAAGGCGGCCAAACTTGGTATGATTAGAAAGGTGTATTGGTGGGTACTTGTAATCTGCAAACCGTTTTGAAATTGCGTGCTTTGTTGTGTAGATATGAGTGTTTAAGCGCTAACTCTAACCCTAACCCTAGCCGTAACCCTAATTTAGGGTTAGGGCTAGGGTTAGGGTAAAAAGTGTCTTCAAGGCGGCCAAACTTGGTATGATTAGAAAGGTGTATTGGTGGGTACTTGTAATCTGCAAACCGTTTTGAAATTGTGTGCTTTGTTGTGGAGATATGAGTGTTTAAGCGCTAACCCTAACCCTAACCCTAATTTAGGGTTAGGGCTAGGGTTAGGGTAAAAAGTGTCTTCAAGGCGGCCAAACTTGGTATGATTAGAAAGGTGTATTGGTGGGTACTTGTAATCTGCAAACCGTTTTGAAATTGCGTGCTTTGTTGTGGAGATATTAGTGTTTAAGCGCTAACCCTAACCCTAACCCTAACCCTAGCCGTAACCCTAATTTAGGGTTAGGGCTAGGGTTAGGGTAAAAGGTGTCTTCAAGGCGGCCAAACTTGGTATGATTAGAAAGGTGTATTGGTGGGTACTTGTAATCTGCAAACCGTTTTGAAATTGCGTGCTTTGTTGTGGAGATATTAGTGTTTAACCCTCAAACCACCGTATGGGGTCAAAACTGACCCCAGGCGAATATCGATGTGTGCCATTATGGCATTTCTTGTCGAAAACAAATTTTCTTTTAGGAGTTTGTTTGTATATATGTCCTATAACTTCTTATACGTTTTTACCGGGATTGGCTTATTGTTTATTAAGTTATCCTAGAAAGTTTATGCATGGTCCAGTGGGGTCAAAACTGACCCCAGCATTTTTTTAAACAAACTTTTGCGACCCACACCTAAACTACTTATCGTAGGATCACGAAATTTTTAGAGAATGATGTACATGAAAGCCAAAATTATTGTAAGAACTTTTGTGCCATTATCATGTTATATGACGACATTATGACGTCATCTAGGTAATCTCGGCCGCCATCTTGGATTTTGCCTGATGACGTCATCAAATTAGCATAAATTATGAATATTGAGTCCTGAAATTTACGTTGAATTTCATAAGATGTGATAAACAACTGTTATTTGCTAAGAAAACCTTAAAACTTAAATGTTTAATACAAAATTAGAAAATTTTGTAATAAATATGTCTGTCAGAATTCCATTGCCATGGAAACATGAAAAATGATAAACATACTTTGTTCACTGAAAATGTTTGCTTTCAACATTTTCTAAAAAGTTACCAAGTTTCATGGCCCTAGTATAAGCCATTCTGGCGCTATACGGCACTGAAGTTGGTACAGGCACCAAAAACCTCCTTCCCTGTCTGAATAGCATTGGTTCAAAATGTGGTCCTTATGATCTTTTGCATAAATTATGATAATGAGCTAGAAATATTCTCACCTAATAATGTCAGACTGTCCCACATTGATTAATGAAACTATACATGTATACAAATCACAAAAAGAGTCACACAAAAAACTGTATTTGTACAAAACGTTTTGGGGTCAGTTTTGACCCCATACGGTAATCTACGTCACAAAAAAGGTACGGTGGTTTGAGGGTTAAGCGCTAACCCTAACCCTAACCCTAGCCGTAACCCTAATTTAGGGTTAGGGCTAGGGTTAGGGTAAAAAGTGTCTTCAAGGCGGCCAAACTTGGTATGATTAGAAAGGTGTCACTGGAAAAAATGGGTTCAAATGCAGTCAAATCCGGGCCGTTATCTTTCCGTATCCTTGAAGGATACGATCGTTTACGGACAGATGCGAGCGGAATCTGTTACGGATCCGAAATTTCGGATTTTCTCGAATCCGGACTAATTAAACACGGAAAAATACGAAATCCGTATTTTTGGCAAATACGGTAGTGGATCCCATTGGTATTTTTTCGTATCCTTACCGCGGAGAACACGTCGAAACGTCGGTATTTTTCCGTATACTAACCAAATCCCAAACGTATTTGCTACGTATACGTAGATACGAAATTCGGACTTTCTCGGATTCTAACCAAATCCGAAAGCTGTATCCGCCCGTATTTTGGATACGTTTATGCAGATACGAAATGCGGATTTTCCCGGATCCTAACCAAATCCGAAAGCTGTATCCCCCGTATTTTGTCTAAGTTTAGATAGTACATACCTACGGAACAATTCAGATTTCGGATTTTCTTGAATGGGATCCAAGAAAAGTATACGTAGCAAATAAGTGGGGATACAGGTTTCGCATTTGGTTGGATCGGAATATCCATATACTCTTATATCCAGGTATATAATTTTGCGGCCTTTTATTCAAAACTTGTAGTTAACGTCGATGGCATTGGGATCAATCGCAGTGACTGTGCAATTTCAAAATGATTCACGATTCTGTGCTGTGTCCAACCAATTGGTCCAACTCAGACTCCATTGTCCAGCGACACTCCGGGGCCGGGACCAGGGGTAGTTATAAAAAGAGCACACGGTTCCAACAGGCTACGGAAGGAGGAATAATCCGCTGAGATTTGCGCAGTCCGATCCATATGACTTGTGTTGGATAGGTCGCAAAGTTTGTTCACCTTGCAATCTCGGCTCAAAGTGAATTTACCATTCCGTGACCTTGCACAAATCTCCAACATAATCCGCCTCATCAACTTTGTACAGAATCCAGGCATCCTAGCGCATATAGCTTGGCGTTCTTTGGGTCGGCGGGGTCCCAGCTGGAAAGCAAAGTCCCGACCAGAACTTCAGAGGTAAAACAGGTCCAAACTTTCTCCATTTCTTCTCCTCTCGCAACAGAGGCCCGGAAAATGCTTGCTTCGTCTCGCATAACGGCACATTTGAAATCCCCAGACTTGCCTGTCATTGGGTACTCCCTGTCACATGACTCTCATCTGGCCCGAACGGAGACCTGCCCCCCGTTGGTGCTGATTGCTTGTTTACCAATTAACACCGAATAAATTTACATTTAAAAAGCACAGTGGCTGTGACACGTATTTGACCCGGACAAAACACATGAAACAAGCAACAAGTTACTATTATTTTACCAGATCGACGCTGAATGGCCGGGAGAAGTGTATTAAACCGTTCGATAGGCGCAGGCAGAATTTCTGTTAGGACGCCTTTCTAAAGATTCTACTTGTCACTTGTAGCTTTAATACAATTAAACACTCGAATCCTGTGTATTTTGTTATATTTCATTTAGCCATTTATAGCCTTTCTACAGCGTACGGATGGGTACGGATCCCGGCAGATACCAAGGTATCCGTCAAATCTCTCAAATGTGGATGCGGAAGATTCCGAACAAATACGAACGAATCCCAGATTCTAAAGGATACGCCAAAGTACCGAACAGATGCGACACTGTATCTGCTGGAATTATAACACACAAGGAATACGCTGTCGTATATACATGGATCCCTGGCTGTCAACGAACATGGAAATGCTCTTTTTGGGTCAGGAGAGCAAATTAATAGTTTTCAACAAACAAGGTGTATGTCTGATGTCGAGGAACCGTTCCGCATGCAATAAAGTTGGTTTCGAGGAAATCGGACATTGTTTCGCGAAACCTGAATTTTTTGTGAAAAATGCTCTTTTTGGCTCAGCAGAGGAAATTACCATTTGTCGACAAAAAATGTGTATGTCTGATGTCGAGGAACCATTCCGCATGCAATAAAGTTGGTTTCGAGGAAATCGGACATTGTTTCGCGAAACCTGAATTTTTTGTGAAAAATGCTCTTTTTGGCTCAGCAGAGGAAATTACCATTTGTCGACAAAAAATGTGTATGTCTGATGTCGAGGAACCATTCCGCATGCAATAAAGTTGGTTTCGAGGAAATCGGACATTGTTTCGCGAAACCTGAATTTTTTGTGAAAAATGCTCTTTTTGGCTCAGCAGAGGAAATTACCATTTGTCGACAAAAAATGTGTATGTCTGATGTCGAGGAACCATTCCGCATGCAATAAAGTTGGTTTCGAGGAAATCGGACATTGTTTCGCGAAACCTGAATTTTTGTGAAAAATGCTCTTTTTGGCTCAGCAGAGGAAATTACCATTTATCGACAAAAAATGTGTATGTCTGATGTCGAGGAACCATTCCGCATGCAATAAAGTTGGTTTCGAGGAAATCGGACATTGTTTCGCGAAACCTGAATTTTTTGTGAAAAATGCTCTTTTTGGCTCAGCAGAGGAAATTACCATTTGTCGACAAAAAATGTGTATGTCTGATGTCGAGGAACCATTCCGCATGCAATAAAGTTGGTTTCGAGGAAATCGGACATTGTTTCGCGAAACCTGAATTTTTTGTGAAAAATGCTCTTTTTGGCTCAGGAGAGCAAATTACCATTTTTCGGCAAAAAATATGTATGTCTGGTGTCGAGGAATCGTTCTGCATGCATTAAAGTTGGTACGGAGAAAATCATACATCGTTTCGCGAAACCTTTACTTTTTGTGAAAAATGCTCTTTTTGGCTCAGCAGAGCAAATTACCATTTTTCGACAAAAAATGTGTATGTCTGATGTCGAGGAACCATTCTGCATGCAATTAAGTTGGTTTCGAGGAAATCGGACATTGTTTTGCGAACCCTGTATTTTTGGTGAAAAATGCTCTTTTTGGCTCAGGAGAGCAAATTACCATTTTTCGGCAAAAAATATGTATGTCTGGTGTCGAGGAATCGTTCTGCATGCATTAAAGTTGGTACGGAGAAAATCATACATCGTTTCGCGAAACCTTTACTTTTTGTGAAAAATGCTCTTTTTGGCTCAGCAGAGCAAATTACCATTTTTCGACAAAAAATGTGTATGTCTGATGTCGAGGAACCATTCCGCATGCAATTAAGTTGGTTTCGAGGAAATCGGACATTGTTTCGCGAACCCTGTATTTTTGGTGAAAAATGCTCTTTTTGGCTCAGGAGAGCAAATTACCATTTTTCGGCAAAAAATATGTATGTCTGGTGTCGAGGAATCGTTCCGCATGCATTAAAGTTGGTACGGAGAAAATCATACATCGTTTCGCGAAACCTGTACTTTTTGTGAAAAATGCTCTTTTTGGCTCAGCAGAGCAAATTACCATTTTTCGACAAAAAATGTGTATGTCTGGTGTCGAGGAACCGTTCCGCATGCAATAAAGTTGGTTTCGAGGAAATCGGACATTGTTTCGCGAAACCTGAATTTTTTGAGAAAAATGCTCTTTTTGGCTCAGTAGAGCAAATTACCATTTTTCGACAAAAAATGTGTATGTCTGATGTTGAGGAATCGTTCCGCATGCAATGAAGTGGGTTCCGACAAAATCGGACATTGTTTCACGAAACCTGCATTTTTTGTGAAAAATGCTCTTTTTGGCTCAGGAGAGCAAATTACCATTTTTCGACAAACAAGGTATATGCCTGATGTAGAGGAACCATTCCGCATCCAATAAAGTTGGTTCCGAGGAAATCGGACATTGTTTCGCGAAACCTGAATTTTTTGTGAAAAATGCTCTTTTTGGCTCGGGGGAGCAAATTACCATTTTTCGACAAACAAGGTGTATGTCTGATGTCGAGGAATTTTTCCGCATGCAATAAAGTTGGTTCCGAGGAAATCGGACATTGTTTCGCGAAACCTGTATTTTTTGTGAAAAATGCTCTTTTTGGCTCAAGAGAGCAAATTACTATTTTTCCACAAACAATGTGTATGTCTGATCGGAAATCGGACTTCTTTTCGCGAAACCTGTACTTTTTGTGAAAAATGAGAGGTGGGGGTAACAAATCCATAGAAAATACGAAATGGTATTTCCTAGGATCCGTCTGCCGTGAGGTGGGGCAACGAATTCATAGAAAATACGGAAAGGGTATTTCCTATGATCCGTCTGCTGTGAGGTGGGCAACGAATCCATAGAAAATACGGAAAAGGATTTGCTAGGATCCATCTGCCGTGAGGTGGGGCAACGTATTCGTAGAAAATACGGGAAAAGGATTTGCTAGGATCCATAGATTGACCCTGGACATTTCTGTCGCGAAGTGGGCCATCTGAACCATAGAAAATACAGAAAAGAGATTCGTTAGGATCTGCAGATTATCCTTGATGCCTTTTTGCCGTGAAATGGGCCAGCGGATCCATAGAAATACGGAATAGGGATCTTCTAGTATTTGTGTATTTTCAGAACGTACTTTTATCGAAGAGTGGGCCCGCCGATGGGTAAAATGTTTTTATGACGCAAAAGGAAACTCAAGACCAGATTGAACATTGCAGATTTCCAAATTGAAGGATTCGAGCAAATGACATTTTCGTATTTGTTAACAGTAAGGGATCCAACTGTATACGACATAGTATCTCTTCGTATTTTTCATCCAAGCGGATACAGTATCGTATCTGTTCAGTGTTTTGTCGTATCCTATTAGAATCTGTAATTCGTTCGTATTTGTTTGGATTCTTCCGCATCCGCACCTAACGAATACCGCGGTATATGCCCGCATCCGTATCCATTTTGTCCAGTGTGTATTGGTGGGTACTTGTAATCTGCAAACCGTTTTGAAATTGCGTGCTTTGTTGTGTAGATATGAGTGTTTAAGCGCTAACCCTAACCCTAACCCTAGCCGTAACCCTAATTTAGGGTTAGGGCTAGGGTTAGGGTAAAAAGTGTCTTCAAGGTGGCCAAACTTGGTATGATTAGAAAGGTGTATTGGTGGGTACTTGTAACCTGCAAACCGTTTTGAAATTGCGTGCTTTGTTGTGGAGATATGAGTGTTTAAGCGCTAACCCTAACCCTAACCCTAGCCGTAACCCTAATTTAGGGTTAGGGCTAGGGTTAGGGTAAAGAGTGTCTTCAAGGCGGCCAAACTTGGTATGATTAGAAAGGTGTATTGGTGGGTACTTGTAATCTGCAAACCGTTTTGAAATTGCGTGCTTTGTTGTGGAGATATGAGTGTTTAAGCGCTAACCCTAACCCTAACCCTAGCCGTAACCCTAATTTAGGGTTAGGGCTAGGGTTAGGGTAAAAAGTGTCTTCAAGGCGGCCAAACTTGGTATGATTAGAAAGGTGTATTGGTGGGTACTTGTAATCTGCAAACCGTTTTGAAATTGCGTGCTTTGTTGTGGAGATATGAGTGTTTAAGCGCTAACCCTAACCCTAACCCTAGCCGTAACCCTAATTTAGGGTTAGGGCTAGGGTTAGGGTAAAAAGTGTCTTCAAGGCGGCCAAACTTGGTATGATTAGAAAGGTGTATTGGTGGGTACTTGTAATCTGCAAACCGTTTTGAAATTGCGTGCTTTGTTGTGGAGATATGAGTGTTTAAGCGCTAACCCTAACCCTAACCCTAGCCGTAACCCTAATTTAGGGTTAGGGCTAGGGTTAGGGTAAAAAGTGTCTTCAAGGCGGCCAAACTTGGTATGATTAGAAAGGTGTATTGGTGGGTACTTGTAATCTGCAAACCGTTTTGAAATTGCGTGCTTTGTTGTGTAGATATGAGTGTTTAAGCGCTAACCCTAACCCTAACCCTAACCCTAGCCGTAACCCTAATTTAGGGTTAGGGCTAGGGTTAGGGTAAAAAGTGTCTTCAAGGCGGCCAAACTTGGTATGATTAGAAAGGTGTATTGGTGGGTACTTGTAATCTGCAAACCGTTTTGAAATTGCGTGCTTTGTTGTGGAGATATGAGTGTTTAAGCGCTAACCCTAACCCTAACCCTAGCCGTAACCCTAATTTAGGGTTAGGGCTAGGGTTAGGGTAAAGAGTGTCTTCAAGGCGGCCAAACTTGGTATGATTAGAAAGGTGTATTGGTGGGTACTTGTAATCTGCAAACCGTTTTGAAATTGCGTGCTTTGTTGTGGAGATATGAGTGTTTAAGCGCTAACCCTAACCCTAACCCTAGCCGTAACCCTAATTTAGGGTTAGGGCTAGGGTTAGGGTAAAAAGTGTCTTCAAGGCGGCCAAACTTGGTATGATTAGAAAGGTGTATTGGTGGGTACTTGTAATCTGCAAACCGTTTTGAAATTGCGTGCTTTGTTGTGGAGATATGAGTGTTTAAGCGCTAACCCTAACCCTAACCCTAGCCGTAACCCTAATTTAGGGTTAGGGCTAGGGTTAGGGTAAAAAGTGTCTTCAAGGCGGCCAAACTTGGTATGATTAGAAAGGTGTATTGGTGGGTACTTGTAATCTGCAAACCGTTTTGAAATTGCGTGCTTTGTTGTGGAGATATGAGTGTTTAAGCGCTAACCCTAACCCTAACCCTAGCCGTAACCCTAATTTAGGGTTAGGGCTAGGGTTAGGGTAAAAAGTGTCTTCAAGGCGGCCAAACTTGGTATGATTAGAAAGGTGTATTGGTGGGTACTTGTAATCTGCAAACCGTTTTGAAATTGCGTGCTTTGTTGTGGAGATATGAGTGTTTAAGCGCTAACCCTAACCCTAACCCTAGCCGTAACCCTAATTTAGGGTTAGGGCTAGGGTTAGGGTAAAAAGTGTCTTCAAGGCGGCCAAACTTGGTATGATTAGAAAGGTGTATTGGTGGGTACTTGTAATCTGCAAACCGTTTTGAAATTGCGTGCTTTGTTGTGTAGATATGAGTGTTTAAGCGCTAACCCTAACCCTAACCCTAGCCGTAACCCTAATTTAGGGTTAGGGCTAGGGTTAGGGTAAAAAGTGTCTTCAAGGCGGCCAAACTTGGTATGATTAGAAAGGTGTATTGGTATGTACTTGTAATCTGCAAACCGTTTTGAAATTGCGTGCTTTGTTGTGGAGATATGAGTGTTTAAGCGCTAACCCTAACCCTAACCCTAACCCTAGCCGTAACCCTAATTTAGGGTTAGGGCTAGGGTTAGGGTAAAAGGTGTCTTCAACGCAGCCAAACTTGGTATGATTAGAAAGGTGTATTGGTGGGTACTTGTAATCTGCAAACCGTTTTGAAATTGCGTGCTTTGTTGTGGAGATATGAGTGTTTAAGCGCTAACCCTAACCCTAACCCTAACCCTAACCCTAGCCGTAACCCTAATTTAGGGTTAGGGCTAGGGTTAGGGTAAAAGGTGTCTTCAAGGCAGCCAAACTTGGTATGATTAGAAAGGTGTATTGGTGGGTACTTGTAATCTGCAAACCGTTTTGAAATTGCGTGCTTTGTTGTGGAGATATGAGTGTTTAAGCGCTAACCCTAACCCTAACCCTAGCCGTAACCCTAATTTAGGGTTAGGGCTAGGGTTAGGGTAAAAAGTGTCTTCAAGGCGGCCAAACTTGGTATGATTAGAAAGGTGTATTGGTGGGTACTTGTAATCTGCAAACCGTTTTGAAATTGCGTGCTTTGTTGTGGAGATATGAGTGTTTAAGCGCTAACCCTAACCCTAACCCTAGCCGTAACCCTAATTTAGGGTTAGGGCTAGGGTTAGGGTAAAAAGTGTCTTCAAGGCGGCCAAACTTGGTATGATTAGAAAGGTGTATTGGTGGGTACTTGTAATCTGCAAACCGTTTTGAAATTGCGTGCTTTGTTGTGGAGATATGAGTGTTTAAGCGCTAACCCTAACCCTAACCCTAGCCGTAACCCTAATTTAGGGTTAGGGCTAGGGTTAGGGTAAAAAGTGTCTTCAAGGCGGCCAAACTTGGTATGATTAGAAAGGTGTATTGGTGGGTACTTGTAATCTGCAAACCGTTTTGAAATTGCGTGCTTTGTTGTGTAGATATGAGTGTTTAAGCGCTAACCCTAACCCTAACCCTAACCCTAGCCGTAACCCTAATTTAGGGTTAGGGCTAGGGTTAGGGTAAAAAGTGTCTTCAAGGCGGCCAAACTTGGTATGATTAGAAAGGTGTATTGGTGGGTACTTGTAATCTGCAAACCGTTTTGAAATTGCGTGCTTTGTTGTGGAGATATGAGTGTTTAAGCGCTAACCCTAACCCTAACCCTAGCCGTAACCCTAATTTAGGGTTAGGGCTAGGGTTAGGGTAAAGAGTGTCTTCAAGGCGGCCAAACTTGGTATGATTAGAAAGGTGTATTGGTGGGTACTTGTAATCTGCAAACCGTTTTGAAATTGCGTGCTTTGTTGTGGAGATATGAGTGTTTAAGCGCTAACCCTAACCCTAACCCTAGCCGTAACCCTAATTTAGGGTTAGGGCTAGGGTTAGGGTAAAAAGTGTCTTCAAGGCGGCCAAACTTGGTATGATTAGAAAGGTGTATTGGTGGGTACTTGTAATCTGCAAACCGTTTTGAAATTGCGTGCTTTGTTGTGGAGATATGAGTGTTTAAGCGCTAACCCTAACCCTAACCCTAGCCGTAACCCTAATTTAGGGTTAGGGCTAGGGTTAGGGTAAAAAGTGTCTTCAAGGCGGCCAAACTTGGTATGATTAGAAAGGTGTATTGGTGGGTACTTGTAATCTGCAAACCGTTTTGAAATTGCGTGCTTTGTTGTGGAGATATGAGTGTTTAAGCGCTAACCCTAACCCTAACCCTAGCCGTAACCCTAATTTAGGGTTAGGGCTAGGGTTAGGGTAAAAAGTGTCTTCAAGGCGGCCAAACTTGGTATGATTAGAAAGGTGTATTGGTGGGTACTTGTAATCTGCAAACCGTTTTGAAATTGCGTGCTTTGTTGTGTAGATATGAGTGTTTAAGCGCTAACCCTAACCCTAACCCTAGCCGTAACCCTAATTTAGGGTTAGGGCTAGGGTTAGGGTAAAAAGTGTCTTCAAGGCGGCCAAACTTGGTATGATTAGAAAGGTGTATTGGTGGGTACTTGTAATCTGCAAACCGTTTTGAAATTGCGTGCTTTGTTGTGGAGATATGAGTGTTTAAGCGCTAACCCTAACCCTAACCCTAGCCGTAACCCTAATTTAGGGTTAGGGCTAGGGTTAGGGTAAAGAGTGTCTTCAAGGCGGCCAAACTTGGTATGATTAGAAAGGTGTATTGGTGGGTACTTGTAATCTGCAAACCGTTTTGAAATTGCGTGCTTTGTTGTGGAGATATGAGTGTTTAAGCGCTAACCCTAACCCTAACCCTAGCCGTAACCCTAATTTAGGGTTAGGGCTAGGGTTAGGGTAAAAAGTGTCTTCAAGGCGGCCAAACTTGGTATGATTAGAAAGGTGTATTGGTGGGTACTTGTAATCTGCAAACCGTTTTGAAATTGCGTGCTTTGTTGTGGAGATATGAGTGTTTAAGCGCTAACCCTAACCCTAACCCTAGCCGTAACCCTAATTTAGGGTTAGGGCTAGGGTTAGGGTAAAAAGTGTCTTCAAGGCGGCCAAACTTGGTATGATTAGAAAGGTGTATTGGTGGGTACTTGTAATCTGCAAACCGTTTTGAAATTGCGTGCTTTGTTGTGGAGATATGAGTGTTTAAGCGCTAACCCTAACCCTAACCCTAGCCGTAACCCTAATTTAGGGTTAGGGCTAGGGTTAGGGTAAAAAGTGTCTTCAAGGCGGCCAAACTTGGTATGATTAGAAAGGTGTATTGGTGGGTACTTGTAATCTGCAAACCGTTTTGAAATTGCGTGCTTTGTTGTGGAGATATGAGTGTTTAAGCGCTAACCCTAACCCTAACCCTAGCCGTAACCCTAATTTAGGGTTAGGGCTAGGGTTAGGGTAAAAAGTGTCTTCAAGGCGGCCAAACTTGGTATGATTAGAAAGGTGTATTGGTGGGTACTTGTAATCTGCAAACCGTTTTGAAATTGCGTGCTTTGTTGTGTAGATATGAGTGTTTAAGCGCTAACCCTAACCCTAACCCTAGCCGTAACCCTAATTTAGGGTTAGGGCTAGGGTTAGGGTAAAAAGTGTCTTCAAGGCGGCCAAACTTGGTATGATTAGAAAGGTGTATTGGTGGGTACTTGTAATCTGCAAACCGTTTTGAAATTGCGTGCTTTGTTGTGGAGATATGAGTGTTTAAGCGCTAACCCTAACCCTAACCCTAACCCTAGCCGTAACCCTAATTTAGGGTTAGGGCTAGGGTTAGGGTAAAAAGTGTCTTCAAGGCGGCCAAACTTGGTATGATTAGAAAGGTGTATTGGTGGGTACTTGTAATCTGCAAACCGTTTTGAAATTGCGTGCTTTGTTGTGGAGATATGAGTGTTTAAGCGCTAACCCTAACCCTAACCCTAACCCTAACCCTAGCCGTAACCCTAATTTAGGGTTAGGGCTAGGGTTAGGGTAAAAAGTGTCTTCAAGGCGGCCAAACTTGGTATGATTAGAAAGGTGTATTGGTGGGTACTTGTAATCTGCAAACCGTTTTGAAATTGCGTGCTTTGTTGTGGAGATATGAGTGTTTAAGCGCTAACCCTAACCCTAACCCTAGCCGTAACCCTAATTTAGGGTTAGGGCTAGGGTTAGGGTAAAAAGTGTCTTCAAGGCGGCCAAACTTGGTATGATTAGAAAGGTGTATTGGTGGGTACTTGTAATCTGCAAACCGTTTTGAAATTGCGTGCTTTGTTGTGGAGATATGAGTGTTTAAGCGCTAACCCTAACCCTAACCCTAGCCGTAACCCTAATTTAGGGTTAGGGCTAGGGTTAGGGTAAAAAGTGTCTTCAAGGCGGCCAAACTTGGTATGATTAGAAAGGTGTATTGGTGGGTACTTGTAATCTGCAAACCGTTTTGAAATTGCGTGCTTTGTTGTGGAGATATGAGTGTTTAAGCGCTAACCCTAACCCTAACCCTAGCCGTAACCCTAATTTAGGGTTAGGGCTAGGGTTAGGGTAAAAAGTGTCTTCAAGGCGGCCAAACTTGGTATGATTAGAAAGGTGTATTGGTGGGTACTTGTAATCTGCAAACCGTTTTGAAATTGCGTGCTTTGTTGTGGAGATATGAGTGTTTAAGCGCTAACCCTAACCCTAACCCTAGCCGTAACCCTAATTTAGGGTTAGGGCTAGGGTTAGGGTAAAAAGTGTCTTCAAGGCGGCCAAACTTGGTATGATTAGAAAGGTGTATTGGTGGGTACTTGTAATCTGCAAACCGTTTTGAAATTGCGTGCTTTGTTGTGGAGATATGAGTGTTTAAGCGCTAACCCTAACCCTAACCCTAGCCGTAACCCTAATTTAGGGTTAGGGCTAGGGTTAGGGTAAAAAGTGTCTTCAAGGCGGCCAAACTTGGTATGATTAGAAAGGTGTATTGGTGGGTACTTGTAATCTGCAAACCGTTTTGAAATTGCGTGCTTTGTTGTGGAGATATGAGTGTTTAAGCGCTAACCCTAACCCTAACCCTAGCCGTAACCCTAATTTAGGGTTAGGGCTAGGGTTAGGGTAAAAAGTGTCTTCAAGGCGGCCAAACTTGGTATGATTAGAAAGGTGTATTGGTGGGTACTTGTAATCTGCAAACCGTTTTGAAATTGCGTGCTTTGTTGTGGAGATATGAGTGTTTAAGCGCTAACCCTAACCCTAACCCTAGCCGTAACCCTAATTTAGGGTTAGGGCTAGGGTTAGGGTAAAAAGTGTCTTCAAGGCGGCCAAACTTGGTATGATTAGAAAGGTGTATTGGTGGGTACTTGTAATCTGCAAACCGTTTTGAAATTGCGTGCTTTGTTGTGGAGATATGAGTGTTTAAGCGCTAACCCTAACCCTAACCCTAGCCGTAACCCTAATTTAGGGTTAGGGCTAGGGTTAGGGTAAAAAGTGTCTTCAAGGCGGCCAAACTTGGTATGATTAGAAAGGTGTATTGGTGGGTACTTGTAATCTGCAAACCGTTTTGAAATTGCGTGCTTTGTTGTGGAGATATGAGTGTTTAAGCGCTAACCCTAACCCTAACCCTAGCCGTAACCCTAATTTAGGGTTAGGGCTAGGGTTAGGGTAAAAAGTGTCTTCAAGGCGGCCAAACTTGGTATGATTAGAAAGGTGTATTGGTGGGTACTTGTAATCTGCAAACCGTTTTGAAATTGCGTGCTTTGTTGTGGAGATATGAGTGTTTAAGCGCTAACCCTAACCCTAACCCTAACCCTAACCCTAGCCGTAACCCTAATTTAGGGTTAGGGCTAGGGTTAGGGTAAAAGGTGTCTTCAAGGCGGCCAAACTTGGTATGATTAGAAAGGTGTATTGGTGGGTACTTGTAATCTGCAAACCGTTTTGAAATTGCGTGCTTTGTTGTGGAGATATGAGTGTTTAAGCGCTAACCCTAACCCTAACCCTAGCCGTAACCCTAATTTAGGGTTAGGGCTAGGGTTAGGGTAAAAAGTGTCTTCAAGGCGGCCAAACTTGGTATGATTAGAAAGGTGTATTGGTGGGTACTTGTAATCTGCAAACCGTTTTGAAATTGCGTGCTTTGTTGTGGAGATATGAGTGTTTAAGCGCTAACCCTAACCCTAACCCTAGCCGTAACCCTAATTTAGGGTTAGGGCTAGGGTTAGGGTAAAAGGTGTCTTCAAGGCGGCCAAACTTGGTATGATTAGAAAGGTGTATTGGTGGGTACTTGTAATCTGCAAACCGTTTTGAAATTGCGTGCTTTGTTGTGGAGATATGAGTGTTTAAGCGCTAACCCTAACCCTAACCCTAACCCTAGCCGTAACCCTAATTTAGGGTTAGGGCTAGGGTTAGGGTAAAAGGTGTCTTCAAGGCGGCCAAACTTGGTATGATTAGAAAGGTGTATTGGTGGGTACTTGTAATCTGCAAACCGTTTTGAAATTGCGTGCTTTGTTGTGGAGATATGAGTGTTTAAGCGCTAACCCTAACCCTAACCCTAGCCGTAACCCTAATTTAGGGTTAGGGCTAGGGTTAGGGTAAAAAGTGTCTTCAAGGCGGCCAAACTTGGTATGATTAGAAAGGTGTATTGGTGGGTACTTGTAATCTGCAAACCGTTTTGAAATTGCGTGCTTTGTTGTGGAGATATGAGTGTTTAAGCGCTAACCCTAACCCTAACCCTAGCCGTAACCCTAATTTAGGGTTAGGGCTAGGGTTAGGGTAAAAAGTGTCTTCAAGGCGGCCAAACTTGGTATGATTAGAAAGGTGTATTGGTGGGTACTTGTAATCTGCAAACCGTTTTGAAATTGCGTGCTTTGTTGTGGAGATATGAGTGTTTAAGCCCTAACCCTAACCCTAACCCTAGCCGTAACCCTAATTTAGGGTTAGGGCTAGGGTTAGGGTAAAAAGTGTCTTCAAGGCGGCCAAACTTGGTATGATTAGAAAGGTGTATTGGTGGGTACTTGTAATCTGCAAACCGTTTTGAAATTGCGTGCTTTGTTGTGGAGATATGAGTGTTTAAGCGCTAACCCTAACCCTAACCCTAGCCGTAACCCTAATTTAGGGTTAGGGCTAGGGTTAGGGTAAAAAGTGTCTTCAAGGCGGCCAAACTTGGTATGATTAGAAAGGTGTATTGGTGGGTACTTGTAATCTGCAAACCGTTTTGAAATTGCGTGCTTTGTTGTGGAGATATGAGTGTTTAAGCGCTAACCCTAACCCTAACCCTAGCCGTAACCCTAATTTAGGGTTAGGGCTAGGGTTAGGGTAAAAAGTGTCTTCAAGGCGGCCAAACTTGGTATGATTAGAAAGGTGTATTGGTGGGTACTTGTAATCTGCAAACCGTTTTGAAATTGCGTGCTTTGTTGTGGAGATATGAGTGTTTAAGCCCTAACCCTAACCCTAACCCTAGCCGTAACCCTAATTTAGGGTTAGGGCTAGGGTTAGGGTAAAAAGTGTCTTCAAGGCGGCCAAACTTGGTATGATTAGAAAGGTGTATTGGTGGGTACTTGTAATCTGCAAACCGTTTTGAAATTGCGTGCTTTGTTGTGGAGATATGAGTGTTTAAGCGCTAACCCTAACCCTAACCCTAGCCGTAACCCTAATTTAGGGTTAGGGCTAGGGTTAGGGTAAAAAGTGTCTTCAAGGCGGCCAAACTTGGTATGATTAGAAAGGTGTATTGGTGGGTACTTGTAATCTGCAAACCGTTTTGAAATTGCGTGCTTTGTTGTGGAGATATGAGTGTTTAAGCGCTAACCCTAACCCTAACCCTAGCCGTAACCCTAATTTAGGGTTAGGGCTAGGGTTAGGGTAAAAAGTGTCTTCAAGGCGGCCAAACTTGGTATGATTAGAAAGGTGTATTGGTGGGTACTTGTAATCTGCAAACCGTTTTGAAATTGCGTGCTTTGTTGTGGAGATATGAGTGTTTAAGCGCTAACCCTAACCCTAACCCTAGCCGTAACCCTAATTTAGGGTTAGGGCTAGGGTTAGGGTAAAAAGTGTCTTCAAGGCGGCCAAACTTGGTATGATTAGAAAGGTGTATTGGTGGGTACTTGTAATCTGCAAACCGTTTTGAAATTGCGTGCTTTGTTGTGGAGATATGAGTGTTTAAGCGCTAACCCTAACCCTAACCCTAGCCGTAACCCTAATTTAGGGTTAGGGCTAGGGTTAGGGTAAAAAGTGTCTTCAAGGCGGCCAAACTTGGTATGATTAGAAAGGTGTATTGGTGGGTACTTGTAATCTGCAAACCGTTTTGAAATTGCGTGCTTTGTTGTGGAGATATGAGTGTTTAAGCGCTAACCCTAACCCTAACCCTAGCCGTAACCCTAATTTAGGGTTAGGGCTAGGGTTAGGGTAAAAAGTGTCTTCAAGGCGGCCAAACTTGGTATGATTAGAAAGGTGTATTGGTGGGTACTTGTAATCTGCAAACCGTTTTGAAATTGCGTGCTTTGTTGTGGAGATATGAGTGTTTAAGCGCTAACCCTAACCCTAACCCTAGCCGTAACCCTAATTTAGGGTTAGGGCTAGGGTTAGGGTAAAAAGTGTCTTCAAGGCGGCCAAACTTGGTATGATTAGAAAGGTGTATTGGTGGGTACTTGTAATCTGCAAACCGTTTTGAAATTGCGTGCTTTGTTGTGGAGATATGAGTGTTTAAGCCCTAACCCTAACCCTAACCCTAGCCGTAACCCTAATTTAGGGTTAGGGCTAGGGTTAGGGTAAAAAGTGTCTTCAAGGCGGCCAAACTTGGTATGATTAGAAAGGTGTATTGGTGGGTACTTGTAATCTGCAAACCGTTTTGAAATTGCGTGCTTTGTTGTGGAGATATGAGTGTTTAAGCGCTAACCCTAACCCTAACCCTAGCCGTAACCCTAATTTAGGGTTAGGGCTAGGGTTAGGGTAAAAAGTGTCTTCAAGGCGGCCAAACTTGGTATGATTAGAAAGGTGTATTGGTGGGTACTTGTAATCTGCAAACCGTTTTGAAATTGCGTGCTTTGTTGTGGAGATATGAGTGTTTAAGCGCTAACCCTAACCCTAACCCTAGCCGTAACCCTAATTTAGGGTTAGGGCTAGGGTTAGGGTAAAAAGTGTCTTCAAGGCGGCCAAACTTGGTATGATTAGAAAGGTGTATTGGTGGGTACTTGTAATCTGCAAACCGTTTTGAAATTGCGTGCTTTGTTGTGGAGATATGAGTGTTTAAGCGCTAACCCTAACCCTAACCCTAGCCGTAACCCTAATTTAGGGTTAGGGCTAGGGTTAGGGTAAAAAGTGTCTTCAAGGCGGCCAAACTTGGTATGATTAGAAAGGTGTATTGGTGGGTACTTGTAATCTGCAAACCGTTTTGAAATTGCGTGCTTTGTTGTGGAGATATGAGTGTTTAAGCGCTAACCCTAACCCTAACCCTAGCCGTAACCCTAATTTAGGGTTAGGGCTAGGGTTAGGGTAAAAAGTGTCTTCAAGGCGGCCAAACTTGGTATGATTAGAAAGGTGTATTGGTGGGTACTTGTAATCTGCAAACCGTTTTGAAATTGCGTGCTTTGTTGTGGAGATATGAGTGTTTAAGCGCTAACCCTAACCCTAACCCTAGCCGTAACCCTAATTTAGGGTTAGGGCTAGGGTTAGGGTAAAAAGTGTCTTCAAGGCGGCCAAACTTGGTATGATTAGAAAGGTGTATTGGTGGGTACTTGTAATCTGCAAACCGTTTTGAAATTGCGTGCTTTGTTGTGGAGATATGAGTGTTTAAGCGCTAACCCTAACCCTAACCCTAACCCTAACCCTAGCCGTAACCCTAATTTAGGGTTAGGGCTAGGGTTAGGGTAAAAAGTGTCTTCAAGGCGGCCAAACTTGGTATGATTAGAAAGGTGTATTGGTGGGTACTTGTAATCTGCAAACCGTTTTGAAATTGCGTGCTTTGTTGTGGAGATATGAGTGTTTAAGCGCTAACCCTAACCCTAACCCTAACCCTAACCCTAGCCGTAACCCTAATTTAGGGTTAGGGCTAGGGTTAGGGTAAAAAGTGTCTTCAAGGCGGCCAAACTTGGTATGATTAGAAAGGTGTATTGGTGGGTACTTGTAATCTGCAAACCGTTTTGAAATTGCGTGCTTTGTTGTGGAGATATGAGTGTTTAAGCGCTAACCCTAACCGTAACCCTAATTTAGGGTTAGGGCTAGGGTTAGGGTAAAAAGTGTCTTCAAGGCGGCCAAACTTGGTATGATTAGAAAGGTGTATTGGTGGGTACTTGTAATCTGCAAACCGTTTTGAAATTGCGTGCTTTGTTGTGGAGATATGAGTGTTTAAGCGCTAACCCTAACCCTAACTAGCCTAACCCTAGCCGTAACCCTAATTTAGGGTTAGGGCTAGGGTTAGGGTAAAAGGTGTCTTCAAGGCGGCCAAACTTGGTATGATTAGAAAGGTGTATTGGTGGGTACTTGTAATCTGCAAACCGTTTTGAAATTGCGTGCTTTGTTGTGGAGATATGAGTGTTTAAGCGCTAACCCTAACCCTAACCCTAGCCGTAACCCTAATTTAGGGTTAGGGCTAGGGTTAGGGTAAAAAGTGTCTTCAAGGCGGCCAAACTTGGTATGATTAGAAAGGTCTATTGGTGGGTACTTGTAATCTGCAAACCGTTTTGAAATTGCGTGCTTTGTTGTGGAGATATGAGTGTTTAAGCGCTAACCCTAACCCTAACCCTAGCCGTAACCCTAATTTAGGGTTAGGGCTAGGGTTAGGGTAAAAAGTGTCTTCAAGGCGGCCAAACTTGGTATGATTAGAAAGGTGTATTGGTGGGTACTTGTAATCTGCAAACCGTTTTGAAATTGCGTGCTTTGTTGTGGAGATATGAGTGTTTAAGCGCTAACCCTAACCCTAACCCTAGCCGTAACCCTAATTTAGGGTTAGGGCTAGGGTTAGGGTAAAAAGTGTCTTCAAGGCGGCCAAGCTTGGTATGATTAGAAAGGTCTATTGGTGGGTACTTGTAATCTGCAAACCGTTTTGAAATTGCGTGCTTTGTTGTGGAGATATGAGTGTTTAAGCGCTAACCCTAACCCTAACCCTAACCCTAGCCGTAACCCTAATTTAGGGTTAGGGCTAGGGTTAGGGTAAAAGGTGTCTTCAAGGCGGCCAAACTTGGTATGATTAGAAAGGTGTATTGGTGGGTACTTGTAATCTGCAAACCGTTTTGAAATTGCGTGCTTTGTTGTGGAGATATGAGTGT